>BJBW01000399.1:0-395479 GCA_004320125.1 Scolopax mira
GGCTTTACTAGGGGCAGGTCCTGCCTGACTAACCTAGTGTCCTTCTATGATGGAGTGACTATGTCACTAGATAAGGACATAGACCTGATGGAACGGGTCCAGAGGAGGGCCACAAAAATGATTAGGGGGTTGGAGCACCTCTGCTATGCGGACAGGCTGAGGGAGCTGGGGTTGTTCAGCCTGGAGAAGAGGAGGCTCCGGGGAGACCTAATAGCGGCCTTCCAGTACCTGAGGGGGGCCTACAGGAAAGTTGGGGAGAGTTTGTTCACAAAGGCCAGCAATGACAGAACACGGGCTAATGGGTATAAACTGGAGAAGAGCAGATTTAGATTAGACATTAGGAAAAAATTCTTTACTATGAGGGTGGTGGAGCACTGGAACAGGTTGCCCAGGGAGGTGGTTGAGGCCCCTTCCCTGGAGACATTCAAGGTGAGGCTCGACGAGGCCCTGGGCAGCCTGATCTAGTTGGAGGTGTCCCTGTGACTGCAGGGGGGTCAGACTAGATGACCTTTGAAGGTCTCTTCCAGCCCAGATGACTCTATGATTATCTGGCTTGCAGAAGGGTTATCTGCATCAGTACCACTAGACCTACGAGAACAAGTCTGCCCCAAGCAGGAAGCCCCAGTGATACCCCTGATAGCAGACCAGATGGCAAAAGCTCATTTTTGGGCTGGACTGTGGCTGTAGATGACACTGAATAGATGAGGCTGAGCAGGATCCTCTTCTCTGTCCCCATTTGTGCCCTTTACACTCTAAGAAAGCCTGATGTGGCATATCGATCAGTGTCAACATGAACCATCCTCACTGTAGGCCTTCCATTTCCCTCAGCATTTATCATTGTGCTGTTTCTTCCAGGAAGATTCTGAAAAACTTCAGAAAAATACAAGGCCTTTGTCTCTCTTGCCTTGTTTTTTTTTTGTGATTCTCTGATTACTGCTGCGTTTGCATAAAAAAAGCCTTTTTTTCTTCTTCCAAACCACAGCCAATACAAATTTCTTCACAGGAGTTTAATAACCTGTTTGTCAAGAAATGATGACTTTTAAAACTCGTGGATTCTGAAATTGACCAGGAGAGACGATAACTTCCATAAGAGGCAGATCAGGAGTGAGAGTCTATTCTAGTTATAGTCAGTGGATGGACAGACAAAGGCTTTATTTATAACAAGACAGTAATTTCTCCTCATATTTCATGCACAATGGGCAGTGAGACCCATTGCTCCTCTGCTCTATTTTGGAGATTCTTTCCCTGTGCCTTGACCTTAGAGCAGATTTTGATCATAAAACCTGTGCCGTAATATTTTCGCCAACTTTTTGTTTCCTGAAATATACTTCCAGGGCTGTATACATTGTGGATGTCAGTGGGAACTATCTGTGTCTGGTTTTGGATATGAGTGGGAAGGAAAAAGAGGATTTCCATGAAGGATCTGGAGATACAGCAAAGGAGAAGAAATGGCTGCATGCTTGTGAATAAGTGGGACTCAAATAGGATTTCTAGACTCTATGGTTTATGCAGGCATAGAGGTATGTATTTATTTATATACACAATGGTCGAGCATGAAGGTAGCCTGAGATCAAGTGCAGAAAAATATATCTTCTAGAGTGGGAAAGTATGAGACAGCATCTGAGTGGCGGGGGGATAGTGTCTTCAGCTTAACATAGCTAGGCAAAGACATGGGGATAGACATACTGGTGGGAGGGGGAACATTCTCAGAACTTATTTTTTCTGCTAGTCTTCCTCAGAAAGTTTGTATGTATACATAATCCTCACTAAGGATACTTTACCAAATACTGGAATTCCAGCTAGAGTGACTTGTTAGCAGCCTGCCCTCTGTTAGAGATAATGGGTTGCAGACATTGATTTATTTTTTTTTCTATTCCCATTGATTAGGATGCTGCTGTACATACAAACCACAGCGCAGCATGGAAAGAGAAAGGGAGACAAAACAGTTCACATCCCAGCAATACATCATGGCGGAAAATTCATCCTTGGAATCCCAGTCTTCTCCCACTGTCTCTTTCAAGTGAAAAAGGAAGTCTTTTCCTTTTTGAAGAAATCAAGCCATGGGGCTCTTGAGACGACACTTCTTTTTCCAAACATCTTCAAGCAGCAAACATTTCAAAGGTTACCATTCAATGACAGAAAAGTTTGCATGAGAAAAAGGAGTCTTGCATGGAAAGCACAAGGGTTCTAGCTTCAAGACTCAGTCTGGAATAGATTTCTTGGTTATTCATGAGAACCCAACTCATTTATTGTAACACGCAGGTCCCACTAAAATCAGTGCAGATACTTCTGCTTTGGTGGGCTTTACAACTATCTTATGAATTTTTCAGTGCCTTAGTGCCTTCACAAACTAAAGAATATGTTACTTTGTAAGAGTGTTATGAGGCTAAATTAATTGTTTGCACAACATTTAGCTTGGAAGAAGATATAGGTCAGAAACTGAGGGAGTTAGGTACTGCAGCCTTATAACCTCATACTTGGTCCCTGCCAGAGTTCCACTCCTGTCTAACACAGGAGGGTTTTTTATGGACTCTTAAGGCAGCACTAGCACCACTTTTGCATGGAAATCTAGTCATTTTAATTGTTAGACCTCTGTGCCCTGTATTTCCCTTGTTCTTTCTTCCTTTCTGGTCACAGTGTTACATTAGAGATGTCTCTCCTGTAGTATTTGAATATTTGATGTTTAAACCGTCTTTTATGTTCATCCTCAAGTTACCTGAACCTGAAGATAAGAGGACCACTGAGGCTTTTTCCATCTGTATTTATCTCCCTCTATCTAACCTCCGCCTCCATCTCTATCTCCATCTTCCTATATCTATATCATCTCCACCTGTGATTCTCCGGCAAAACCACAAATTTTCTATCCTTAGTTTGCTAGTTTGTTAAATTGGTGTAAGGAAACCACTAACATATAGATATGATGTGAATAATGTTTGTTAAGTGCTTTGGGACCCTCAGCTTTGGATGAGAGATGACTCTCTGATCACCCCCTGTGCTTGTCTGACCATAGAGATATGTGACCTTTTTCAACTTTCTCCAGTGAAAACTCTTAAATTTTAGTTTGTTTTTTTTTTTTCCCTTTGGCATCATATCTCACTGCTATCTTCTCTGCCCCGTTGGCTTCCATTTCTATAATCATCACCCTAAGCCCAATTTATTTTTCCTAACATCTCTTCTGCTGGTGCATCTGTCTATTAACACCTCTGCTTTGCCTGCAAATACAGCTGCATCGACTCCATCTCTTTTTTTACATCTCATTACAGGAGCTCTTTCTAAGCTGGCCTCCCCTGGATGAATATTCCTAGATACAAGTTTTCATATACTATTGCTGTCTGATTTTCTCCTATGTGCCGAAAAGCTCCACTGCAGCACTCAATCAGCAAACACTCTATTCAGTTCCATTACCATCCCATGGAGTAGCTTCCAACTTCATGCCCTTCATCTCTCTTCCTGCATCTTTCTTGTGCCCCTTTTTTTCCTACAGTACTGCCCCTTCTCTCCACAAATAGCAGCACTCTTGGTTTGCCATTGGAAGCAGACTTCCTGCGGCTCTCTGTCTCATCAGCTTCTCATTTCAAGTAATTTAAAATGTAATTTAAAATCTCTCTATTTCCTCTAGACTATTAATTTCTCTCTCCTTACTCTTCTATAGATGTCATTCGGTGTTGCACTATTCAGTAAGATGCGTCTGTTGTAAAAATCTGCCACAGTGTTTTTATTCCATATTCTTGTTTTGTATTATCATTTTTAATGATTCTTTGTAGGAAAGATGAAATCTCAGCACAGCATCTAGCCAAAGCACAAGCAGTCACACAGGACATTCTGGCATTTGCATTGCCTTTGTTCCATTCTTCTCCTGTGGCATTTAGAACTGTAGAGGGATTATTGTGAACAGTCTAAGAGTATATAAGTAGGGTAACAGGAAGAGAATTATTTCTGGAAATTGAGAAGTGTGAGGCAGGAAGCTGTGTTTAGTCCTGATCCTGAGATGTGCTGAGCCCTCATAGTCTCACTCCTTGTAGCCAGAGCTTAAAAACCTGGCCTTCTTATACTAGCAATTTCTTTGGGGACAATGTGCCCCTGTCCTGTTTCTGTAGTCACTTGAAACCAAACTTGTCAAAGCTTGTAGAAATATGTAATAAACAGTTCTGGATTGGTTCAAGGGTCTTTGTTTTGACCCAACTGCTGCATCATCCTCTGCATCTGACTGGACTCATTAAATGTAAAGATATTTTGTGATCCTGACATAACAGCAACATTTTTCTTGTTATAGATGAAATTTATAATTTCTCACAGTCCTGGGGTTTCCTGAAAGTCCAAATCCACAACCTCTACAGTGACTGCTTGCTCACCCTACCAGTCTCACTAGACTCGGGTGACAACAGAGCAAGCTCCTCAGCCCAGGGACAACCTTATCTGTACAGACCAGCATATACTACCATGTGTGACAGTAAAATAAACATTTAACCACATAGGTTATACAGTTGAATCCCTTCTCTCCATCTCTTCTTTGAAAGAATGCTAGTGTGTAAGGATGTGTGAGCTTTCAGAGGGTCTAAACTCTTTTTGCTTCCGCTCACTCCAGCCAGATTGCTTGTATGGTTTTATTAGAAGAGCTGTGCTACACTTTTTTTGAGAGTACAGAGTAACAGAAGAGCCCATCTTCTTTGGAGCTATGAGTTCCACAGATTTCCCAAGTGCCTTTTCCATACACATAGGCTATGCTGGTGCCTGATGGATTTGAGTTCAATATTAGCCAGCTGAAGCTTTTTCCTCATCAGAATTTTTCAGGCTCCTGGCCCAGCTTTTCTACCCTCCTTTGAAGAATGAGGAGACTTGAATACTGGTATGGGGTTGGAGGGGAACAACTACCAACAGAAAAAGAAAATAGCTTTAAGTCACAAGAATTACTTATCCCTCCCTCTTTAAGGCCCCTTCCTTCTTTCAGTGGAAAAATCTCAGGAGAGGAGATCTAGGGTGATCTTCTCTAGTTTCCCCAGCTAAGAGCCTCAAAGAGCCTCCTCCTCAACTCAGGCCATTCCTGCAGAACCATAATCTCCCACCAGTTTAGGGGTGTTCTCTACATCTCCCTGCTGCTCAAATTGCTTCGAACCAAGGACAACAGTTCAAAGAGCCTGTCCACAGCTACCACCCTCCACACTTCAGTACTCAGAGTGCTAAAGCTGCATACCACCTCCCCCCTTACCACCTCCCCCCTTGCCCATCCTTAGCTGTTTGGCAGCTCCCTGAGTGCAGAAAGAGACCTCTAGACTCTGTGGCATAGAGCAAAGCAAGGATTCCCCCAGGTGAGGCTAGGGACTGTGTTTGTCCCTCCAAAATGAGTCAGTGGTCTCAACCTGCACTGTCTCCTCCCACTCCTTGCTCCCTCCATCCCTTCTCCTGCCTCTCCCAGAGCCTTCCTGCCTGCTGGTGGTGATCTGCATATGACTGATGCCAGATCCCATGAAGGCTGGCTAATAAACACCTCTACCTTGGTCTCAGCTGTGAGAGCAGCCCAGTTTGTGCCCTCCAAATTGGGAAAATGATCTGTGGTCTGTAGGGCAGCCAGTTATCCCCCCAGCTGCTTTCTATAGAGCCTTTCATGTCCAACAGTCCCAGGGCAGATCATCCTAAAAGGGCAACCCTGGTCTGCACCCAGGGAAGGAGAAGGGAGGAGAGATACATGGAATTATGAAATTTCAATGTGACTGAAGCACTCCAACTGGTTCAACTTCCCAGCACCCGCTTCCCTCAGCCCCACGCTCCCACACAGAACAGCAGTGAACCTAAAGCAGCTCTTCTGGTCTCTTTTTCACTGAACAATGAATCTGATCAGAGAGAAACAAAATTGGTAACATCGAGAATTAGATTATTTCTTTTCTTTATGGTTGTTGCATTAATGAGCAGATGCACGTATAGAACCAGGAGGTGACTAATGTAATTAACCTGGTGTAATGATACTGCTGAGGAAAAGAGAGAGGATTATGACATACTTAGATGTCAGTATTGCACAATTTTGTATGTGTTTCTGGTACTATCGGGTTGTGTCTGACAGAGGAAACTTAAGCAGTGATAGATTTCAGTCTGCATCCATTCAGCTCATGCATCTTTCTGTGTAAAACAAGGATGTGAAAAGTGGGTTGCTTTCTGGGGATTGGGGGAGGGAAGGGATTCAGTTTCAGTAGTCACTTTCCTTAACAAAATAATACTAATAATAATTCGTCCTTTCTTGTGAAGAATCTTCCCAAAATGTCTGCTTCTTGGAGCAGGCATTGGGATTTCACAAAGCTATAAAGACAAAGTCAGAACACAGGGTTTCACACAACACTGGTCAGGGGGAGAGAGAGGGACAGAAAACAAGCAACACCAAAACATATGCAACTTGCAGCAAATCCGAGAAGAGTGAAGAGCAAGCACTTTAAAAATCATAACAGCAGCGATAATAACAGTAATAAATGCTTATTTTTAAATTACCCTTCCACGCTACATTTCACCCGTCTCCTGGGGAGAGAAACGGCTGGCCGCCGAAGTTTTGTTGCGGGTCTGGCCGGAGTGTGCAGGGTCGCACTCGTAGCTCTGGGCGCGTACGGCGGGGGATGCGGAGGGGGGCTGAGTTGAGCTGGGGTTGGGGGGAGAAAAGGCAGAAAGCGAGAAACAGGGAGAGAACCCCATCTACACCTTCCCCTGTGCTTCGGGGCGGGGGGAGGGGGTTGGGGGGAGAAGGGGGGGGGGGGGGGGAAGCGACCCTTTTCCCAGGGTTGTCAGCGGCGGGCTAGGCGCAGGGCCGGGGGGGGGGGGGGGAGAGAGGGGGGGGCAGGCTGCCCCCCCTCCGCCCCTCCCTGCCTTCCCGCCTGCCTGCCCGCGCAGAGCGGAGGAGGGCGGCTGCCGCCCGCGGATGCTGGGGCGCGGGCGGCGCGGGCAGGGCGGGCGGCGCGGGCAGGGGACCTGTCCTTCAGCGCGGCGGGCCGCCGAGCGCTCCTCCCGCACCGCCGCCGGCCGCCGGGGAGCTGTCCTTCAGCACCGCCGCCCCGGCAGTGCTCCTCCCGCGCCGCCGCCGCCGCCCCGGGAGCTGTCCTTCAGCACCACCGGCCGCCGCGGGGGAGCCGTCCAGCGTCGCGCCGCCGCCGCCTTGATGCAGTAGCGGGGCCCGGGAGCCGCCGGGGGCCGCCGCGGGGCAGAGGGTGCCGCAGCCCGGCTCCGCTCCGCGCCCCCCGCCCGGGAGGGACTCCGCGACTGTCCCCCCTCCTCCTCCTTTTCCCCTCTCCCTCCTCCTCTTCCCCGGGAGCCCCCCTCTCTCCTCGCCCACCTCCGCCGGGAGCGAGCGCCGCGGCTGTGCGGAAAAGCCATGGGAGGCAAGACCTCGGCACCTGTTCAGCTGAAATCAAGGGCTTACAGTATACTGGGCAGTCTGGCTTGGTGGTAAGAGCAAGCGAAAGGAAGGAGAAGCAAGGAAGAAAAAGTGAGAGAGGATTGGAGCGACTGCCGCTGCCGGGAAAAAAAAAAAAAATAAAAACCCAAGGAAGATAACCGTGAAGGAAAAGGATTTTCATGGCGCAGGCTGCAGAGCTAAGCAAGAAGACTGAAGGTTGCATCTCTGCTCTTACAGTCTCTAACTGTCTAGGTCCAGATAATGAGAGATTGTGTTGAGGATGCTGCTGCTGCTCCCCTGTTCACTGTGGAAGCCATCTCCAAATTAGCCATTACATATGGAAACTGGAGACCAGAATTTTAGAAAAAGGGATTAAGGCGTCTCGTTTTGGGGGGGGTTCTCTCTTTATTTATTTGTTTTTTCTTGGTTCTTTTCTCTCTTTTTTTTTCTTTTTCCTTTTTCCTTTTTTTTTATATTTCAACCAGAACGTTTCCGATTTAAAAGGCAAGCCTCTTCACGTGTGGTCTTTCTAATTTACACTCTTTTCCGTGGGCTTTCTTACCTCCCTTTTTTGATATCTATCTCTCTATATATACCTATTATATTATTAGTCGGAATTATTATTCTTTTATTTTATTAAACACACACACCCCAAGAATCAGAAGGCGGTTGGGTATTTGTATAATGAAGAATTATGGGGCTCTTTGACAGAGGTGTTCAGATGCTTTTAACCACCGTTGGTGCTTTCGCTGCCTTCAGCCTGATGACCATAGCTGTGGGGACCGACTACTGGCTTTACTCCAGAGGGGTTTGCAAGACTAAAACTGTCAGTGAGAACGAAACCAGCAAAAAGAACGAGGAAGTCATGACCCATTCTGGATTATGGAGAACCTGCTGCCTGGAAGGTATTTGATTCTGGATCTTCACATACCCCCCCTTTCCTCTCCCACCACCCCATGTTTCTTCCCCCCTCCAAATAAATCCCTCCACATTCCACCATTTTCTCACTTCATTCCTTTCACCATGGATCGAGAGCAGTGGGCTCAGTTACTCAGGGCACAGAGGCAAGAAGACAGGCAAAACATTCTCTGCTCCGTTCCCTTCTCCCTTCCTCTTTCGCCCTCTTCCCCTCCCCCAAAAGAAAATTCACTTCCTCCTCCAACTGGAATAACGTGTGTGTTACAAAAACACTGAGAGACCCTCTCAAAAAGCAACTGTGCGGTCTGTCTGTCTTCAGCTTGTTTGTATTGATGGGGAAAGCAATGCCAAAATGCTGTATTATTGCTATGCTCTGAATGTAACCACAGAGTGAAATAATTGCTCTCTTTGCAAATGGTTTATTTGCAAAGACAAGACTGGGAGTGAGGTGTGATATGGGGAGGGGGTAACTGCAAAGCACTTTAGATGCAATTATTAGTTTAGGAGGGAAAGGGAGAGAAATGAGAGCAACCCTTTTATGTCCAAAATGCCTCATACAGTGAATCTAACAATTCCAGTCATCTCGAGCAGAGTTCAGAGCATTTCGTAATGTCTGTAAGCAACCACATCTCACTGGGCTGGGTGCAGAGGGGTTTAGTTGGTGGCTAAATGATTTGGTTTGGGGGCTGAAATCTTTCCCCGGTTTGCTTGTTGTTGGGAGGTGGGTTTGGGGCTTTTTTTTTTTTTTTTTTTTTAAGGTTTATGGTAACGGCTAAAAATAAACAGGTCTGTGAATGGAAAAATCAGCCTAAGTCTGATGTGGTGAAACTGAACAGCAACTCAGTGACATGTCTGATGGCAGAAGAGACACCGCCGCAGCCAACTTCTGGAATCAGACGTTCCTAAGGGAGGGGGGAAGAAAAGAGGGACCAGTGATGCGCTTTTAAATATGTGTTGCTCAGTCCTGCTATTGGCGTATGTGTGGGCTGGGGAGGTGGTCTTCAGCCTGTGCTGGAGAGATAGGGGCAACTGATGTAAATGGGTGGTTTATGTTACACACGTAGCAAGAAGGAGAGAGCGAGAGCACAAGAGTGCACATTACAACCCATTGTAAAAACCCTGTTTATGAATCAGCTCCCAGATGGAGGGTGGGCTGCCGGGGGTTTATGGACATCCAGGGATAATATCTGTCCATTGGTGTCCACCAGAGCTGGGTGTGCCTGGAGCTCCCCGATGGGAGAGAGCAGGGAGCGGGTACCGCAGAACTGATTTTCTAAGACCGGCACCGGGAGATGGAAAGCAGGGGGGAGGAGGGAAATAAACTGTGTATGTCCTGATGTCTCTCACCAAAGCAAGCTAAAGCTGCTGTTTGGAAATGGTTGTGTCCGGGAAGAAGCACGAATTTCCCCCCTGTTCTTGGTGCAAACGGTTGAGTGATGGCTGGACATGTTTTGAATAGCTAAGTGACTTCATTGAGCGATGGTCTATTTGACGCATACTGCATTTAGTGCCCTTTGTCAACCCAAACTGCTGCCTTTTAACATATCCTGCAGAGGAGCTCTATGCTGAATACTATATGCTGTCTCCACGCCAGAAAATCAATAGCAGTAAATTAATGGGGGATGTTTTAAACCCACTTGCTCACACACACGCACACATTTCCTCCAAATAGATAAATATATAGAGGTATATATTAATAAAAAATGAAAAGCCTTTCACACAGCTATTCATTACAACTCGGGAAGGAGACATCTCCTTAATTAAAAATTAATGAGGGAGGGAAGGAAAAAAAAAAAAGCAAGTCCAAATGCAAAGCCATGCAGGGAAGGGAGGCTGCGGGGAAGAACTCCCTTCCTGAGCCGTGACCCTAAGCTGGAGGGTGGAGGGAGGCTAGGGTGGAGACAGGAGGTGTGAGGACCCCAGCCGGGAGAGCAGTGAATTCATATCATGTCTATCTGCCCACAGAGCCGTACCCAGAGGGACACGGTCTGAGGGGGAGGAGGAAGGGGCGGGTGAGGTTTGTCAGATATGAGGAGCTCGGGGCTCCTTCTCCTT
The DNA here is from genome assembly GCA_004320125.1 of Scolopax mira. Taxonomy (NCBI): domain Eukaryota; kingdom Metazoa; phylum Chordata; class Aves; order Charadriiformes; family Scolopacidae; genus Scolopax; species Scolopax mira. The sequence goes on from BJBW01000399.1 coordinate 10,343, forward strand.
TACATCTGACAGGACCCCACAGGCACTGTGCAGAAGTGGCTTGCATGGCAAAGAAAAGCACCAGGATGCTTCCAATTAAAAGCTCCAAAGTGTCCCCAGTCCCTCCCCAAAGCTGTGCTGCCAGCCCAGTCCCCCTACCCTCCCTGTTGATGCTCTTCAGCGGGCTCTAACTGCAGCCCTACATAAGGGGTGTGAAATACAGCCTAAGCACAAGCTACGTGGCCCCAGCAGGGTGGTCCCTCTCGCCCCAGCCATGTGAGGATTGATCTGGCCCATTCCCCCAGCCCCTGGAACTGGGCAGAAGTGTCTAGCAGAGTAGGAGAGTGCAATGCACCACACAGGAGCTGAGCCCAGCTCTGACTCCATAGCCTGAGGGCACAGGTTGCACCAGAACTTGAATAAAAGCTCAGCAGTGCAAGCATCTCAGCAGGATGTAAAAGCAAACCTATGGCCACATGCCAAGGAGGGTCTGGGCGCGGATTTGTCTCATGGGGCATCATGGCACGGGTCTGGCATTGCCACTGACGGAATGTTTCTGCTTGGCCTCCCACAGCCCCACAGCCTTCATGGGCTTGTGGTTAACACTCTCTTGCTCCCAGAACAGCACAGCCAAATATCCCCACCATCCTCTGGACAGCAGGCCTTTTGCTGTCACCTCTGATCACCTTACAGAGGGTTATTGTCTTTCCCAGCAGAAAGAATCAGAAAGTGTCCCTGGTTGACTCATTCTTCTTGGTGAAAGCTGCCTGATGGTGAGTGGGAGGGTGAAGGTGCAGCAAAGGTTCCTTTCCCCCTTGATGCAGAGGTCAGATTTGTGGAGGAAAGAGTTTGGTCCCAGGAGTCTGTAAAAGGGGCAAAACCCTTGGACTCTGCTCACACCCTGCCCATGGTGTGGCAAAGGCACCTGAAAAAGCATGTGGGACAGACAGACTTCTGTGGCCTGGGGTGGGTGTCAGGGCAGGTCTATAGAGTGAGGGGAGGTAGCAAAGAGGAGGTCAGAAGGCTTTGTAACAGTAAAATGATCAAAGGAGCCCAAACTGCCTCCTGCTACCTGCTAGGAAGGAAGCCTGTGACAAGGTTGCCTTCATTTCTGAGGATGTAAGAGAACACTGGCATTAGTCAACACCATAAGCTGTCAGAGATGGTGGACTCCTCATGTGCGAAATATTGTACTAAATTGTCTTGTTTTCTCTTAGCCAAGATACACAGTAGCAAAAATGGACATGGGGACTCAGTCTTGGCCTGTACACACAGATACTCTGCAGTCAGAAATTCAAGTTCCTTTTTGAGAATTTGGTCAATTTTCAGTTGACCAACTCTGCAGTAATTCTGTCCCCTACAGTGGATTTTCAGCCAGCATTTTCAGATCTTGGTATGGCTCCAAAGAGGAGTGCCGTTTGGGAAGTTCCTTCTCTATTGGGATTTCCTTCCCCCATTTCTTGTGCCCTATAGTGAGCCCCCGTTCCATGGTGGGACTGAAGCAGAAAGGTGGTGTCTGTTCAAATTACTGCAAATCACACTTCTAACTTTTTTATTAATCTTCCTTGAGATAATTCTTTCTCAGACTTCGAGATTGCCCAAATGTGTCCCCAGGGGCCATTCAAAAATCTTCTCCCTTCAGAAAATATGGCCTTTCTCTGCCCTTTAACCGCGTAAGCACACAACACACATGTTCACCAAGAAATTGAGGTCTGCAGCTCATGCCACACATGGATACTGCACCTCTTACAACTTTGAAATGGCTGCGGATCTTTCAGCCTAATTCCTTCTTGGCAGAGAAAGAAATGCTTTAAAACCACTTGTTATTATGAGTGATGCCTTGTCTAATTCTTTCATTAGCTCCTGTAGATCTCCTACAGGATCTCAAAAAGTGAGCGACGATGCCTTATCAGGGTCTTAGGAAGCAAGCAAATGAAATGTATTTTATATCTGTAAGTTATTGGTTTTGTCATGTTGTCATTATTATTAGGAAAGGAATAGGTTCTGGGAGGCTTTTATACAGAGAAGAAGGGAGAGAAGAGTCCAGGGCAGGCAGGCATGAGTGATGCGCATGGGGTTAGACATCCCTGTAGATCTGACTGGTGTGAAGGCAAATAATTGAATGGATGTTGGTGCAGAAAATAATTCCTGCCTAGAGACCCTTCCCAAGGAAAATTAATGAGTTGATCTGTTCCCTTTCCAGCTTGTTATATCTGAACAGCGCATGAGAGTTAAGTGCAGTTTCAGTGTTTGCAAAAATGAAGAGCTGACAGCAAAGCGAGGTAGGGCACAGGCAGTGGACAAGCTTCTGCCAGACAATGCTGGCGCTGCGTTGCTTCCTCGGTCTTACCTTCCCCTACTGCTGTTTGCCCCTGGGCCACCTCTTTCCTTTCACACTCGTCTTATGAGAGGTTTTTCCCTTGTCTTCCTTCTTACCTTTCCCAAATTCCTTCCTTTTACCCTTTATTTCTGTCAGTGTTCCTAGTTTTTGTGCCTCAGAATTGTCTGCCGTCCTATTTCCAAGGATCCACAAATCTACCAGGGTCCTTTCCCCTGACTCTTGTCCTAATCCAGGAGGTTTTCTGAACACAAAGTGAAAACAGCAATAGATTAAGTCAGGGTCTCCATGTCTTCGTGGTTCAGGATCAGGAGCAGCCTAGCACAGCCCTGAGATGCAGCAGGAGGCAATGGCCCGACACATAGTTGATGGCTGCTGGCATTGCATCTGCCGGGGAGAAGGAGGATGCAGAGCTGGACAGGCCTTGGATGAAGAGGAAGACAAAGGATTTTAAAAAGCGGGGTGGCAGACAGTGAGGGACAATTACTTGCCACCCCAGACTTGGGTGGGTTTGGTTCTCCTCTCAGCTTAAATTCACACCTGACTGTAAATCACCAAGAAGGTAGGGATTTGAGGGGCTGAGATTTGCAAGCTCAATTCCTTTATAAGGTTTGACAAGGAAATGCTATTCCTCATTAGTGAATTGCTAGAACTGACTTTTAAGTTGCTTTGAAATTATGAATCTTCCTACTGATAGAGAAAGAGGAATGGGTTAATATTGTCCTGAAATGCACCAGAAATTGCCTTGCTGAAGAGAGTGAGAGCGAAATGCAGTGGGAGGGACATGGAGATGCAGTGTGGCAGCAGTAATGTATAAAGAAATTACACAGAGATAGAACAAATGTCTCTTTGCCAGGGAGACCAGAAGCTATTCCTATCCAGTGTTTCCCTTTTAACCCATCCCTTTCCCCATGCAGCTCTCTGAGTCCCCGTCTCACTTTGCTGTGCTTTGGTACGATCTAAGCAAGAGTTTTGGGGGAGGAGGGCCGCTGAGGTTTGACAGCAGCATCTCCATATTTATTTAATTTAAGAGCAGTAGCGAGGAGGTTGCCGGGGGGAGCAGGGAGCATTTCAGGCTCTCAGATGGCTCTGCCCCCTGCCCCTGTTTAAGAGCAGATTCCCAATCAAGCATACCCCGTTTATCCCAGGGGGAGCCCTCGCTGCTCCATTCTGCACTGCTTCTCCCTTCCATATTGCACTCGTTGTCAGGAGATGTGCTGCTGCCTTTCACGGGCAAGAAACCTTCTCCCTTGCAGGGGGCTCTGGGGGAGGGAAGGGGGCTGCTGCCGGGGGAATGGGTTAGGAGCAAAGCTCTTTCTCTCTCTTGTCCCCTTGCAGTCTTCATCCCAGGGCGACAGCTACCCCGGCAGGGGAAACACAGAACATAGAACAGGTCAGGCATATGCAGAACGTATTGTAAACACAATACACCTAAAAGTTATTTTTTCCCTTGCCTGTATAACCCCAGCTCTTTCCTCACCCTCCATCTTTGACTCATTCTATCCATCTCCATTTTAATTTTTGTTTCCCTCCCCTGTTTCTCTTCTTTATTTTTCTCTTTCATCTTCATGTCTCTTCTGTGCTTTCTCTCAAAAGCAGCTTCTCCTTCATTATTTCTCCCTGTTTCTCTCCAAGTTCTCCGAGGTCCATCCCCCTTGCTTTTTCCTCTGTTATATTATCTTGTCCTTGCTCTCCTCTGTCCCCTTTGCTCCTGCCATCTCATCTCTCTGTCCTCTTTCTTCTTCTCTCTGTCATCATTTCCCCCTGGCTTTCTCTTGTCTCACACACCTGTGTTCCCCCAAGCTGAAGAACCCCATCCTTTTGGAGCTGTGCTGCCCTTACACTCTAAAGCAATTATTTTCCAACCCCTCTCTTGCTCTTGCCCTTCTTCTTTCTCTGGCCAGTGTCCCCCTTCCTTGAAGCATTGTATGACACCAGTTGCTGTCACTGTCTTCTTTTGCCCCCAGGACAGCCTGGCTACCTCTGAGGTGGGGATGAGACCCAGTAAGGAGCCCCTCATTCTGCTCCCCTCATTTGCTCATTGCCTGTGGTCAAGCCAACATCCCTCCAGTTTGCTGCCTCCAACCTCTTGTGGCCGGAGGGCTTACTGGCAGCTCAGCGGATGAGCTGGCTCATCTGCATGCAGCCAGCAACTGGGCTGGAAGGAGCTCACGGCAGCCCTAAATACCCTCCCTGGCAACCCTCAGACATGGATCAGGCCAGGATCCAAATGGAAAATAAGGGTCTCTGTAGCCATAACCCTGGGGCAGTTGTTGTGCACTACAGTGAAGGATGTCTGGTTGTCAGGAAGAAGAGTCTCAACAACCAGTCGTCCCTTTCAAGCTGTTTACAGAGGGATGATTTTTCCTGCAATTTTCAGGAACATTGAAGGGGGTGAGGTGAAGGGGTCTGGGGTCTACAGACCCAGAGGATCTTAATGATCATCTAAATGAATCTCAGTGAGTCAGGTCAGGGGGTAACGCTGGCTGGTGGGAAAAGGGGGCTTGCACATCATGCAGGGCTCTACATGAACCACTGCAGCTCACCGGATGCCAGAAATGGGGATATTGCTGTCCATGGCACCATGCAGCACATGGCTCAAGACAGAAAACCCATCACCCCTAAGTCCCCACCCAGGCATAAGGATTGGTGCAGGGGGGATAACGGAGAGTGCAGGAGCAAGTGCCATCCAAGGCAATGAGTTGCAAAGTCAGAAGAGGGACTAGTCATGAACAGGGACAGGGACAAGGTGGAGCAGGAAAGATCATGCATATGAAGGCAGCCTGCAAGACTAAATGTGTTTGCCTGGGAAAGGAGGTGAATGAGAGGGAAAGTGATTGGATTGTATTGAATAATGAATGGGCTAGAGAAGATGGATCAGTAGCTCTTGATTTCCCCATTTTGTAACACACAGACAAGAGGACCTGACGTGAGTCACCGGAGACCCAGTTAAAGCTTTCTCATTTGATGCGTATCAGGACTGTGGAGCTCATTGCCACCCGAGCTCCCGTGGCCAAGGTTTTAACAGCATTTAGTAAGCAAGTGGGCATTTACAACAGAGTTCACAAAAATTAAGCGTCCTCCTAATGGATGTGAACAGCATTTTGGTTGTTTCATAATTCAGCAATTAAGCCAGTCGCCATAAAAACTAGGATAACATTTCACAAGGGCAGTCTATCCCCTATCCGACTGCCATGTGTTTCTTGCCTCTTCCCTGAAACATTTGTCACGGATTAAACGGAGCTCAGATTTACTTAGTCTGGCACTTCTTTTGTTTCTAGATGCTATGCTATGCAGTTGCAATATAAGATGCAAACTAGGCCTGCGCTTCTGCTGGTGTCAATGACTGCCCTAATTTGACAAATTAGCAGTGAGTTTAGGTATTTCTATCATATTTTTCTAGGAAGGATCTGGGATAGAGAGCAATTAAGAGCATATGGAATTAAGTGGAGTTCTTTTTCTTCACACCCCAGGGTATAAAGCAAGTAGTTAGCAATGAAGGTGCTATATATGTGCAAAGAATTATTATTGTTGAAGTCCTTGCCTCCCAGAAAGCAATAGGCTTTGGGTCTCTTTGATGCTATCATGACTAAATTAGAAACGAGGTTGTCTCTTTTCTCTTGTATCTGTGGAAATGATTACTGAACTGGCACCCAATGATGTATAATACTGAAGTGTTTCTAAGCACAAGCAGTGAAGGCCCAATTCTCCTCTTGTTTGCACTGGTGCAACCTCACTGACTTGGATGGAGCCACACTGCTCACCCCCTCTGTCTAGGCAAGGGGAGAGTAAGGCTGAGAAAGGGCTGTGCATGCTTTAAACAGCCCTGCCCCCAAGGTCACTGTGTGTCCCTGCTTTGCCAGTGCCATGCCCGACAAACCAGGGGCTAAATTCACTTCTAGTGTGAGTGGATGTAACAGCCCCAAAGTCAATGAGATTCTGCACTTATTTTTGCCAGCTGTTCACCCCGCCCAGCAGTTAATTTTTTTTAACTATTTCCATTATCATTGCCTTCCATCCTCATTAGAAAAATTTAGCCTGACTGCCCTTCTTACGGACTCCTCACTTTGGATCAGTGAGCATGTAAAATGCTAGAGGTGACCATGAACACTCTGGCATTCACCTTTCTCTTTTTCTTCATTCTGCATTTCTATCTTTCATTGAATGTCTTTTATTTATTGACAGCTTTCTGTCTCCCAGCCCCATTTACCCTTTCTGTGTTACAGAAAAGCTCTCCCATAAAATTCCCAACTACACAATCAGAATTTTCATAGCAAGCCTTGCAGGATAGGTGAAATCCACTTGTGTTTCTGTGGCACAGGCTGCTGAAGTTTTTATACTAGCTTCCTATCAAATCTGTAACTCCCCAGAGAAGCATATGGACTTTATCCTGCACCTTCTATTCCCCCAGAGCATATACTCCTACCTGCTAGCTATGAAAAACAGAAAATGAGGATGGTATACAAAAACTTGAGAATGCAATGCCATCCTTCCATGGGTAGGAATTTTTCTGATGTGTGTTTTTGCTAGAAGCAAACAACTATAAATCTCTGATTTACCTTGTTGTATAAAGTATACATTTTGTCAAATAAAGAATAACACTACCCACCTCCATCCCCTGGATTTTCTATCCCTTTCTGATTTTTCCCTTCCTATTTTTGAATGAAAACTATTCTCAGTTTTCATTCTCCCCCTGAACATGATTTTTATAGTGTCTGTTTTATTTTTCTCCTCCCACTGCCTCATAATTACATTTCATTCTTAAATTTGTTATTGCTCAGAAAATTTGTCTCTTTCTTCAGGTCTTGTTTATACCACTAGAGTAGTTGCAGTGCAATTGATCACACTTGAACACTGAATATTTCCCTGGTTTATGGCTGTGTTCATTCAGTATCATAGATCAAGCACTGGCAATGAAACCACTTTTGATCCAACTGTATTTGCTGATTCCTTCAACCTTACTGTGACCTGTCCGTTTTAACTAGCAAATTTCTGAGAACCTGTTCCCAGAGCTTTATTTCCCCCTGAAGATGTTGCCTAATACATTTCTTTCTCAGTTTAATTTGTTTTATCATTCTTGATTTCAATTTTTCTTCATTCTCTCCATCAGTCCCCTTCAGAATTCACTGTTTCTTTTTTTCTTCACTTTTTCTCCACACCATCTCTCATGTCTGCCATTTTCTCCCTCAGCCTTCACCCCTGATGAAATCTTTTCTCTTCCCTTTACATTTTCACTGAATTTCACTGAATTTTTTAGAGTTGGAAGGGACCGTAGAGATCATCTAGTCCAACTCCCCCACCAAAGCAGGACTGCCCATAGCTAGAGCAAGTCACTCAGGACTGCATGCAGGCGGGTCTTGAAAATCTCCAAAGAAGGGGACTCCTTCTTTGGGCAGCCTGTTCCAGGGCTCAATCATCTTTACTGTGAAGCAGTTTTTTCTCAGTTCTAGCCCATAGTCCTCCTGGGTTAGGAGTAGCCTCCTTGATCCTATCCCACTATGTTGCTATGTAAAGGCAGTAGAAAAGGATTGATGACTAAGTGCATTCGTGTGTGTGTGTGTGTGTGTGTGCACATGCACATGTGCATCTCCTTTCAGATACAGTCGTAAGGAAACCTTGGTGGTTGTGACAAAGAAGTCTGGCTCTGACTTTTGCCTTTCAGACAGCCATGAGGAGTCATTTCCAAATGCAGATGCCCCCCAGAATTGCCTTCAGAGTACAGGGTCTCAAAGGATCAATCATCAAGAATTTCTGCTGCTTCCTTTTAGATTCAAGCATTGCCCTTTTCCTTAGGCTGAGGGTCACAGGTTTTTGAAGGGCAGTGGCAGAATCATGAAAGAAGACATTTTTCTCTTGCTCATTTTTGAGTGAGAGAGTGAATGAACTGTGATAAATATTTTTCTGTATATAGCTAGAGCTGTCTCAAAGAAGTGGCAAACAGATGGCAGAGGCCCTTTATAGGCAGCTGCTGTTGTCTCTTAAGGTGTCACCATCACAAGAAAAGTGGTTGTAATTGGGGAGCTTCAAGATCAGTAGCGCCTGAAAGGACTTGAGCAGAAAAGAACGTCATCCTGCGTGAAGGCTGGAGGGGGAGAAGAAAGAAATCAAATATTCAGAGGCTAAGGAATGGTGCTTGAGAGGTAAAATAAAGTACAGGGACAAGGTTGAAGCACCTATGAAGTTTTACTGAATAACATGACAGCAGGATGGATGTTTTGCCTGCATTTGGGAATCCATTCTTGACCATACATAGTGGGAGCATTGTAGGCAGGGTGAAGAGATAGTTTAGAGTATTTTGAGGACAGCAAGAGGGGCTAGTGTCCAGAGGAAACAACTGAGTGAAAGACAGAGAACCCTAACACACTGTGGAAATGCAGCTAGGGGAAAAGAAAGGCCCAGGAACAGCTATCTCCAGGCTCTCATCTCCTCCAACTTGCTTCAGAGGGCACCTGCAGTGTGTGCTTTTGGAATGAGGATTGCTACAGCTTGGTGTAGAAGCCTGTGTCCCAGATATTCTCCAAATAATTTGCCTGCCTGGAGCCTTATAATTTTAGTGTATGCCGCATCGAGAGAAATTGTAACTTGACCTGTAAAGCAACAGAAGCAAATCTCCCTCAAGAAATAAAGAGGGCTAAGTTCTGTCATACCTTCTAGGCTGGGAGGGATTGCACAATGGATTGGACCCCTAAGTCTTTCCATCATGGAATTGTTTAAATATCTCCTGCTCCCATGGTGTCTACAAAAGTAGGAGCTACATATTCCTTTCAAGGAAGAAAAAATCCACAGAAAAGTTCAATGGGAGGTTTTGGAGGAAACCAGGGAGGATGCCAGAATCTATCATGTTGTGCAAGGGTTTGGGGTAACAGCAGCTGTGAACAGGCTTGGTGTTGGAGATTAATTGAAGCTGAACGTTGCATGGTGTCCTCTAGCTGAGACACCTCCATTGCAACTATATTCAATAGTCTTGAAGAAAACAAGTGCCAAGAGCAGAGCAGAGCGGTGCAGCTGTTTTGCTGTCGGGAAAGGGAGCAACAGAGAAACTAGTATGTCTACCCTGCCAAGTGAACTGAACGCATCAGCAGCACAGCACACAGGAAGAGCATCAGATTGACAATTTTCCTAAATTTCAGGTGACCACCTAATCATTGCACCACTCTTCCCCAATCATTGCTCTACTCTTCCCCTCTTCAGTCATCACTTTGTCTGTGTGTTCGCAGGAAAGTATAACTCAGAAAGGCCAAGAACAGCTTTCCAGGAATTAATTCCAGGGGCTGTCTAAGATCACAGGAGAAAGGTGTTTTTCTGTGTGCTGCATCATTACAGCTTGGCCCACATTTACAGTAACAGTGAGGGGGAAAGCATTCAGAGAAAATCAAGACTGTGAGAAAGAATGCTGTGAGCATGTAAAGGCACCAGGGCCAGGAAGGATTTATACTCTTCTGTGGAAACAGAAGGGTTGGGTTGTTTCTGGGAGCAGATTGAGTTGGCTGTGGAGGAAAGCATCTCTGCATGCTGGAAACAGAGGGATGGTTGGGGCTGGAAAGGTCTGTGGCAGCTGGAAAACACAGCTTGCCAGAAGAAAACACTGTGCAAGAGGAGACCCAGGACTCAACCATGGCATGGCATGGGAAGGTGGTAATAGGAATGCAGTGTGAGTGCTAGAAGGAGATAATTGAGAAATATGGTCTGAAAGGGAGAGTGAGTCAGGAGAAACCCTGGGACTCGGAGGTTGGAGAGACTTTAATTGTTGAGAAAAGCAGGAATATCAGCCGGAGCTGATGGATGGAGACAGACCACCTCATCCATCTTCTCTGCCTTGTGGAACAAGACAGATTTTCTCCGGCCTGATGCCAGCACCTGCCACCCCTAAAGGCCTTTTCTGCATCTCCCCATTGCCTTAGCCCATGGAAAAAAAGAAGGGTTTAGGCACACATAGACAGGGCAGGATCAATCACACAAACCAACCAACCATGGACCTGCAGTAATTCAGAAAGTGTAACCAGTGGTCATGGTTCCATGCAGAAAGTCTAACAAAGGAAAGCTGGGGAGAGGAAGAATCAAAGGAGCTGGAGGATAAAATTTTTGTCCCAATTTGCTGATGACAAGAAATTCATCTATGTAAGCAACTTAAGGCAGACATGGCCACCTCCTACAGTGAGGCTCTATGCTGGTCTGACAGCTGTAAGCACATGAGTTTGTCCTTCTTCTGGAGGTCTGATGTGCAGTTTTCATGGCAGAGAACCCATGGTTTGGCCAGATTATCTTTGATAAAACAAGGGAACCAAAACTTAATGTTCCTCTCTGACTGCTGATCTTCAGCAGAGTGCTTCTGAATATTTCACCTTTTATTGCCATTGTGCCATTGTGCTTGCACCAAAATGCTTCACGTAGGGTGGAAACACCTTTATGCTAGACACTGTACATAAAAAAAGTTGTCGTCCCTATATCAAAGAAGTGACAATCTAAGATGACAAATGACATATGAAATGCAGCAAAGCAGAAGACAGCAAACGTGTAGAACTAGTTTATGCATTGTTGCTTTTGACATCAGTAAGAGGGTATTACATCTAGCACTGACTTCACGTCCTTCTCCAGGCAGAGCAGAATGCAGAACAGGGTATGTCTGCCCAGTGCCAGGCAGTGCCAGAAGGAGACACCCGAGTAACTCTAAGCAAGCTAGCTTGGGTATTTCAAGTCCTAATGGCTACTCAGGCATGGTGCTCTGCACAGGGAAATTAACAGTGTGTCTGAGAGCTGTCACGATGCAGCGCTTACTCAGGTGTACTGCTTCCTAAGACCCATGCAAGGTCACATTACATTGTGCTGTGGAGACTTATAGTAAGAGCCTCTCTCAGTTCTCTATTCACATCTAATTCCCATGTCCCCATACGGGCATGCCAATGTGGTTGGGTTTCCTCAAGCTTGGTAACCACAGGTGGTCCAAAAGGAATGAATGATCACATCTCATTCTGTTCCTATGGGAGGGGTACTCTATTTATTGGGGTTCTGAAAGGGAGGTTGGTCCTAGATATGTCTCCTGGTGCTTGAGAAATCTGGAGCCTGAAGATGCCATCATAGCTGTATTTATCCTTTGCAGTTTTAGCAGGCAGGGCTGAAGGACATAGAGACTAATCTCCATGTGACCTGCAAACCCTGTCCTTTTACATGAGGGCTGAAGCTTGCTGAAGAGGCAATGCTGGAATGCTTTTGCCCATGTGGTATCTGCCCTGGGGATACATGGCCACTTCCATCTCTACGGTTGTCACTTACCAGTGAAAATTCATTGGATTCATGACAAAACTGCAGGATTTACCAGCAAAGAAATAGTTTGTTCTGAAAATAAATAAAATCTGATGTGGAGGTGGTAATTTACTCAGACACCGAAGAGATCACTTATTTTGAGTATCTTGTTTAATTCTCACTGAGACTGCTAGTTTTCTGTCATTCTTGATTTTAGTTTTCTTGGGAAAAGTTGTAATATGTTACATGGCTTTTCCCCATAATAAAAACAAAAGAAAGGACTCAAGGAGAGGAAAGCTCCATGATCACTTAATTGAGCTGCACCACAGCGGGGACAGAGGTTGAACCCACATTCAAACCAATTCTTAAGACCTATATGAAGCCTTGCTCTTCTCTGGGATCCACAGGAAGAATTAGATCTCTGCAACAGATACGGAGTCAGTAGCTTTTCCCAAATAATCAACTAATCAGAAATACTAAAAATAGGCTGCATTGGAACATCAGTTCAGCCATTTGGAATGTAGAGCAAACGGCACTGAATGTGTTTAATGAAGTGAAAGAGCTTTGTCACTGAGTTATTGATAAATTGTTGATAGGTGATCAAATGTGGACTTTGCTTTCAAATGTTGTGACTTTATGAATCTGCCAAGACCCTCTTAAGCCACCATTGTTCCTTTCACTGCTACTGTAGTAGGACTTCCTGCCCTTTCTGGGACCCAAAATAAGAATAACTGTAATGGTTTTTTTTCTTTTTTTTTCTTTTTTTTTTCTTTTTTTTTTTTTTTCCGGATAACAAACATTTAGCCTCTAGGCTAGTGATCAATTTTCAAGAATAAATGTTCATAGTTGTACAAAATCAGACCCTGGGAACTGGGACAGATATGTGAGAGAAGATGACAAGATGGGAGGCAGATCAGTTCACATCTCTACATGCTGTTATGAGAATAACATCAGGGCATTAGATGAGGAGGATGGTGAGAGTGAACGAGGGACAATCTATTTTTTATTTGTTCTGCAGCAAAACCAGTGGAGAACCAGGGTAGGCTTTACAGTTGAGATTTAATTTTCATGCAGGGAAGGAAGTGAGCTGGGACCTCATGGATGTTAGACCATGGGACATGCAAAAGGAATAAGGCAAACTGAGGCTCTAATATGAAAAATAGGTCTATTTTGAGGGTTGAGACAATACTATGGAATCAGTTTAGTTCATGACAGACCCTATTGGTTGTCCTTCATGTGTGGACTAGATCTTCCAGCTTGTGTGGATCACACTCAGTTCTGGATGACAGAGAGGAGAGAAGAGCATTAAACTACCATCATATTCACATGTCCCTGAACTCATGTCACCCAGGACATCCCCTATATACAGAATGTCTTCAGATGGAATTTAAGCAAAACTCTTTGCTGTTTTGTGCTGATAAATGGGGTGAAAGAACTGGAATGAATTTGAGGACTGCACCCTATCTTGCCGATGTATGCTAATGCATTAGTGATTTTAGTGGGCAGTTTGCTTTGCACCTTGAAGCTATCTTTACTTTCCCTTCCAGTTGAGAAGACTCACTGTATCTTTCTTGTGGTCTTCAGGAAATCTCAAATCATATTTGAGGTACATTTTACACACTTTACAAGAATCTTTTAGCACTGACTTGCATAATATATACAGTTCTTAATATACAGTTACTTCAATGTTGTTGGGTGGGGAACATCATCCAATCTGTGCTAAGGCACTATAGTAATTAATTAGCTCACTGAACATTTGTATTCTGATTATAAACCCACAAATTATTCAAGTCTATCCTATTAGGAACCAGGTTTTCCTTTAACCTCAACCACAAACAAGCTGTCCATCAATTACAATGTGCTCATACCTTAGGGTGATGAAAGCAGCAGAAAAGCCTAAATAGGTTGCTAGAAAGTGCTACAAGTAAAATACAGATGTATTTCATTAGTGTTAGGAGGGTTGTCTACTCTTTAATTGGATGAATCACCCAATGGGTGTGTTCCCAAAGCCAATCAGAGCGTGCCAATTCAGTAGAGCCACAGTGAGCAACGCTGTGCTGCGTCATTCGGCATTCTCCAGTGAGTGATTAAATCCATGTCATTTGTAATAAATCAAATATTGTCATAGGGTCAATCCTGTGGGTCATGCTAGGTTATCATGGCAATTTAGCACTGGTTATATCAGGTACTGCTGTGTCATACAGGTTTTTGCTGGGTCACGAGGTCATGCTGGGTTCCTCACCAGGAGACCTGCTGGAGTACATCAGGGGAATGATGAGAAGGGTTTGCTGTGTAGCCTTCTAGTCCACCTGATTATGGCCTCTTCTCATGGCTGAAGTACCTCTTCCCTGGAAAATGTGCATTTGTCTCGTTTATTAGTTTAAACAGACACTGTGACTTTTGTGATTTGTCCTGTCCAAAACAACACCTGTGCCAGGCCTGAAACAGTGACTTCTTTTTTTTTCAGAACAGAAAACATCATGCTATTTCAATTAATTGTATTGCTGCCTGACTCCATAGAGTAAGAAAGAGACCCTGCCCTCTGCTAACATTGCTACACACTATTGGTTTAAGTTCCTTGTTGTAGGGAAACCCCTCCATAGCCAAGAAATACATAAACCTCCCCTCAATTAGGGAATCTGGCCAAAGGACAAACAGTACAAGTAACAAGACATCATGTTCCAGGAGTGCCCTGCTTTAGTGGTACTTTGTTTTGAGTTATGATTTGGTCAGGTGTATGTTAGTACAGCCCTGAGGTGACTCTAACTTGCATCAGAGACTAAGCCAATCTCTTCTGGTCTGATGGTCAGAAAAATTCAAACACAGCACAAAGCCACCTTTAACCCTAACACCATCCATCCTGTTTCAGATACCACTGAGAAAGCTGGAAATCCACCACTTCTCTACAGAAGTCACTTTGAATGGCAAAAGTTTAAAATGCTGATATTTTTGTGCATAGAAAGACTTTTCTAGGATTTTTTAAAAGATCATTATGACCTCCTGTGAGGTCTGTGTGGATATTTGAGTAGTAACTGATGCTTGCTTTCACAGAGAAGGAACATAAGAATAGTCTCAATAACATTTCTAAACCTCTCAAGATAAATTTGTTTTCCATGATACATGTGACACCTCCAGAATAGAGAGTGGCAGATTGTGGTATGAAAATTTTACTGCTACCAATCAGGATGACATTCCCAACCCACTAGTGCCAGGTCAGGTAAACAAAAACTAACATATGATTTACTGAAGGAAATATCCCATTTCTCATCAGCTAAAACAATCCTGCTGGTGAGGTTTCTACTTGCACTTTCTGTGCATGCCATTGCTATCCTCTGCTCACAGCAATAGAAGTCATTCTGCTAATGCATGGTTTTCCGCTCCTTCATGCATTTCATCACCCAGTGTCCCTGGAGCACAAGAAAATGCTCCCATGCCCATTCTATATGTGGAAAATTTTGGACACAGGAAGGTTAAGGGGTTAGCCAAGTATACACAAAGACTGCAGCAGAGCAAACTCATTTTTCTCCAAATCTTAAGCCTGTATCCAGATCACTCCACCATCCTTCCAGAGCACTGTTTACCTGGCCCTGCTATCACATCACCTATACACCAGAAGGATATTGCCTGTTTTCCAAGTGTGAATAGCATAGATGATATCTAAAGCACCGTGGAAATGTCATGGACTGCAATCAGTAATGTATTAGAGCCGATTCAAGCTCTACAGTACTTCTTGCAAGCTCCCAGATTCTTTGAACATAGGAGGTCTCTGCAGGAGTCACATCTGATCTTGCTGATCTTCTATTGGAGTCAGCGAGTGAACCAGGAAGAAAGTTATTCCCTCTGCAATTGAAATCAAACTCATATTTTCCTCAGCAGAGCTATTTTAAGTCATGCATCATTATCTTTTTTCTCTCCAAAGCAAAGCCCGTTTGATACTCAGAGGTTGTTAGAACCAAAGGGGAGAGAGAGAGAGAACACTGGGGTATTGTTCTTGCTGCAATTGCAGACTTACTTGGTACCTAAAAAAGATTTTGTTAAAAAATAAACCAACTCTACAATGCTTTGAGTGAGAGGAAGAAAACAGCAGAGGAAAAAAGGAAAAGAAAATCCATGCTGTTGAAGTCTTGGGCAGTGTCAGGGAAGTAAGGCCTGAAGTTGACATATAAGGTCAAATCCATAGCTACTACAAGAGAGCATAAACCACTGATTCTTTTGTTCAGTGATGATGTGTGTGAGGTTAAGACACAGATTATCTCACTCAACCTTTGTGATGTAAGCAGGATCCAATACTGAGTTCCTGTGTACATCTGCAACAGATGGTGTTTAATAGCAACAACAGTCACTGTGGGTATGCCTTTCCATGTCTCTCTGGATTCCAGCTTTCTCCTCAGGCTTTCCATGTCAGTTATAACTCACCTGGAGACATTTTCAGGTGTGTGTTTCTACTGCAAAAGTAAGACATGGAAATGCATCCACATTAACTTGCCATGGCAGCACAGCCACATGTGTGCTAAGAGATTCAGGCAAAGACAGTTTGGCACTTCACATCGTTAGTTGCTTTCTTCCACGCACCAGCACAACGAATCATCTAAGCATCATCCATTCATTTCTTTCTCCACCTGCTTGCCTGTGTTTTGGTTTTTTTTTCTTTCTCATTCATGTTCAGCAGGTGCCTTTAATTCCCAAACATGTTCCCAGATCTTTTCTAATGTCAGCTGTGGAGCTAAAAAGGATTTTTCTGAATTTGATTGATCAGGTTGTCACAAACCTGGCTGGGAGCCATTTGTTGGACACTCATCAGATTGCTGCCGCAGAATCCAGCTGCTGAGTTTCCAATGTACTTTTAGCCTCTGGAGCGTAAAGAGAGACAAAAGCACTACACCTGACTGGGCATCTCCAGGGATGTTCAGGGGGCACAGAGCCTCTATCAACCATTGCTTCCTGAGGAGCAACCTCCTATGGCAGTTGCCTCTCCCTGCAGGCTCGCACAACTTCCCCAGGTAGCTCAAGTGCAGCCTTTCGCAGAATCCTATCATGAGGCATCAGTGTGCTGGCTTACACTGTAATTCATCAGGCACAGCTATCACACAGGCACATGTGTGATAAAGATGAACTTTGCACATGATGGCTGAACCCAGCATCTCTCAGAAAATACAGATCATGAGAAAACAACAAACACAATGTCCCCACCCACTGCTTCCTTGCTCTTTGACTCAGTGGGGGATATTCTGCCTTCAGATTGCCAGCTCATAATTTGTATTTTCTGAACGTAGTTATTCCCTTCACTAAATTAGGCTCTTTTTATCTTAAAAACTATTCACTCCCCTCCTTGCCATCCATTCTCTGCTGTCTCTTGATGAAGTTTTCCTGCTTTGTTCCTCAGCTAAGTCTTTCTTTAATCCTTTCCATCCTTACCCGGCTTTGTTCAGATTTTTGTAATGTGCAGGGGGCTCAGCAATCCTACCAACCCTGTGCTCAGTCTCAGTCATCACCCACCAGGGTTCAAGGACCAACTGCTGTCAATGATGTATGAAGGACACTTCTGCCTAATAGTGAGCAGACATCCACACAGAAGATACTTAATACTTACATAGTTACAGCAGTGTAATAACACCATGACATCAAGGAGAGAGCACAACTCATGCAGAGGTTCCACATGAACATGAGGCTCAGGACCAGCTGTTTAAGAGCTGTTGCCCAGGGAAGAGGCATTTAAACCTAGTGCTATCCTAGTAGCATTGCAGACTCAGTAAGTATAATGACTTTGAAAGAGGTAGAGATATTTATCTCAACAAGTGGTTGGGGCCTTCAGCTGCTCATCTGGCAAGTGTTCAGAGCTGCTGGTTCTGGAGGACACCTGCCCACCTGGATCTCCTCCACCCATTCAAGTTGCCTGAGCAGGAGTTCAGAGCAAAAAGACAAGATCAGGACACAGGCTATCTTCTAACTGTTACGTGAGTCGGGGACCTAGTGCATAGCATAACCTACACATTTTTATAAAGGGAAAGAGGTGGAAGCATCACGTTATCTGTGGCTGCAGCTCAGCAGATGCTCCATTTACACACTACAATTTATGAGCCATGCTGGGATATAATTTAAAGGGTAGAGGACAGAGTTCTTTGGTTTCATTGGGGACATAGAGGTAAAGGAAGGCTTCCCGTGAACGGGCTCTGAATACAGCTGAGTGTAGGAGACATGCCCACACACATACCAATGCACAGATCACCCTCGGAGTAAGGATGACTCGATGGGCTTTATTATAAATGGTCCTTGGCTAACAACATAGATAAAGTAATTTATGGCTCTTTCTGCATTTCTGAATAATCTTTAGTAGGTTGAATTGTTCATAAATCTATTGCTGTTCGTTGGATACAGGTGTGAATCCAAGGACTCTCTGACTCTTAAAATGATGAAGTTTGGCAAGCAGAAATCACTTTTTAAATCCACTCTTTTCTCATTTAAATACTGCAGGAAGTGGTGACACAGTTACAGGAAGTAAGGTCTGATTCTGGTAAACTGGGCTGAAATAACCTGCCATTTTCAGAGCAGGATGAAACACATGGCAATTATAATGCAAGAAGCTTTATGAGGATGTAACTGTTTAAAAGCTGATTAGGAAAAAGAGGGACTTGGCATCCAAGTAGAGAGAGGGATGGCTGCATGGCGGGACTCCTGTTGGTGTATGAGTGTCTGCACCATGGTGGCATTGTTATCCCCTTCTTGTCCTGACAATATACAGTCAATGACACTTCAGGAGGTGGGTGGGGGACATCTGGTTAATGAGGAACAGATGGACATCATCAGACGTGCACTATACCTGCTCTTTCCTTCACCGCTCCCTCCCTTGCTCTCTGATTTTTCTGTTCTCCCCTGCAGCTGAGCTCTTCCTTCTTCTTTTTAAATGGGAGGGAATATTTGTGTGCTCCCAAGAAAGAGCAACAAATAACTTTGGTCAGAGCCAAGAACAATGACGGCAAATGCAGTTAGGAAATGTCTCAGCTATAGCATGTGCCTTTCTTTGGGATACCTACATGCTGTGCCGGTCCACACTTACTGTGTCCATTTCCCACTTCAGTTCCTGGACCCATCGCGACAGTGGGCAACATTGCCACTTCCTCATGTACCATTTCGTTGATATGTCCTGTTTAATGATTTGGACAGGACTTTCTTGAAGCCCATTCTTTGGGACTTGGCTGTTTACCCCACTGTGAAAAGGTATTTGTTTATCTATCCTGACTCTCTTTAGCTCATGGGGGTGATTTTTAGAAGCAGTGTGGTGATTAAAGCTGGCAACCTGAATTTCCCTTCCATCCTTCTGGTTCCCTCACAGTATATAGGTAGGATTTGTGTCTGTGCTGGTGTGTTCTCATCTAGTTAACAGGTGACAGTAAAGTGTGTTTATTGGTTTCCCATAAAAAAAACCTGAAAAGCAGAATACACACCAGATCCTGAGAGAAATACAAATTCCCAAAGGTTTGTGCATCTCACAGCTCAGAGGAGACAGCACAGTGTTCCTAGATGTGCCTCTACAAAGCAAATCTTCCTAAATCCCTGTGTTCCAACCAACGCTGACAAAATATCAAAATAATTCCTATCAAGTTCCAATTGGCTTTCATTAATACTGGTGGCTTTCATTGAGATTTTCTCCCTGAGAGACATGACAGAAAAGTCAGTCCCTAAACCCCTTCTCACTCCTTCTGATAACAATTTTACTTCACTACAGTTATGCCTGCTCACACTTACAGAGTTGAACTGATCCCTCAGTTTAAGTTACACATTTTGCTTATGTAACATCAGGACAAGGTTTCCCACCTTCCACCTTCCTCTAACTCACCAAACAATTTACTGCGGGTGAGCAAAGTCTCCTGAATCAGTCCCTTTCAAGGGCAGCAAGCAGAGGTATAGTCAGCAGTCCATCCATGCTACCCTCTTCTGTCTCTCTAATCTGAGAGCTGTAACAGTGTCCAAAAGCAGGATTCAATTTCTGTGTAGGTCTGGTTTGGATAAAAGGCCTCTGTGTCCTTCCTATGGTTTCTACTCCAGTTGTCTTTGAAACACATTATATTTTATATATAGGGCACAAACATACCATGAATGACGAAGGACAACTTCAAAGGAGGATGATTTAGCTTGGGCGAGGTGGAAACCAAGTTAATTCACTTGAGTTGAACATTTCAATGAGAAAAATGGACTGAGTCCCCACAGTATTCTCACCATAGCAAGCAAATGCTGAGTTAGCATCTAGATCCATCCTCTGCCAGGATCTTGACTTTATGGGCAACTCGGAAGTATTATTCAATATACATTCCAGCCAAAACATCATGACTATATCTGATTGTCCTTGGCTTTCTTTCCAAAATGTTTTCTGTACTCTCTCTCTCTCTTTCTACCTTTTCCCAAATGAGTCTTTACTCTTCTCTTCTAGCCATGGGGAGTTAATAAGCAGATTTTAACAGAGTGAGTTAGCAATATCTCAGCAGCCTTGCAGAGTCCAAAAGCTACTGGTAGGATGGGGCAACAAAAGGAAAAGCCTGGTCATCTCAATCCTTTTGCCATTCATCAGAAGCTGAAGCATGCCCATCATAGCTTTATTCTGTATGACCCCCCGGAACTTTATTCCAGCCTGGGACATTTCCTTCAGTACAGTAGAAGGGTGAAGATCCTGACTCCCTGCCAGCGTAACCTCTGAAGTCCAGAGTCTTTACATTACTCCTCTTCCACAAGCTACTGAGCATGGCAATTGAGTCTGGAACTGGTCTATGCTTCATTGAGTTCGCAGGGAGATTCCAGTCTAAGGATCCCATCCAGAAGTCCTCAGGGAGAGAATGCACTCAGCCATCCCTGGCAGCTCATCTCCAGGCTTCACCATGCACATACAAACAAGTCTGTCAGGCCAGTCAGTGCTACCACTTCCCATCTGCTTGGATGCCTGTACACTTCTTGTTTAATCTTAGATTCTTTCCTCAGAGACATCTCATATCTCTCCTTGGACACATTTCACAGGAACAACTCTTTATGAAGCCCTCTACCCCCATAAAAGAAGTGTCTGCCCAATTCATTCAGTCCTCCTGCTGCAATGGGGTTGGGGTGGTCTGGAAGTTTCTTAGTAGCATAACCTCTCTGCTTGACAGCCCCATTCCCTTCAACCCCAGGGTGCAATTCTTGGCAATAACACCATCTTCAGTGTTCCACCTCTAAATAGCCTTCCATCTGCTGAAGAGTGAAAATCAGTGTCGATGCACCTGAACCTCTTCCCTTGCAGGGAGATTTTCTGTGCACTGCCCCAGATTTGTCAAGTCCATTATGAAGAATCCTGTTGTGCAGAACTTCGATTCGAGACACACTGCTTTGTAAGATAAATGCAGGTTGAAAGCGTGCAGCTGCATTCCTAGAGAAAAGGGCTACAATTCCCCAGAGACCCTCGAAGGTCCAAGGTAACTGCAGTCATGACCTCATTGCCTGCCCGAGTCTCATCGGCGCAGTAACAGAATGAATTTGTACAAGCCCCACCGGAGAAGGGACAAAACTAATAATCCCAAGCCTCACTTCTACAGGAAGTGCATGCCCAGAAATGACCTCGCATGCCTCTGAAGAAACCTTATGTTTATTCCCAGGGCTGGAGAGGGAAGGAAATGGGGTTTACCGGTTTTAAGAGTCAGGAGATTTTTGATTTTTGCTGCAATTTCTTGTGAACTGTAAGCTGACGATCCATTTTCCACCAGAATGCAGCAATATCTAGTGGAGTGCATTGCTTTTTGGCTCTTAAGATTTATTCATTGGGATTTCAGGATTCCAATTTTCCTGCTCTGCACACAGCACTTCTCAAATGTGGTGGGACCCATGGTCACACCGAGCCAAATAAAACACCCCTGACTTGAGTCAGTTTCAGTCCTTTTTCTCTGGTTCAGTTTCACTGGTAAGATGGAAATAATAATGCGTCACAGATATTAGAAGAAGCCCGGGTTTCCATCCCAAAATGTTCTTACCAGTCATGAAGAACATATTGACCAGGCAATGGCATGGATGTGCTGGAGCACTCATCCTTTTCCTATGTTTAGACTAGCATGGAAGTTTCTTTTACTTTAATGCACTGACAGAAGTCTGTCAATATGTTGCCAGTCTGGGAAAGTCTGTTTTTCCCTACATTTGTTCTTCAATCCAACTCCTTTTCTCCTTGTAAGTTCTAGTTATAACACAAGTTTCAGTGGCCGGATCCTGTGGTAGGATGAAATTTTACAGTTGTTCCATGGGTATTTATGGACTGGTCATATTATCACGCTGTGTATGTATTTTAGCACTGGCTTGCCAGGTTTTGCAATGACATAGCACTGACTTTCACCTCCAGTCGTGCTTGTTTATATACACTCTCCAATCACAGGGCAGGGGGTGTCAGGAAAGGAAAAGTAGTTTCCTTTAGTGTTAGCTAAGTCTGAATCTTAGGATAACTGCAGTATTAAGGTGGGAAGGGACCTCACAAAGTCTCTAGTCCAAACTTCTGCTCTAAGCAAGGTCAGCTGTGAGGCCAGGCCAGTTTGCTCAGGGGTTTATCCAGCCAGAGCCAGGTTTGATATCATATCCCAGCAGAGCTTCAAATGAATGTGGTGTACCACTGAAGAATAGCCATGCCTAAACTTCCCGAGGCTTTTTAAAAATTAATACTTTGGTCTTAATGGCTTGTACATCACACTTCTGAAACTTACTCCAGCTCCTCACTCTAGCAGTCCTTAGTAGGTACTGATCAAAACCTGAAAATAGCTCATCTTAGATCTCAAATCAATATAAACTGTAAGCCCTGCTTGGGCTATATACTAGTAAGAAAGCCAAAGGAAGAACTTTGTATGATTTTTTTCCTACGTGGTGTACACAAGCAGAGAAAGCAATGCTTCTTCTACCTTATCACAGTAACCAGAGAGTAGCCAGAGAGCATAAGGCATAGGAAAATGTGATCTGAGTATCAAGCTCCTTGTGATCTGCAATATCAAGCTCTATGCTGTTCTTAGAGCTCTGGAACCAGGGGCAGGTGTATGAACCCAATTGTCTCTGGTCAGTGTGAATGCTACTTGATATGGATTCCTGCACTGAGATACAGTGCCCTGTCAGGAGGGAGGAGGAGAAAAATATTCCTCTGAAATCCCATTTTTTGGGCTCCTTATTCAGGAAATTGTACAACAGTTCAAAGACTATACTACTCTTATCATGCAGTGCAAAGTAGACAGGAAAGTTTTAAGAACACCAATCAATTTAACTGGTTTGGACAATTATATTTTTTTCCCCTAAATGTGACAAGGGATCATAGTCCCCATGTGCTGAGGATCTGCTGTTGCAGATCTCAGAGCTGCAAAATTGTGTCAGCCAGGGGCTGCTCAATAGTTCAACGGTCTATTGGACAAATGAGAGGGTGAGAAACACAGGAGAAGGCAATCCGAGATCACGTGAACCTCTGTCAGCCAGTGCCACTATTCTGGAAAACCCTGGGTTGTAATTAGTAAGTATTTCATAAAGCAGTATCTCCTACTGTGATACATGTTAGATAAATACACAAAAAAGGCTTTAGGCTCTCCTACTGTGATACACAAAAAGGCTTTAGTCTGGGCTGCTGGATCTAGCCCAGTCAGGGCAGTCAAACCTGCAGCCAGAGGAGTCTTCCCAAACTCTCCCAGCTTCCAGGAGAGGCTGCACCTCTGGGTGCTACTGTGGGGTGATGCTTTAGAAACACTGGCCCTGGGACTGCAAACAGCTTTGCACAGGTGCCCGTAAAACTGGGCATACCTCTTGTATGGTCAGAAGCTTCCCCCTTTGCCATAGCAGTGGCTTCACTGATCGCTGTCGTCTTCTCTTCACTGTCAATTCCTTGTACCCACACATATCAGTTACTTTTAATCCCACTTTCCTGGAGCTGGCTGCCCAGGAAATGGCTAGGAAATGGGGCTGCGTTAGAGAGAGATGCTGTACTCCAAACCTAATGCTGTGCAGCCAGAGGAACCCGGTCAAATTACTTTGCAAATGGCCCCAAATTTGCTTGCTCATATTCAGTAGTACGCCCCATGGCACAGAGTGTCACTGCACTGCATATGGTAGATGAGTAATTGGTGTTTTGCTGGTTTTGTAATGTGTGTCATTCCCAGGGCTGCCTATCGGTTTTATAGCTGGCTTATAATCTATATGTTAGGCATGTAATGGTGTACAGTAGCATGATTGATCCAGGGCTAGATGCGGTGACATTGTCATCTCTGTCATCTCTCTTTTAAACAGTTCATCAGATGTTTGCAATATAAGTCTCCAATACCAGCTTTATTTACCTGCAGCCATTACTTTGCATTGCAGCCATTTCGGTGCACATGACATCTGGGATTTAATTTCAGGACTTCTCCCCTCAGGAACAAAGGCCTTTTGTCCAGCAAGCTACATGAGCAGTTTCACTGGCTTGGATGGAGAAGATGGTAGTCTATAACTAATAAAAACACCAGCAAATCATATACGTGTGGCTGCATTCACAGCTTGAGCTGAGTGAAGCGGAGGCAGCACGAGCTGCTGTAATGTGTCATTTTCTCTGTCCTGCCAGCACATAACTCAACAACTTAAACTATCTTAACTACCGCTGGACTCCCCCACACTTGTCCCTTGCTGCCAAATAAACAGGATAGTGATGTGGTGCTCCTAATAGCACCTGTAAGACTACCCTGTACTACAATAGTAACCTTTCTGGAGCAGCCAAGAAAAGCAGCGTAGCTGGGCAGATCAGTAATTGAGAAAGCTGATATATTTCCACCAGGAGAAGGTAGCAATTCACACCCTCTACCTATCATTATCCTTAAGTATTGATTCTCCAGTCACATTTTCTTTGTTAAATGGCTTATTTCATCAAGGAGGGATTCAGCAGTTGCAGTCAAACCAGGACTGAACGTATTCCTGCATTTGCATTGAAAAGTATATGTGACCTGAATTTTAGTCTAAGACCTAGAATTTTAGGATAGACCTCTAAGACTACCCTTTTAATGAAAGCTCAGCATGCTACACCTCCCACTGTTGGTAAACTCTTGCCATTTGAAAGGACAGATTATGCTCTGATGGGCCTGTTGTCAGGATGCTGTATCTTACTTTGCAAAAATTATATGGTGGTTATCAGATGGGCAAGGAGACAGGTTTTAGTAAATATCACATAAAATATTTGTGTGTGATCATTCAGTTTACTTTAAACAAATTTGCTTCAATTGTGCTCCCACTCCATTTGTCTGCCTTCTGTGACTGTTCCAGCAACATATTTACTGGCACAGATTTCACTCAAACAGCAACATTTAAGTGAATATGTTTGTAAAAAGCAAATGATGAATCTATAATCAAAAAGTATTCACTCTGATGAGACACTACTATTAATGACTTAAAGCCACTACCAAATTGTTACTGGAAATTCTATCTGAGAGAAACTTAGAATTTACACACAATGACAAGAGCTGCAAAAGTATCTGTTTTTCTGGACATAATTTTGATATATTCTTCCTTTTGGGGTGCAGTGGAAACTAAAACATTTTCAATTTCCAGTTGATGGCATAGGATAAAAGTCATTTAGTATATGTCTCCAGTCAGAAAAGAACTGAATTTCACAGCTCATACACTTAAGCAATGCTTCCAGAAATGTATTAGCAAACAAATCAGAGGTTGAATTCCCCTTGTGTTGTCAATCAACAAACAAAATAAGGGAAATTACTAATTTCCTCCAAGAATTATTTGAAGACAGATGGGAGTGAGGGTTAACAGTTTTGTGGGAGTGGATGTCTCCCAGCCTCTTCAAAGGAGAGAAAGGCTTTCTGTTGATCATGTATGGAACTGTGCTTTCACATTGCTTTTCAACTGCATCTTTTGTAACATTTGCACTGTGTGCTAGAAGAACACAGGCTGGCCTGGGCTCACAGTGGAAAAATACAAGACTGAAGTTTTCAAAAACAATTGAAAACAAATCTGAGATCAATTGAAATCCAGACAGAGGGGAAAGAGAGAGAGTCCAAAAAGCAGAGAAATGGAAATGTTAGTCCAGGCCAAGGAAGCAGTATTGGAAAAAGATATGTCAACAGCTAGAGCTGTGGGACACTGAGGAGGGCAGTGCTAGCAGGGAAATGTGAGTAATGGTACAGACAGGAGCAAATCTGCTTGGAAAATAAAGGAGAAGAATTTGAAAATTTGCCTTCAATTTGCCTTTCAATGCCCATTCAAAAATGAATGGGAAACCAAGAGTTTAAGATGAAAAGACAAAGATGTAATACCAGTTGTGTTTACTTGTACACACAAATCTGGAAAAGCCTTGAGTAAGAACAGGTCAGACCATGCAGTAGAACTGATGATTGTTAGATTTCCTGTTGTGACATACCTAGGTAGAGAAGATTAGTTTAAAATTCACAGAAATGCCCAAGATATGCCTAGCATATGCAGAATGGGTTTCAAGGAAGGACAGGAAAAAATATGGAAAAGTTGAAACATTTTAGATTAAGAAGAACTCTTCTACCTGGGAAGGAGTTAACTGAGAAAAGCTGATACAAATCCAGAAGCTTTCTTAGGCAAAAGAGGCTGCAGGTAAGCAGGGAAGAGCCAGTACAGCCATAAAAGGTATGTGCATTTGAGTACTATTGATGTTAAAGTGTCTGGGAGAGCTCCCATGAATTTTTTACTGAAACACATTTTTTGTCTGTGAATGTCAGTTTGTTGAAGCTGACACTCTGCAGGAACATACTTTCTAGTCTCAGCAGAAGAGGTTGCTTAGATATGAGATGGGATCACTATTTGGAAGGAGAGAAAGAGAAGAGGCAATCAGAAGAGCCAAATAATTAATTAACTCATCTAGAATACAGGAAATCTAGCATGAAGTCTTTGCTAGGTGAGAAGAATAATTTTGAACCGGTTTCCATCATTTTAATATTAAGCCCAGTTGCCGGACCACTAACTCTTCTTTGGCAGTTTTACTTTCTCCCTCATTCACAAGAAAAAAACAATGAGGAGGTATGGATATGTCACAGTACGCACTGAAGATTTATTCTGAAACTTCCAAAATACCCTCATGCTTTGCATCATCGCATGTCTCCACCACTTAAAGAAGAAAGAAGACCCTGAAGCAGCAGTATCCTTGTGAATGGAGGTCTCTGGGTCTGATGCCAGAAGTAACTGAGCTCTATGTGATTTTGATCAGATAGTATACAACTACGTTTTCATAGGTACTCGTTTCTCAGTACCTCATCTGAGATATTTTGCACCTACTGTTCTATTCTGTGTTGTTCAAAGGTGCTGAAGACCTACTGCTCCCTTTCAAATCCTACAGCAAAGCAATTAGTTTAAGTTATTTCAGATTGGATTCCCAGAAATGAAGATGCATAAAATGAATGAACACATGAAAATATTGGCCCTAATATCTCTGTGACTCAGCTTTTCCATCTCTACAATGCAGAAACGATGCTTACTGATTTTACTGAAAATACTGTGAGCTCTATGGATGAAAAGCAGTGTGAATGTTAAGTACGATTATAATTTTTATTAGAAAAAGATTTAAAAGATAGTTTATCCCTGGAGAAGGGATCCCAGCACAGAAGAGGCATCCCTGTCCGAAGGACTGTTTGAAAGTTGAGTAGTTGCTAAGAAACCAGAGTACCTTCATCGCAATGAATACCCCGAGAGGGATGGAGTGGGCAACCATTTCACAAGGCTTCCATGAGGTAAAAAAGAAACGGGACCAGGCGTCATTAGGAGAAAGGAGATCATTAGATTTCTGAACTACTGTCTGCATGAACCTACAGCAAAAATGGACAAGGACAGTCATGTAGGAGAGATAAGAGGGAGTGACTCTCTTAAGCACTCTATGAAGAATAAGGAGGCTCTGGGTGCTTGTTAAATGGAACGGCAGTGTCGATGGAGGAGCCTGAGGACACAGCAGATAATGGCTTATTTTCAAAGAGCTGAGCAGAGTACCAGAAGCTAAGGAATTACTGGAAACAGGACTAAAGTAAAAAGTTGGAGTGAGGAGATAGGCCTAAATGATGAGAGGTACCAGGGTCAAGAGAAGTAGTTGTTTTCTTGTGCGACTGAATTATGTCAGATGTTTCCAGGGCTGCAAAAAGAGTAGGAGGAGAGGCATGAGAAAGGCTCAGGAAAGGGGTGTTAAGTCTAAGTGAGATAAATCAGGGCAATCTGTGATTGACAGATGAAAAAAGTATATTGTACCTGTCTGGAAAAGGGCTAAGAGGTGAGAACAACATGGGTGTGCTGGGAAGAATACCAGTGTCAGAGGAAGAGGAAGGAAGGGCTAATAGCAGCTTCAGAAACAAGGAAGGAATAGGAACAAGATTATCCATAATAAACTGTCCTAAGTCTGCTGCTGAATATGGAGTTGTTTCTGAAATTATAACCTAAACAATTGAAAATCAGAGACTGGAAAAGGTATCCTGAAGAAGATCTTGAAGTGATGGATGTTGTTTGGTTTTGGTTTTGGTTTTTAATGCAGATGGTGTTGGACAGAAATGGAGATGAACACAACACTGTAGGTGTTGCCATAATGGACTGAGGGACAAAAGGAGTCCAGTCAAACTGGAGATGAGCACTCAAAAGCATGTGGGAAGAATGCTTGAAGGGAATCAAAGGTTTAGGATAATCCTGGCATGAAGGGACTGGTGCAAATTAAGCAAGGTAGCACTGGGTAGAAAGGGAAAAGTTAGGACAGAGTCCCAGAGATCAGGAAGCTGAAGGTGCGAAACTGCATGCCAATAGCTGGGAAAGAAGGAGAAGTAAGAGGAAGGGGCAGCATGAAGAAAAAGTCACCACAATTGGAATAACATAGCAAAGACTGTAACAAGTCTGAAAGATCAGGTAAGATCTTTCTTACCTGGTAAGAGATAAGAGGTAAGAAAATAAGAGAAATTCACATGCAGAAAATTGCTTCAGGAGTGAAAAGAGAGATGAGCTATTAAAAAAAAAAAAAAAGGTAGGATCTACTCAAAGTTTCAGAGACAGGAGATGGCCCTTCTCCTGGGAGAATGTTTCTTGCTCGTGCTTGGTAGGACATCATCTAGGAAAGGTGCAATAAACAACAGAGGCAGCAGTATTGATCTTGTCGGGAACCTGCAGAGTGCAGGAAATGCTCTGCTGCTGGGGTTACGCCCGTGGCTGCCTTTTGGGTAGGTCCTGACGTTGGAGGCAATCCCACTGCTTTCCTCTCTGTAGAAATGCTCTGCACTCTACAACCTGTGGGCCAGGATGGGAGACCCTCAGCCCTTCAGTGACATATTGCCCTGCTGCTGTGATGGCACCCATCCACTGCTCATAGACAGCCCTTTCCCTGCAATTGCCTCCCCTTACAAATTAACACTCTTGATGTGTGGCTGATTGATTAGGCAAAAGCAATATAGAGACAACACTTTACCAAGCTATTTAGACTAGATCACGAAAGCACAAACCCACTCAATTCTCAGAGTTGGAGAGGCCCAGCAGGACTACAGGGGAGGCTTAATACTCACACTAAAACACCCAGCGTGCAGCAGTTACATTATCTTTTCCTTACCTGCTGTTCCACTTGTGTCACTTTCTCTTCTTGAATCCCCATGCTGACTTCCAGTCTCCTTCTACATCAAAGTTCAGTTCCTCATTTCATCTTCAAGGCCTCACGTGGCTCCGTCGGAGCCTTGCTCCTTCCTTCCTCTCCCACCCTGCTCGGTGCTCACTTGGCAACTCTCCCCCTTCATGCCCTCCCCCCGCTTCAATCTGCCTGCAGCAGTGACTTTGCTCCTTCTCTCCTGCTCTCCTCTTCCCTCTTTTTCACCACACAAGCTTATTCACCTCCCTCCTGCCTGCCCTCAGGACTCATTTACTGCAGCTAGTCTTCCTGCGTTAATGACTTCCACTTCTCCTATGCCCTTGGCAAGCTTTGCCCCTTCCGACCATTAACTTTGTTTACTATATTATATCTTTCGAATGAGGAATGATTCCGAGATACCCAGCCAAAGCCAGGAGCAAACAAGGCATGAGCATGCCATAGCTCAGCTTGTGACCTTTGTCAGGTGCTTCCTTCCCTCATTCCAGCCTGCACATCTCAGACACGATCTTGTCCCCACTGTTTTCCCACTGACCTCACTACAAGCAGGATCCAGGCCTCGTAACTGCTGCCTAACAGCTGCCAAAAGCCTCTTCTGAGGAGCCTAGCGTCCTCACTTGCTAGTGCCCCAAAGGATCTTTGTATCGTGAAATCCTGGGGACATGACTCTGCCTTTTAACCTGCCGGAAAAATGCCGTGTACACATGATGGCATGTGGAAATACAAAATAATGCTTAATGCTACGAGCAGACAGCATTAGCAGGGAAAGGCTTTCCCCTCCCACTCACCCTTTGTCTGTCTGTTTCTTTTCCGTTGTCAAAATTTAGCATCCTCCACCGAGAGTCTCAGTTTTGCTCTGATGCTTGGAAAGCATCCAGTCCCAGCTCGCTCGCTTTCCCTGCCAGTCTCCACAGGTATTCTGTACACAGGGCTTCCAGCTAGTCAAGAAATGCTCTGTCTTCTCCCCCCCACAGGGGAATCTCCGAATGCCGGGGTTGTTACAGGATCCTGGTGGTTAGGCAAAGTCATTCATTCTTGCTCTGATGAATTAACTGCCTCTGCTCTGCAGCACACTGTGAAGTGCACTACAGGAAGAGAGGAGACCTTCAGTAGGAAGGGAGGGCAGCCTTGAAGAGGCATTTACACAATGCATTTGTTATGTCAGGTCACAGAGGAAGTAAAAGGAAAACCCGCATGGTTTTGGTTCTAGCTTGGCCAAAACTCATTTTGGTGTTCACTAGAAGTAGCTCCAGGAGAGACAATTTGGGCCAGAGGCCAATGCATAGACTGAATTTAATGTTTTAGGTTGACATGACTCTGATGCTGGCTTGGCAAAACCAAGGCCACAGCGTTCTGAGGCTGGGCTGATCAAGAGAGCCAAGAGGACAAGGTCTTAGTGGTCAACATATCTCAAAGATCAGTTTTGAAGAAACAGACTGATAGACTGACATGTGGCAACAGTGGGTAGAGTTAAGTGGACAAGCTTTCCACAAGGAACAGCTGGCCAGCTGTGCTTTCAGCAGCCACAGCTGTCCCAGAAGGACTCAAAGAGAAGCTGCAAACGTATGCTAAGTGAGATGCACGGTAGCTGACATGAAGTCAGCTAGATGCAGAGACCAGGGTGGAAAAAATGGAGAACCATTTTCCTGTCCCACAAAACCTTGACATTATAAAGCTTCTTGTTCTATGCTGGGGTGGGACAAAGATGAATTTTAAAGGCTTTCTTTCAGACCAAACTCATGAGTTAGGTGCACTGAAATTGTCAGTAAACAATTGTTTACTGTCAGTAAACAGTTCACCTGGGATTTGGGGGATCAGATCAAAGGCTCTGTATCAATCTAAGACATTTTCATTGAAAAACTCTGACCACTTTCAAGAAAAACTTTTGGCAGTGGCTGTAGCCGGGGGGGGGGGCGGGGGGAAGGGAAGATATTTACTAGTGAAGAGGCAAACACACAAACACACAGTCAGACTGAAATGCTGCTGTTCTTTGATCCTGGCATGTTTCCTGACTGGCAACTCCAATTCGAAGGCAAGATAATGAGGTTAAGATCTAAGGTGCAGCTCAACATTCATAGCTGCTCATCACACTGCTATAGCAGTAAATTAGAAACTAAGGAGGGGCCTAGAATTTCAAACCAGTGACTGCAGTGGGGAACCAATACTTTTTTCCAAGAAAAAGTGGGTAAATCTGGAAGGAGTTTGAGTTTTGGCTGTCTTTAGAAGACAAGTTCTTGTTTTATAGTCTTTAAAGTGGGGAAGTTTCAGTTCTGAGACCTCCACATGTGGGTTAGGTGGGGAGGTACAGTTTGGTGTAAGAAGCTCTGATGGGCATGTCTCCAGGTAATGCAATCCTGGCCACAGAAGGTGGCTTGGTACCTGGCTTGGACATGATTCAAAACCCTGAAATGGACTTCCAGGTTTCTAACTGAGTGGAACTCGACCAGATCACATTAGAAATAATATTCCCTAGTCTAGTATTGTGAGTAAATTTTATCCCATTATGAATAGCCTCCTCCCCAGGACGCAAGAGTAATGTTATGTGTAGAGTAGCTGAAAACGCTTCAGAGATTAGCCCTAGCACATAGCTCACACCTACAGACTCTTCTGTGATAAATTAGCATGCTCAATGGATGAAAAAATATCAGTGCAGCAGCACAGCTTTCAGTCAAGCTTCAAAGGTGTTATTATGACTGGGCAGCAATACCTGCTCCCCTGTATGCCTTCTCTGGCTGTGCCACAGGTAGCTTCACATTCTTTCTTGACGGCCCCCCCTTCAAACTCACCTTTCCAAATCATCCTTATCTCGCTGACCTCCACCTGCCTTTCTTGTGGGCATTGTCCCTAAATCTAGCACGCTTTTCCCCTCTGCTGTTTTCTTCCTAAAAGCCAGCATAAACTAACAGGTTACATGCGCGCACACAACCGTAAATGTCTCAGGATCCTGTGCTGCTATAAACCTCCCTCTTCCAAACACCCTGCTGACACTGTTTGCTTGTTAAATAAGCCCAGTGCTGTGCTTAAGTCTAACTTTTGTTGTAAGCACTTCAAGAGAGGGCCAAGTCACTTTGTTTCCTTGTAAATCACTGGGGTTCCTGCAACCCAGAGGAAATAACAATAATAAAATTATTAATGTTCTAATAGCAGCCTCTAAAAGCTAATATCACTCGCAAAGCTTGGCATTTGGTTTTTGCTCAGCTGCATAAAAAGGGACCTAAAATCAAATCTGTGTAATATCTACTTTAACACCCAATGTTTGATGTGGATTATGAGTAAAGCAGCAAGTTGGAACAGCAGCAGTTCATCTGGAGGCATTGAGAGCTGCAGCATAGCTGTGCTAACGCAATTTGATCAGATTCACACTGGCCAGCTACCCTGTTCAGCCCTGTGGGAGATAGACTGTGTTTACCAACACTTTCTGAACTCCAGCAAGCTAAGTAAAAAATACACATTATGCTTGTTTCATGTGTATCAAAGCAAACCCCATGTCCTAGTTCTTTTAGCACAGAGGGCACTGCTTTCCTACACCTTTTACAGACCAACCTGGCTGTTCTTCTGGGCATTTGTCCTACCAGAAATTGACCCAGAATATTTCCAGGGAGCTGGAGACCCATACATGCAACCCACATAACCCTTCAAATCCTGAATCACAGCCCTTCTGGGAAATGAAAGAAAAAATATTAAACTATGTTTGGATTCAGTGTTCAGGTTGATTGGGACGAGGCTGCCAGGGAGGCTGTCCCAAGCCTGGGGACATTGCCAGTCAGGGAGCTCCCCTCTCTGGGATTGCTGGGGACACCAGTGGCTTCCTCCCCAGCCGTCTGTAAGAAGGTCAGCCCTCAACTCTTCCTGCCCCACCTTCCCTTTAGTTTCTTGTTCTTTATTGCTTTAGGAGCATTTGGGAGGCTTCGGGTTGTTTTGCGAGTGAGGTCCAGGTCAGGAGTGCACCATCTCACCAGAGGTGAGCATCCCAAAGAGATTCGGCACACTCTTGTGCCCCTTTGCTCCCTGGAGCACAGCGCTGGGTAGCCCTGGCTGGCTGGGGAGATACTCTGCGTTGGGTTCCTCCTGAAACACCAGTCCACAGGGTGAGACGTAGCAACTATTAGAGAAAGTTGCAAAATTAGAAAGTCCTGACCTCTTCTAAGGGGGTTTTCATTTTTCGATTCTAGGTCGTACATTTCAGGGCATGAAGAGCAGAAAAGTTCCACGAGCTCCATGGCCCTGCACGTTGCAGCTCAACCCAAAGCACTGCAGTCAGCAGGGCGTTCTGCCAAGGAAACCCTTTGCTGAGTTCCCTCCTGGCTATCTCTGGTGGGCTGCCCAGAGGGACAGCAAAATCCCAGCACAGTTTCTGAATGGAGTAAGGGATCAGGAATATTCCCTGCCTAAGTAAAGCCGCCTCCGCTCTCCGAGGGCAAGTGTGTGTGAGCTCAGTGAGCACGTAATGGCTGCCATGCTCGTCTGTGGAGCCCCTGCGCTGGGGGATCTTTCTCGGTGTTGCATGAAGGGCTTTAGTTCCCCGGGGTACAAAACGTGCTAGAGAAAACCCAGCCCTTCCCTAGTTCTATTTCCTTACCTAAAATCACACTTCACATTCATCTGTATGCTGGAATAGACAAAACAGGTTGTGCATCCCCAGTGGGGCCACTCACCCCAACTCAGGCGATAGCAACCAGACCCCCAGTTCTCACCCAGAGATCATTAAAGAAAGCAAGTGGTGCCTCCATGTCCAGTCCTTTTCCCAGGGGAGGGAGGGCAATGAGATGAAAGGGCCTGAGGACCAACAGGCAGGGCTGCAGTTTTCCCATGGGAAGCAAGCTGAGGAATTCCCACGCTCTGCTATTCCCCAAAATTTCTACTGCTAGCTGTCAATTATGTTACAGATTTGACAATTCCTACTGCAGGCTGATGATGTTGTGTAGGAGAACACAGGAGACTTGCTGAGAGTGCCAAATCGCTCAATATGTGTGATGGGGGTCTCTCCCTTCCTCCATGTGTCTGAGCCTTGGATGGGAAGGGGGAGGAGAGCTTAAGCAGCACAGAAGAGGGAGGATGGATTGAAAGCTACCTCTGTCATTGACTTGCTCCATTCTTTGCATTATTTCCCTGGGGTTCTTGGGTATTTTTATTATTAATAACTAATAATAATTTTTATATAGCGCTTTGCATCCTGAAGGACCCTGAAGCACACCACATACTTCATAAGATAATTACCATCTACAAGCCTAATTCCTCTCTTGGTTGTGACCGCATCTGCTGAAGGAGCAGCTCAGAGTCACACTAGATTTACACCAGTTTAACTGAGGACAGCATTCCCCTATAGATCTGACTGGATATGTCAGAGACAAATGCAGTATGGAGTTGGAGATGAAAGATTTGAATTGCCTTTTCTCCTCCTTCGTAAGTTAAAAATAACTAAGGAAATTGCATTTAAAAACCTTTGTGAACACAGCATTACATTTACAAGATTCTAGATTTGGAGTTTGGGAACAGAATCATAGAACCATAGAATTGTAGAACCATAGAATCATAGAATCATAGAATAGCTTGGGTTGGAAGGGATCTTTAAAGGTCATCTAGTCTGAACACCCCTGCAATAAGCAGGAACATCTTCAGCTAGATCGAGTTTCTCAGAGCTCTGAACAACCTGACCTTTTATGGGATGGGGCTTCTACCACTTCTTTGGGCAACTTGTTCCAGTGTTTCACCACCCTTATTGTAAAAAATGTCTTCCTTATATCTACTGTAAATCTCACACCTTTTAGTTTAAAACCATTACCCCTTGCCCTATTGTAACAGGCCCTGGTAAAAAGTTTGTTCCCATCTTTACTGTAGGCCCTCTTTAAGTACTGAAAGGCCACAATAAGGTCTCCCTGGAGCCTTATCTTCTCCAGGCTGAACAATTCCAACTCTCTCAGCCTGTCGTCATAGGAAAGGTACTCCAACCCTCTGATCATCTTTGTGGTCCTCTTCTGGATGCACTGCAACAGCTCGATGTCTTTCCTGTGACGAGAGTTCCAGAGCTGGATACAGTATTCTGGATGGAGCCAAGCCCAAGTTCACATTGGAGTAGGGGCCCAGTCCACATCTGAACCAAGGCACTGTGTAGCTCATGGCTGAGCAGGCCACTTTTCATGGTGTAAGGGGGCTGCTTTTCCCTCTTTTCTTGCCTGGTAAATCCGGGCCTGTGCATGGTAACTTCCAATCGCCCATAGAGTTATAGTCTCACCATTGACCCAAAACATGACCTGGTGTACAAAGTAAGCCTGGCTTTCTACTTCGATACATGCTCACAGATCAGCAACACAGTTATATCCGACGACAAAAATGCAACCAGTTAGGATGAGCTGACTTATAAATTTTCTGGCCCATGTTTTTTCTCTGCATACTTTTGGGGAGAGACTAACCCAGCTGAGCTCTGGGTCTTTGAGTTCAAGTTTGAGATGGTTCAGTCCTTATGCCCTTGTCCAACTAGGATGTTGTTTACATGCTCTGATTTCTGAGAGTTTGATGTTGTAACCCTGTATGCAAAACCTGTCCTAGTTACAATATTGTTGCCATGATAGAGAAAAAAAAAAAAAGAGAAGCAACAGCTCTAAATACTGTCTTCAGCCCAGCTACCCCTTTCCCTTCGCGCTTGCACTGGTAACTCCTTCCTCTGACATCTGGATGTGCAGCCGTGGATTGGGATTTCCTGTGGTAGCTATGGAGCATCTCTTCTCCTCCCACACCTTATGCACATCGTTTCTCTCTCGCTGCAGATAATTGCATCACCCTTCCTGTCACTCGGCTCACAGTTGTAGTGTCACATTTGACTCGTTACACACACACACAAATGTTCTTGTAACAAATTGACAGTTTGGGTTTTTTTCTTTAATCCTCTGTAATATCTTGATTTCTCTCTCTTGCCCTTTCTGTTTTGCTTGGACTTCTCTCCATATCCTGATCAACTTCTGCCTTCACTTTTCCATCCTCCACCCCTGTAGCTCCAGCATGTAAGTTGTGCTCCTGGAGTCTAAAACCCAACGTCATGCTACAACATCTGAGCACAACTATTTACAAACCCTTCTCTTCATTCTTTTTCTGGTTCCCAGCTCATTTAAAGGCCAGTTCTGCCTCTTCTTGCAAGGCAAAGGCAAAAACTTTTACTGACTCAGATATACCTTGAAAACTCTGCAAGAGGGCTCGTACATCAGGAAGTTTATGTGGTTTTCCTAGCTAGAGTGATAGTAGTCACTCTAACTACTGTAGAAATAGTTTCTAACTTCTCTGCTGAGGAATCAGAGATATTGTCAATGCTTTACATGTTCACTGAATCATGCGGGAAAATATCAGTTAGAAAACCAAAATTATTTCATTGACGTATATATGAAATCATAACATATATTTGTCATATACATATATATAAAAGTATTTTTCATTTCAGAATGCCAGCACAGAAGGGAAATGTGAGAAATACAGCATTAGGAGGAGCAAAGTTGTCCACAGCTTCAGACGATTTAGAAGAGCCTAGTACATTTTTCTGTTTTGCACTGTTTTCAGAAGAAATTCAGCTCAGGTTTGATTCTGTGAAAGTCTAGAAAATAGAGGCAATTGTTTGCAGGGGGAATGTTTGTACTGGATGTAGGCAAAAGGGATTCTTTGAATGATTTTTATTATTGCTGCGTCGAGGTTTTTAATTTGTAACTTGGACAGATGTCTAGCAGTCCCTGAAAGCCAGCCACCCGCAATGTTTCAGCTTGTAAAGCTCAAACGTGCTGGGTTTGTGTTTTGCACCAAAAATGCGTTCAAAAGCCTTTGCCCAATTTTCCCAGCCAATCTCACTCTCTGCTCGCGACAGAGCACGGGAAATTTCAAGCTGCACCAAGGATATTTTTGAAAGTTACGACCCTGTAAAAGGAGGGTGTTTACAAATGGAAATCTTCATATAATCTTTGTAATAGGCTTTGCTACCCCTGCATCTCCACCCGCGTACAAGGAACAGCCAGCGTCGGGGCAGCGTCTGCCGGCTCCTTAGCAGCCCGCAGCGGCTTTAGGGAGCCGGGTGGGAAGGCGAAGGGGCTGCCGCCTCCCGGGGAAAACGCCAAGAGACCCCAAGGCTGAGGAGCAGGCGCGGGGTCCGGCCGTGATGCGGCGCCATCCCCGCTGGCCGCAGCTGCAGCGGCAGGCAGGCGGAGCGCTGCAGGGGCACCATGCGGGTAACTCCGGGACGCGGGGCGGGGCGGGGGGAGGGGGAAGGGCGGGGGGGGGAGGGGAGGAGATCCTCCGCGCTCCCGCACTCAACGGGGAGGATGCTCTACCGAGGGGGGGGGGGGGGTGGAGGGCGGGGGGGACATCCCAGGCCGCCTCCAGTGGCACACGTGGCTGTCTTCTCCTGGCATTAGCCCCCCTCTCCTTCGCCGGGTGACATCTCAGAGAGGGCTGCAGGGGGGAAGTGAGGAGTAAGAGCTGGAAAAGGCAGTGCGGGAGCCTGGTATTGGCTTGGATGGGAATTCTCTCTCCGGTGCTCAGTGGCCGTCCACTCTACTTCTCTCCTTACACCTGATCATCTCCTCCTCAGTGCTACCCCATACTGGCTGCTCCCCCTTTTTTCTCCCCCTACCCATCTGTGTCTGCATTTCTTTTTCTATTTATTAACCATCTCCTGACTAAAACAATCTCCCCAGAATTGGTATTATTAGGCCGTTTTACTGCTGTAGCTTTGATCATTGCTAATGTGCTGTGATAAAACCCTTCCTTCATGCTCATCAAGGCAGCAATGGTCTGTGAGGTATGGTTTGTACCGTTTTTACTGCAGTAAACTCCCTTTATCATTTGATCCGTGGCAACAGCTGCAATAAATGTGATTATTAATAATAAGGTGAGGAGAGCTGGTATAATGGTTCTACCTTGTAGGCAGGGGGGATATTCTTTCATGACTATAAGATGAATTTCTATTTTGCATTAGTTCTTTTACAGGCTTCTTGACCACAATATCTGAATGATTTCCAGTGCCGCATTAAGTGATGGGACTGGATATCAGTCACATGCGGTTTGTTCTTTTATCCTCTCCCCAGGGAGAGAAGAGAGAATTATGTATGCAACATACTGGTTATGTTGCTAAGGTTGTGTTTGGTTTTGGTTTTTTTTAACATATGCAGTGCTGCACGTTTATGTCAGAGAAGACCACATCAAAGAGCACATTGCATTCGGACACGAAGATTTCTGGTAGTCCTTTGTTCCCATGGAATCTCTGCTATTATCCCAGGCTCACCTCTGCAGACCCCATTTGCTGCCCCACTGAGATTCACCTCATAGTGAAAAGTTCCTCTGTCCCTAAGGAGAAATGTGGACTCTTTGGTCTTAAAATTACCTGCCTGAGTCAAAAGGTATCATCACTAGCACAGCATCCCCTGCTGCTGTGCAGGATCAGAGCTGCTGGAACACAACCTTCTCAAGCTCCAAAATGACCATACTGTGTGGCACAGTGGCTACATTTGCTGGTATAACCCTACACCCTCTAACCAATGCCTCTAAATGTTTAAAGTAAGGCACATGGAATGAGGGACCATGAGCACTTTTGAAAAAACAGGCTTTCTTTTGGGCACATCAGCACAGGTGGGTAAAAGCAGATGCCTGCAAACACTGCTTGTGCTCCCTGCCCCCAAAACAATGAGTGCTCTCCAGTGCTTCATTCTTTGAAAGGGGGAGAGCAATGAAAATGCCATCAAAGAGCTTTTCCTGTGCTTCCCTTGGCACCTCATGAAATCTCACTCCTTCCTCTTGAAGTCATGTCAGGTTGGGCATTAACAACTCAGTGTCACTAGTGTCATTTTTTGACAGGGTCAGCAGACCTCCTCTCCTGGTTTGCAAGCCTTTTGCCAATGTGTGTGAGAAAGACACGCCAACAGTTTGCCACGTAGCTGTGGAATTTGTCATCCCAGCCCAGAGGTTGGCTCTGAGCCCCATTTCACCACCTGCTACCAAACAACTCAGAAACAGGGTC
This sequence comes from Scolopax mira, assembly GCA_004320125.1. Taxonomy (NCBI): domain Eukaryota; kingdom Metazoa; phylum Chordata; class Aves; order Charadriiformes; family Scolopacidae; genus Scolopax; species Scolopax mira. Next base: position 49,451 of record BJBW01000399.1, read on the forward strand.
CTGGAGCAGAAAGAAATGTTGTGTTTGTGTCTTACCACCCACCCTTTGTGCACTGTTTCTCACATTTCTTTCATGGGTAGACAGTAAATATTAGTTTAGTCCGCAATGAGGGTAACTTCTAAGGCAGGAATCACTGGTGTGAATTTGGAAGAGCTTTCCCATGTGTGCAGCCTTTGTGTTTATCTGGGAGAAGATCATATCAAAGATGAGCACATTATGTTTGAATCATCTGGCCCAAATGATCCAGTGCCTGATCACTTTCATATTTTTAATATAAATACCCTCAGGGTATTTCCCTCAGGCAGGGAAATACCAATTTTGAGTGAAAGAAGAGGGGGGTTGAGTGACTTGCCTAAAATGATTCAGGGAGCATGTGGCAGAAAGAGGTACTGAATCCTTGGCCAACACCAAGCCATCTTTCTGAGCTTTTAGAGACAACAGCTGTATCCAGATCCCTTTATTTATTTCTCGAGATGCCATCATGCCAAAATCTCTGCTAAATTAGAGAGTGAGGCTGAAGGAAAGCTTTCAGTGGATTGCTTTTTTCCATAAATGGAAATATCACAAATCATTCTGGGAAAACAGGTCTTTCTGTTCTTGTCCCTCTTTGTCTGCTTCTCTCCTTTTGGACGTCTTTTCTTCTGCCTCTTGCTCCCAGTTTTCAGATGTACAGTCCTGACCATTTAAAAGTGTTCCTACCCCGCAGGAAGGAGTAGCTTTTCATTCTTTGGAACTTACTATTTTGCAATGGATTGCACTCTGCAGGCAAGCGAGACTTCTGAAAGAGACAGGGCTGCACAAAGCCGCACAAAAATAAACCCTATCACCAACAGTACTGAGCCAGGTTCTCATTGGGGGTAACTCGGTCTGACTCTCGCTGCAGCAGAGCTGACAGCTGACAGATGTCTGGGATAGACAGCATGTACCCAAACGATGACCTGGCCGCAGTGGAGGAGATCTCTCTGAGGGCTGAACACGCAGGTAACATGGATTTTCATGCATTTTAGACATTCAGGCCCCTTTTGGCAGTATGGCAGGTTGTGTCTGCTCTTAATGCCATAATTGGGCAACTTTCATCCCAGTCCAGGCACTGGGGGAAGTATCCTTTGCACCAGTCCTACCTCCTCCAGACTGCATTTTCCAAAGCTTGGGCAGGCAACAAGCAAGCGGTGGGGATCTCATCAAAGAACTCCCAGTAACACCCAGGGGGGGACCTGTGTAACTGTGATTTTCCACGGACCTGGGCATCCCCAGCCTTTCTGTCCAGAGACAAGTCAGAGTCTTCTTTGCAGCCTACACATCCCAAAGCAGGCTGCTGCAAGGATGCCCACACGAATATGCCAGTGAGAGGAAGGTGGCTGCAATGAATGAGAGAGACTGAGAAACAGAAGGAACATCTGGTGGGTGAGCAGGAGAAAGAGGATGAGGAGAAATCCTGAACTGTGCTGAGAGAGCTGAATTGAGAAGGTGGAAGTGTGTAGCTTAAGTTTCTCAGAGAGGTGTGCAGGAGAAGTCATAGAGCTCCACACCTGCCTGTTTCAGGGCTCACAGCATGAAATTGCTCAAGTTGTGAAGAGCGGGAAGGGTAAAGGGGCACAAATTTAGAGGATACATTGCTCTTAATCCCTCGAGGGCTCTCAGATCCCTACCTGCCCTCCCAAATAATGATTTGCTCTTGCTCAGACATTCAGGACTATTCACTATAGGATGGCACACATCTCTTCCCTCCTCAGCTCTGCAAACCACGCGTGCAGCATGGGCCAAGACTGTTGTGTCATACCTCGGTAGCACAGCTGAACTGCTCCATCCCCCTACTTGCCCATGGCCATGGCCCTTCCACACCAGCACAGGTGCCATGGGAGGCTGCCACACCACTTCAGCAGGCCACAGATGTCCACCAGAGAATTGCCGAGAGACCTTGGTGCAAGAAGTGATGTTGGGGCCTTCCCGGCACCGAGCGGGTTGCTGAACCATTTGCCAACCATCACCCACCTGCACCCTGGGTTTGCGGAGCCACCGGCACCCGCACCGTGCCCTCTTTAACACCTCCCCATACGGCAAGAGGCAGAGGAGTGCCCTTACCCCTATTTTGTGGGCGGGACTCTGAAGCAGAGAGAAGTGGTTCTAACAGCATGCCTGTGGCAGAGCAAAAAACTGAATCTTTCTCTCTCATATTCCCAGTTAGCGCATTAATGACCTAAATTCTGCATCCTTTCCCCATCCATCGCCCAGAGGAGCTAGGAGGCATTGGAGGAGAGGGTGTGGTAGCACAGCCACATCATCTGTGCTGAGCACAGAGAAAGCAGGGGCTGAAGCAGAACCAACGCTGCCTACCCTGCTTTGATGGAGCCTGTCAGGGTTGAGCCAGGGGAGGGGGATCAGCCTGATGCAGTGCATCAGCCTGCAGTGAAGGCAAGCTCCTCAATGCCACAGCATTTTAAGAGAGCCAAGGCTGGACATCCCGATGGCCAAGCATCCTGCTGAGCCAGATCAGCAAGGCCTTTTGGACACTCAGCACCAGGAGCAGATTTTCAAAGGGCCTATGTGTCCCCTCATCCTGCCTAAGTGGCTGAACCTCTAACTAGCTATCATCCCACACAAGTCCACGTAGAAGACACCCTCCAGAAGATGCAGCATCTTTCCCAAGCAGCTTGATTCTTCACATCGGAAATATTCAAGCGAGAAACGGAGCCAGGGAGAGGGAGAAGAGAGGAAGTGGGGAAAGCATGGTACAGAAAGAGGGGGTTTCCACAGGCAGTGCCTCTTCCTTCCCTGCCTCATTCCAGCTTTTGGGGCTCTGGCTGTGCCTCACCAGGATGCATGCAGGCTCTGCCTGTCCTCCAGCATCTATGGGCGGGAGGTACTCAATTTTATGGATCTGCTGGGCAAGGCTCTGAAATCTGAGGCTGGAGACTTCTCTAGTGCTTCAGAGAGCAGTGATGTCCATGTGCACTGTATAGCAGTGGCCAAAGCCAAAGGACCAGGGTGATGAGTTGCTCATCTGTTGTGGGTAGATGGCCCCAGGCAGTCAGAGGCAAGCAAGGGAAGGGGCATCCTTCATGCTGTATCTGCCTTCCTCGCAGGTATTTAGGTGGGAAGGTAACAGGGTGGGAGCATGGCAGGTGAATTTGCTTGGCTAGGAAGCTTTCCTTCCAGAATAGCTGAGAAGCAGACACTTCTTGAACAAGGTAGCTGGATTGGGGATGGGCAATTAATAACCTCCTTTTGTAAGCTACAGCTTCAATGTGGGGATAACACTTCAGAGGTACGTGGAGAGGCTTTGTTCCTACTTTATTCTCCTATTACTTACCTCTTACATGCATATACACTCTTCTCTGATGTCTCTAGCCTCTTCATGGAAGCTCTTTGAGCTAGTTAAAGGCAACAGGTATCTCAGAAGCATCAGGCACAAGCTGACTGGACACAGAGAAGGCTGACCTAGAGAAACCCACCTACCTGCTTTCTACAACTATTTGCTCAGCACTGCCTCCCCACCCATCCCAAACCTTGCTCCAGGAAAGCCTGGCCTCAAGAAGAAACTCAGGGGGAATACTTTGAGCTTGGTCCTTCTTCCAGCCATTCCCAAATACCTGAAAGATGATTGGAATTCATTTGGAATTAACCTTCCAAGATATGACTCAGGGACCTGACATGGTACCTGAAGGTCTCAGCTTGGGTAGGGTTGGCTTGGAAGCTCTGGGTTTCTCACAAGCAACACTTCCCAGAGGCAACAACCACAAGCCTGGTGGCTTCACTGTCCCTTCATTGTCCCCATTGTCCTCTGTCCAACTGGTCCAGTGGCTGGGCTCGGGACCTGGGTGGCAGGTGGCTTTCCCAGGTTGTCAGAGCATTTGTAACTCTCCAGACTCAGTCTCCAAACTCTTCTGCTGAGGGATTGGTCAGCCTGAGCCACTTTGGTGGCTAACCTCTGGTGAGTAGGCCCATGGCATTGACATGCCTACCCTCATGCAGACACTCATTCCTTCTTTCTGCAGGAGGAATGGCAATGTCCATTAGTTGTGCATTAATGGACAGACAGTGCAAGAGTACTGGAGGAAAACTAAGGGAAGGTGGGAGAAAAAGCTTAGGGGAAGCCCAGGAGTTATAATGAAATTGCCTTCCATGTGGTCACCCCTGTACAAGCATGAACAACCTGATCCTTTGAAATACTAGTGAATCAGTGGTCATGATGATGATGTGGCTCTCTGGCGTAGTGTTCCTGATTTCAAGAGGAGAGAGACATGAATGATGAAAATAAGAGCCCAGTAGACATCCCAGATGGCAAAAAACTGGAAGGTGTTACTGGTCGCTTGCTGGGATGGCCTTGCTGGTTGTGTGTGAAAAAGGCTGTCCCATGGCTAAAGTTAGCTGAAGGCCCTGAACCTAACAAGCCTGACAAAGCCCAGTTGCTCTCACTTATGGCAGAAGACTTTGCTCTCCAAGTGCAAAGAGTGTTTTGCTGCTGAGCCAAATGCACACACTTGCACCAAGCTTCTTGTAGCCTTAGTCTGTGAGAGGACACAAGAGGAGGACTGACACAGGTATGCAAAACCAAGTAGTCTTAAGGGGAAAGTAGATAAAGAGCTTTTGTTCTTCTTGTACCACACCAGAGCAACAGGTTGTATCCTGCCCATGAAATGAGTAGGCAGCAAATTCACAACTGAGAGAAAGAAATGCTTTTGTATCCAAAAACCCCAATCACCCCACCACATGCACACTGCTGGGATCTGCCAGGCCACGCTGGGTGAAGCACAAACACCCACAGTTATGCTGGTTGTTGCTGAGGGAAGGGACCCTGAGCCTTGGGCTTCACAGTGTGGCTCAGTCTCTTGCTTTGCTTCCCATCCCATCTTCCTTGGAGGTGGGCAGTGCTCTCCTGTCCATCTGCAGCAGGAGCCATACCTACCGGCCAAAGCCTCTGGTGCTTTCTACCACTGAGCAAAGGGCAGTGGGCTAGGTGGGCATCAGGTTGGATCCAGATGGCAAGTCCTATGTTTCTGTGCAAATAAGAGGGAAATCCATGTGTGAGTGTGCAAGGAGAATACCTGGGCATTTAATGGGCATCCATACGGGAGAGGGCATGCTGCCTGGGAGGAAGGCAGGGTGGGCACAAAGGGCTATGCAGAGGGCAGCTGTTCCTGCAAGGCAGGTTTGGTGTTCTCATTTATTCTTTTTTTTCTCTTGTTCCCTAGGGAATTTTAAAGGTCTGTGTAAGCAAATCGATCACTTCCCTGAGGATGCAGATTATGAAGCCGATACAGCAGAATATTTCCTCCGTAAGTCCGCAGGCTCTTCTCCTTGCAATGGCTTGTAGGTGCCAGCGTCGGGTGCCTTTTGCTTTCTGAAGGCGGGACCTGTGAGGCTCAGTGGGCCAGACAGAGGTGATTCCAGATCCTCACCACTCCCCAGAAAAAGCTCCATTCTCACCTCTCTGGGGCTCTGCCCATGAGACAGTACAAGTTTTGAACTCACAGTAACAACCAGTGACATTTTTTTATTAACAGCAATTAATTACTATATAAATCTAGAGTCTTAATTTAAATCCATTGGAGAGCTGCTGAGTGAGCCTAAGGTCATGACTGGGCTTGCTGGGCCAGTGTGAATGTGTGTGAGTGTGTATGTGGCCTCCTAAAGCAGAGGAAGCTTTTATTTCATTTCCTTACCTGATACTTCAGTTGCATCAGATTTAAGAAATTAGCTGGATTGTGTCCGAGGAGCACTGAGGAGGCAGTTTCTGTCTTCACCTTTCCCGAAACAACACTTGCCTACAGAGGTAGCAGACGTGATGCTGGTTTTCGGGATTTTAGTGATGGGAACGGGAAGTAGGAATAAGGACAGTCGGAGCCCTTTGAAGAAAAAACCTGGTGCTCATCCAGGGCCCTCAGGAGAGGTGCTGTACACCAGGCACATGGTATCTCCATAAGGAAATCTAACCTGAGCTCCAAGTCCAGCCTAGGAGGTGTGGGTGAAGCTTGCACCACTTTGTGCATGGGGACAGGGAAGACAGCCAAGCCAGCAGAGCAGATCCACATCATCCCTCCCTGATCACAAGTCAGCATTTCCACTGCCCCAGAAACAGGAGCTTCCTCTTCCTTTAGCACAGCTGAACAGGGATCACTCCTTCTCTTGGGTCTTCACCTTGCTATCCTGCCTGCCCTCCACGAGCCCAACACCTTTTAATATCACAAGAAGAGATCTTCTCCCTTCAGAAATCTGAGTTAAGAGCTTTTGACCTCCCAAGGTTAAGCATCAGAGTTTCTCCAAAGGCTGGGAGTCTTTCAGAACAGCTCCTTGTCATCCAGGCGTGCTCCAAGCCAGATGTGGAGACCCACCCCTCTGGCAGGGATGAGAGAGATAATTTAGGCTCATTTGTATGCGAAAAGAGGCGGATCTTATGCTGCTTCCTCTTGGTTTCTCAAACAATTCTTCATCCACTGTAAACTGTAAATAACCCAGGGAGATCGCCTCTTTCAGATGCATTTCTACAGCATCAGTCTCTCAATCGCTGTGTGGCCCCTGAACGGCAGAGGTTCGAAGGGGGTTCAATCTGGTTTGGCACCAGCGACTGCGCAGGCTGCCTCTGAGGGCAAACCAGCTCCTGCAGTTGTTTGGGAGCAAGGAAGCTGCTGGCAGCATCAGCTGCGCTTCAGAAAGAAGAGTCAGGGGAAGGGGGCAAACATCTCAAGGAGGATGTGTCTGTTCCCTCCGAGGGAAACAAGATCTGAAGACAAAATCAGCCCAGCACCAGGACCTGACGTTCTCCCAAGGGTAAAACCCTTTTTTAAGAGCCGGATTCAAAGAGGGATTTGACGAGTCAATAAAGGACTAGTTGGGTCATTCCTGAGGGAAATGAGATTTTTGCTGGCTTAGACCTGACTAGCATGGGACCCCACTGAACAGCTTCTTCCCAAGGCTTCTGCCAAACTGCAGTACCTGGGTGCTCTGTGTAGGTGATGCCCAGTGGTACTGGCAGGAACAGCTAGGAAATTGTTTATTAGTGTCAGACCAGGCAATTCCCTCTTTCAGAGGACAGGACAATTGTGGCCTGGCTAGCAGAGATTAGATTTTCTTTCTGACAGCTGTTTATACAAGGTGTCTTAGGCTTTTTGAAATCAAGCACCTGATATTAGAGAGGAAGAAGCATCCTTGTGTTTCTTTGCTAGAAGACACTTGAGTTTGTGAGTAGATGAGGGGCCATCTCTTTAGAGTCCCCTTCTCTTTAGAGCAAAGGCTCTGAACTCAGAAAGACTGGATAAGATTCTATCCCTCTCCTGCTGGCATGGTTCTGCTGAAGGGCAGAAAGCAGGGGCTGAGTGAAGCTGCTGTCTTCCCTCGTCACATAATGCCTGCAGCTCCCCACGTCAGCTGGCAAATTGGTGTTCTCCAAGACATGACTTTCAGAATTAAGACCCTGATAAAACTGCTGTGGCCAGGGCCAGGCTGTGGGACTGACCGGACCTCCCTCTAGAAACCCTCTGAATAGCGAACGTCTGCTTGATGTTTGCTTACTGCCATTTAAGCTTCACATTGTCAAATTCTGCCTTGCTTTCCAGAAACTATTAAGATGGTTATTATCACTATCCTGTTCCCTGAAACACAGCCAGGCAGAACTGAAAAGCAAGCAGGAGCAGTTTCTCCCTGCCTTTTGCATTTCCCATGCACAGGCAGTGGGCTAGGGCCCCCCTCAAAGAGCCCACTGCTTGTGCCTGGTGGATCCTGATGCCAACAGGGTCTTTGAAGCAGGAAGGAAAAAGTCCTTCCTCCCTGCTTAGGAAAAAGTACTGTGCCTGCTTCAGCAGGGTTCATTCTTGCAGGCAAGGAGGGATTACCTTTCATCCCCCCTTCCAGATCTTTGCTCCACAAGAAGAATTGCACCAGCCCATCTGATACCTTTCTTTATCAAGCAAGGCTTCATTACTGGTGAGACCCCACCTCGAGTACTGTGTCCAGTTTTGGGCCCCCTACCACAAGAAGGACATTGAGGTGCTGGAGCAGGTCCAGAGAAGGGCAACGAAGCTGGTGAAGGGTCTGGAGCACAAGCCTTATGAGGAGAGGCTGAGGGAGCTGGGGTTGTTCAGTCTGGGGAAGAGTTGACCGAGGGGGTAGACCTTACTGCTCTCTACAACTCCCTGAAAGGAGGCTGCAGAGAGGTGGGGGTCAGTCTCTTCTCCCAGGTTACAGATGATAGGACAAGGGGTAATGGCTTCAAGTTGTGCCAGGGTAGGTTCAGGTTAGATATTAGGAAATATTTCTTTACTGAAAGGATTGTCAGGCATTGGAATGAGCTGCCCAGGGAGGTAGTTGAGGCACCATCCCTGGAGGTATTCAAGAGATGAGTTGACATGGTGCTCAGGGATATGGATTAGTAGTGGATTGGTGGTGTTTTGGGTGTGATGTGGGGTTTGTGGTTTTTTGGTTTGGTTTGGTTTTTTTTCCATTGTTTGGATTAGATGATCTTAAAAGGTCATCCCAACCGAGGTGATTCTGTGATTTCACCCTTCAACAGCTTGCTTTTCTCTTGGGAAGAGAGGGGAGAAGGCCTTCTTAGTTAAAAAATATGTATATTGGCAACATGAACTCATGCAGACCATTGGCCCACAAGCAGTGTGGGTGTGCATAAATGTGTGCGAGGGTGTGTGTACACCCTGGCTTTTCATGGAGTGGACACGAGAGGAGAGAGGTCCCCCTCAGAAGCTTTGGGGTATGTTTTCCATGCGCGTATGAGCACATACGTGCATCTATGCCATTGCCCTCTGCTGGCTGAGCTCTTCCCGTATCGATCGATGGAGAGCGTACGTGTGTGGGAGCTGGCACATCCAAACCTATCACTGCCCTCTGGAAGAAGCCCAGTCATTTAATCAGCCCCGCGTTTCGGCATGCAGGGCTAGGACTTTCGCTTCTCAGTCTTCACTGCAGCTGCAGAGTAGTGCACGGCACCAGGAGCTCCTTCCCAGCTCCTCCCCGCCCTCCCCCCCCCCCCAAAAAAATCAAAAATCTCTCTCCTTGAGATGTTTGTGCCCTTTCGGGAGGATTTGAGATTGAGCAGCTCTGTGGGAAGCATTTGGGTTGCTGCTCTTTGAAGAGCAGCTCAAGTGGCAGCGCCCTGCAGGAGGAGAAGCCGGATGGTGCCGAGGCTCCCATAGTCCCCCAAAGCAGAGGAAAAGACAGTGTAAAGGGGGACAGGCAGGGTCCCAGCTCAGCCCCCTCTGTTTCCCCATAAGAGGCTTCACAGCAGCATCAGTGGCTGGGACACAGGAGGGCTGTTTCAGACTGCTCTCTATTTTCTGACACACTTTGTTTCTCTCTCCCTCCCTCTGTTCCCTGATGCCTTTTTCCCTCCTTGAATTACCCACTCCACGACACATTGCCCTCTGTCTCTCCCTTTTGCCCCCACCCACGAAATGTTCTCACGCTCCCCCCATCTCCTTCCCTTGGCACCGTTTCCATGCCTCTGTTTCCTCGCTCTCACACCCATGCTGTTCTTTCTGCCCCTCTCCCTCTCTCCTCCACAGGGGCTGTTAGAGCCTCTAGTATATTCCCAATCCTGAGTGTGATTCTGCTTTTCATGGGTGGACTCTGCATTGCAGCCAGCGAGTTCTACAAAACCCGACACAACATCATCCTTAGTGCCGGCATCTTCTTCGTGTCTGCAGGTAAAGGGATGCACAGGGTGTGATGCCCCAGATGATGGGCTCCGGGGGGCAGGGAGGCTGTCCAGTTAGCGCATCCTGCAGGAGCACTGTTGCCTAGGCAGGCGTATGTGTGTTTCCTACCCCTAATGAGCCTTATTTGGGGTGAAAGCAGCCACTCAAGGATGCCTCTCCACCTGGCCTGCTCTTCTAGCTTTCCTACTGCTTGGGAACTGCTGGAGGGAGAGAGTTTCCCATCCAGCACCTCTCAGGAACCAGCTGGGAGTCCAGACCGGGGATGCAGGAGGCACATGATGAGGGTGTTGCCTGGGTTTCACAAGGAAAGCTGCCCACTGGGAGGGGATGGGTGGCCAAGAACCCTCTCGTCCCCACCTCCTGGGGCAGGGGCTCAGCCCCATGGCCCCCACCACCACCATTCTCCTGACATCTATTTCTCTTTCTCTCCCTCACCGGCTGGCTGGCAGGTCTGAGTAATATAATTGGCATCATAGTATACATATCAGCCAACGCTGGAGACCCCTCTAAGAGTGACTCTAAGAAGAACAGCTACTCCTACGGCTGGTCCTTCTACTTCGGGGCCCTGTCCTTCATTATAGCCGAGATGGTGGGAGTGCTGGCCGTCCACATGTTCATAGACCGGCACAAACAGCTGCGCGCTAACGCTCGTGCCACGGACTACCTCCAGTCCTCCGCCATCACCCGCATCCCCAGCTACCGGTACCGCTATCAGAGACGCAGCCGCTCCAGCTCCCGCTCCACCGAGCCTTCACACTCCAGGGATGCCTCTCCCGTCGGGATCAAAGGGTTCAACACCCTCCCATCAACAGAGATCTCGATGTACACCCTGACCAGGGACCCGCTGAAGGCAACCACCACCCCTACCGCCACCTACAACTCCGACAGGGATAACAGTTTCCTGCAGGTTCACAACTGTATCCAGAAAGAGAACAAGGACTCTATCCACACCAACACAGCCAACCGCCGGACCACCCCGGTATGAAGCCGTCGCCAGGAGCTGAAAATGGGGCAGGAGCAGGCAGGAGGAGATGGGGTGGGCTGCGGGATGGGGAGGGTGGAAGGGGGCAGGGGGCAGCAAGAGGGGTGGGAAGGAGGAGGTGGAAGCGCCCCTCTGCGGGGGTGAGGACCTTCCCAACGCAAAAAAAAAAAAATCACAAAAAAACAACAAAAAACAAACAAACAAAGAAAAAAAACAAACAAAAAAACAACCAACGAACAAGCAGTTAAGCAGACAAACAAGCGAGAGAACAAAAAACCAATCAAATGAAAAGGAAACGTGAGGAAAGAGACAACAGTGAAAAAAAAATTCTTAAAAAAAAAGAAAAAGAAAAAAGGAAAAAAAAGAAAAACTTTAAAACTGAGAGAAAGAGATTTAAAAAATAGAAATAAATTTAAAAGAAAATGCATGATTTCCCATGTACCATTATTTTAACATTTAATAAAAACAGACTTAAAAAAAAGTAAAAGGGAACCAAGAAATAACAAATGACAATAAATCAAGTGGGAGGAGGAGGCAGCTTTTCGGATTCTGGGGGGTTTTATTCTTTAATTTTACGGTTTGTTTCCCACTTATCTTCTACCCAGATTGGGCTTCTCTGGGGACAGGGGATGAGGGTTTGGCCGGCAGCAACTTTGGTGTCCTTCGGCCAGTTAGGGAGGATCCCAGAGTGCCGGGGTCAAACATGACCCACTCTGTTTCCCTGGGATCCATGGGGATCTGTGGGCACCCACTCCATTTCTCCAGGATCCATGGGGATCCGCTCATCCCCCGTGGGTCCATAGGGGTTCCTGTCCCCGGGGAACCGATGCAGTCACCCCTCCGCAGTGTCCCCAGGAGGGGTCCCCGCTGCCCAGGCCCTGGGGACCCTGGAGTTAATGGTGACAGTGCAAAAAGCAAACAGACACATTAAATAGTGACACACACAGAGACAAAATTTAAAAAAAGGACAAAAAAAGGTTTCTTAACAAAAAAGTGGCAATTTTTTTAATAAAACAACAGCTATAAATAAATGTAAATATAATAAGTGGATTTACTTGCAAGAAAAAAGAGATAGTATTTTTTTCTTTTCATTTTTGTTTTCTCCAGCTTTAAACTGTGAAACAAAAAAAGAAAGGAAGAAAAAAGGCAGAGCAGGGAGTGGGGTGGAAAGCGCAGATAGAGGGGTAGGGGGTTGTCAGGAGAGCACCGGGGCTCATACCCCTTTGGGATGCTGCTGCGGTGGTGGTGGGGGACACGGAAGGCCAAAGTGGAAGGCAACGTGCCAATGGCAGGGCCAGCAGTGGTGCACACACGTGTCCCTCCTCACACATGCGTGCCCAGTTGGGCACCTGCTCTCCTGTGAATGCTCTGGAGGCTCCCCCCAAGCAGACATGCGGCCCCCCAAATCTACCTGCCCCCCCCTCTTATTTTCTGCCAGTGGAGCTGCAGCTCTGTGGGGACATGGCGATGCCCAGCCAGCCCACCCTGATCCAAAGCCGGCTGCCAGCTACTTGGCCTTGACAGATGTAGCCCCCCCTGGTCCCCACCCCAGGGAGCCCCCTGCTCTGGGTCTGAGCCCCCCGAGCCCCCAGAGGCCATGCTAAGGCAGAGGTGCGAAGCTGTCGGGTGTCTCCACACCTGCTCGGTTTTGTCCTCATTCCCCCCTCGCTGGGGGTTCTCATCCACAGTGGCGATGCCTCTCCCCCTCTCCATCCCAACCCACAAACCCCTGGCCTGGCCACTGCCCCCTCCCTCCCTGCCATGCCAGGGGAACGGGGCACCAGGGGTGCCCCCCCCATGATGGGGGGATATAGGCAGGAGGGGAGACAGCAGCAGGGGACCACAGGGACACCCCCAAGATGCCAGCCAGCCTGGGGCAAGGACAGGGACCCTTTCCGGGGCTGCTCCCCAAAAGTGGCAGGGCCCCGGGCGGGCAGGAGGCCAAGGGTCTGCCAGACAGGGCTGCCAAGCCCTTCAGCAGCTCAGACCCACTTTATGACTTTTTTTTCCCGTCCCCATTCCTGCTGCTCCAGTTTTAGGAGCCGCACAGTCCCCTGCTTTGGGTCCCAGCGGGGCTTCTGCTTAAAAGCAGCCTGATCCTCCCTGTACCACCACCCCCCCACACCCCCCGGCTGCTTGTTAAATCCCGGGGCAGGGTGGGGAGCAGCAGTGGAAGGGGGGCACTCTCAAAAACAGCATCACGGGGCAAGAGGAGGATGCCAGCGGCTTGGCTGGGTATTCAGCGCCCCCCCCCCCCCCCCCCCCTCGCCCCAGAAATCCCCTTCTGTCACCCCCCCAGCCTTTGAAAACAAATTCACAGGGAACACCCCATCACCACCCCCACACAGTGCCCCCCCAAGAAATAAGTTATGGCCGTTTTCCCAGATCCCAGAGGCAAACTCCCTAGAGGGATGGCAGCCTTGGGGTTTCCATTCTCATCTGCCCTTGTCGGCCTGATGCTGCATGGAGCCGGGGAGCATTCACAGGGACGAGCGAGCCCCTGGGGCCAGCAGGAAGGGGAGAAGGTGGGAGTGCATCTGGAGAATGTCTGTGGAAGGTGGTGGGGCTGGCAAGGGTGGGGGGCCTTTTTTTTTCCCAAGGGTGTTGCTCATGTCCAGCTCAAACCAGTACAAGAAACCAACCTCCATTTTCTTTATTTCGTGGGTTTTTTTCAGACTGTTAAAAAGAAAAAAAATTTTAAAAAGAGAAAATAACAAAAAAAATCCTGGTACATGAAATAAAGATTTTTTTTTATATAACTTGGTCCTTGTTCATGTGGATTTATTGGGGGGGATTTATTGTCCCACTGTGCTGGGGGAGTACCTGGAAACCCAGCAAGAGAGTCAACTATTGCAGACAGTTTTGTCCTCTCTGGTGATTCAGCTGAAGGTCTTGCTTCAACTGCTCTTCTTCAGCTGGTCTTCAAGATTCAAGAAGGAAGTATGAGGCAAGAGGAGAGGGCTTTACCACGCAACTCTTTCTGAAGTAAGTGCAGGTAAACTCAATCACACATGGACTTTCCCAGCCACCCTCCAAAACATCTGCTCCAGCCTCCATTCAGACCCTACTGCCACCCCTCCTGTCCTGTCCTCCCACGGTGGCATCATCACAAGGGACAATGCCCCAGCTTCCACATAAAGACAGTGGACGTCGTGGCAGCAAGCCAAGAACCACTGGCAAGCACAGAATTTGTGCAGACTCAAGGGCTTGAGAAAGAGAAAAGAAAGCGAGCCTAGTGTTGTTTTGGTGTTTTGTGCAGGCACTCACGGGATTTCTGGGGATTCCCTCAGTAGCTGGGTTGGCAGTGGCTGCCTGGTGGAAATGCTCAGAGTCAGAGCCTGGAGCAGGGGGGTTATTTACAGCCAGAGCTGCAGACCCAGAAATGGGTGAGGTGACAGCAGGGCAGGGAAGTGAGAGCCCCACAAAGGGGACTGGGATCCAGGTGTGTCCCCTCACCTCCCACCGCACCATGGGCAGCAGGGGTTCCACCAACACACCAAGATCCCCTCATCCTCCTCTGGGCTCCTGCTTGTTGTGGGACCCTCTGTGGCTTTCTGGAGAAGACCAGAATCCCCACCAGGTCCCATTATCACCAGCTCAGAGGGGTGACAGGAAAGAGCAGACACCTGAGGGACAAAGCTCCTCCGATGTGCAGCCAGGGTCTGACCCATGGTGGGCAAGGGATACCATGAGCTGAATGAGCAGGTGAGACCAGAAGGGTTAATTCAGTGGCGGCAGGGGGACAGCAGGGTGAAGGCACACCTGGCTCCAGCTGTCCTGGCAGACACTAGTGGTGGCAGACATGGATGGGTCACAGCATTGCAGTCCCCCTCTGCTTCTCAATGCATCTTACACAAGTTGATACCAGTGGTCAGCATCCAGATCCCTCAGCCAGCACCTGTGGGTCCCCACTCTGCCCCTACCCACTCCCTGCTTCTAGCCCACCCCCCTCCATTTCACCCCTCTCCTTTGGATCTCCTGTAGTACCTTGCACCCACCCTGCGCCTCCCTGGGGTGCCTGTCAGCACACACAATTTGTGGGCCAGCTTCACTGACAAGGTAATTGGGGGCACCCGGCGCCCCATTTCTGCTGCTCCTCCTCTAGAGACCCTTCCCGAGAACAGCCTCACCAAGAAGGAGGGCAAGAGGAGGGGAGAGACAGCAAAGTGGGCCAGGCACCAGCTCCAAGGGACACTGAGGAGCTCCCAGCCCTGACACACACAGGTCTAGGATGCAGACGCCTCCCCACTCTGTTTGATTTGCAGACCCCAAAACCTTCTCACCCTTTCACATCCCCCTGCCTGGCTCTAAAGCTGCCCCCAGCAATAGATGCCCTCACCCAAGCATGGGTGGGAGGAGCTGGAGAAGCTCCCCTGCATCTTCTCCATCTTCCCTGCGATGTTTCTGTCCCCATTCTGCTGCAGAGCTTGTCTACCCCCATGCTAGTGGGGCACTGGGGAGATCTGCCTCCAATTCTCACACGATTCTCTGCCCAAAGCAGAAGGGGTGCATGGCTCAGCCCCCCTACACAACCCCATGAGGTGCTCCTTGCTCACAGGGTGCATTTGGTTTTACTTTTTTCTCTCTGCTTCTCCCTTCTTCCTTCTGGCTCTTACAGGATGGGGGCAACTGAGGAGGAGAGGTGGGGAAACAGCATTGGCCTGAAATTAGGTATGGGAATGCTGCTCAGATGGAGCCAGCCTCCGTGTCATAATAATTAATACTAACACTCAGCACTTATACAGCACTTTTTATGTTCAAAGCATCTTACAAACATTAACTGATTGATCTGTCATATTAAGTGATGTTTTAAAGGGGCAGCATTGAAAGCAAAGGGCTTGTGTGTGGGTGGGAGCCCTCATTCCCCCCTCTGTCCTAGTGCACATTAACACTCAGATGGGTGAGAGACCTAAAATGTCACCCTGTGCCATTCCTGGGTCTCAGTGCTCCCCATGACACTTGCTTGCCTTTCCCAGTGCTGGTTGTGTGCTCCAGCAGGCCTGGGGTATAATGGAGGTGATCAGGGAACCAGGGTCTTCTCCTCCATGGCACTGAGCCACTGAGCTCCTGGGGATGACAGAGACATATGACTGAGAGGTCAGTTAAAATTTTGGGGTTAGAAAAGTCCCCCTGTCCCAGTCCCAAGCCCCAGCAGTGGGGGAAGAGAGCCAGCGGGCCCTTTGCGTCACAGCAGGAGCAAAGATGCAGCAGGTGAAGTCTGATGCCTTCAGCCAGGTCCCCATTGCACCCCAGCCCTGGGGTCTTCCAGGGCCAACAGCCATTCCCTGCTTTCAGGTGGCAGAGGAAAGCAGTGCCCGACCCTGCATGGGGCTGATTTCTGGCAGTGTCCCCCCACACCCCCTCCAAATCTGAGGACACAGTCTCAAATGCTGGCTGGGGATGGGTAGAAGGCAGGCAGGGCATCTGCCAGGGAGAGTGCTGCCCCACTCAGAGAGAGCAATCCCCTTGCTCTGGCAAGGGACCCAAGGTCAAGAGAACACGCTCTGCACAAGGGATGCCAGCTGGCACTGGTAGCAGTGAGAGGTCTTCCCTCACCACAGGGGGACAGTCCCACACTTCAGGGGACATTATGGGATGAGGGAGCACTTCCTGCTGAGTAGCAGCCGGCTCCTGGTGCTGGTGGGTCTGCCATTAACCTCTGTTCACCGCTCCTCTGCTGCCTCTCTCATATGGAGCACAGCCAGAGCTGGCTGGGTTTTGCTTCTGTGGGAGATACTCTGAGAGGCTCCTCATGTGGGGAAACCCAGATACTTGGCTATTAAATTAACACTGGGCATTTCACAGCATCATTGACGTAGTTTAAACACCAAGGAGCAGTAATTAGTAATAATGGTTTGGTGAGGGAGGAAATTAAGACACAGGTATAGAGCCCAGTACTTTTCTCTGCAGATAATTTTTACTGCCAAATGACTACAGAGAGAGGCCAAGCATCAGACACACAGGGCTACTGTCTTGCTTGCATGTGAGGACTGACAGTGGGGACGAAGAGAGGCACTTATCTCACCTTTCAAAAGCCAAGCACTGAGGCCAAGGATTAAGAGAGGCTCAGGAAGGAAAGACAATGGAGAAAGGGAGCCTGTGAGAAGGTACAGTCAACCTAATGAAAGCTTCTAGGTGAGCAAGGCTGGCAAAGGGAGGTCTTTGGAGGTCTTTGTGAGGGTAGAGGTGGCTCCAGATGACTTGACATCCCCTCTCCTGGTGCCTTCCAGCTGCTGGGGGCTTCTCCCCTCCTCTCCCCAGACCCTTCTGGATGCTCTCTGAAGATGCAAAAAAAAAAAAGGCAACAATTTTGGTAGGGAAGGGAGGCAGAGGGAGGGTAAATTTTAAGAATAGCTAAGGACTTATACAGATTAAGAGTATATGAATTAAATGCCAGCAGCCTGAATCTTCTCGCCAAGAGAGGAGAACGAGTCATCCCTCTTGCTATGCTGAGGCATGCAGCTCGTCCCCAGGAGGGCTGCTGCCCAGTACGCTGCTCCTCACCCAGTCAGGGCATTCACAAGAAGTTCTGAATAAACTGAGCAGACCCACATGACATTATGTGGCTCTGCAGAGCTCCAGAGCAGCTGTGCAGCCAAAATTCCCCATGGAGAGGAGAAACTTCTCTCCAGCCCAGGACAAAGGACAGGAAACTGTCCCCAGGACGTGGGATGGGTCCTAAAGCAGACCTTTCTCTGGGAATCTGTGCCCACGAGGGTAGGGCAAACATCTATCATGTCCCAATGCCCATGGTCGATACTTCATCCTAAAGCCATCAACCACCACCTGGTAGAGGGGTGCTGAGGATCTGCTAGGCATGGAGCTGCAGTGAGGACCCCACCCGAGAAGCCAGGACCCCAATGGGCATGCTGCTTCCCACAGGTACAGCAGCAGCCCTCATCTTCCTAGGCTGCAAATCATGGCTTTGACCTGGCTCCGGCAGAGCCGAGGCAGACATGAAACATTTTGGCAGAGCGTTGTCATTTGTGCCTGTTTTACACCGTGGAGAGGAGTAATGTGCAAATGACGCCAAACCCCGCTGGCCTCATTTCACTTGCCCTTTATTGAAATCCCTGGGCCTTGCACCCTGGGCATGGAGCGACGAGGGTGCAACTAGGGCTCAGATGAGGCGTCCTCCACAGTGGTCAGCTCTTGACATTGTGGAAAGTCCACAGTGGAGGAGCTGGCTGGCCCGGCAATGGCAGCTTCAGCAAAGGGGTCAAGATATACAGGTATGGGCTGAGTCCCAAAAACAGATCTGCAAGGACAAAGCGCTGGGCTTGGCAAAAGGTTTTCTCTGCTGCTGCTCCTCCTGCTGCTCCTGCTGCCCTCAGGGATGGAGAAAACAAGGGACTTTGCTCTCTAGGGACCTGTCAATCAGAAGCTGCCACCACCGTTTAATTTGCTGAATTTATGCCTGCCAGGAGCGCCAGCCTGGCTACCCGTTCCTGAGCAGGCAGTGCCATCCCGTGGGATGAGCTCGGCACAGCAGCCAAGTCTCCAAGCCGCACTGTGTGGGAGCCGGAGTAGCCACACAGCTCCCACAGGAGACACAGCAGTGGGACCCTCACCTGGTGTCCCACTGGTGCACAGGGGTGGCTGTGGACCACCTCCAGCCTGCCAGGGCTCCTCATTACCTGCTTCTTCTCGTTCCCCTTCTTCTTCCAGCTGGAAAGCTTGGAGGGGACATAACAACATAACTCACCTGAACATAGGGGTTCAGCTCACTCGCACTCAGGACAGGATCCAGCCAGCCCAGGGGCATGATTTTAGAGCAGGAGGGAGACACAAAGCTGTAACCCTGAGCTTGGTGTGACCTTGAGGTTCAAGGCAGCATGTCCCAGCAAGCTGCTGGACATCAGGAAGCCTCCCCACCTTTTCTCCCCTAAATTTTGCAGCTCCTCTGAACCCCAGCTGGTGCCAGGCCAAGGATCATCCGGGAATGTTTAGGAGGGGAAATACTTCACGCATGCAGAGAAAAGAGCAGTTTCCAGGTCAGGGAGCCCCATGGCTGCTCCACGTCTCCTGCTGCCCCTGCTGCTCTCCCCACAGGGCCCTTTTGGGAAGCAAGCAGTACAGGGAAGGTCCCTTCCCAGCCCCAGACCTTTCCCTGCCCCTCCTGTATAGGCCACAGCAAAGCCCAGACCCGACCTTGGGAATCAGCTGCGACCTTGAGAAGTTCCTCATCCAGAGAGACAGGCTGCGAACAGGGAAGAGGAGAGAAAGAAAGACCTTGGGCTGCTGCAGTGGGAGCTTTCTGGAGCAGGGCTGAGAGTGCGCATCCTTCCTGGCTGCCTCGGGGTGCCCGACACCCAATGGGGGATATATGCAGCAGCACAGCTTTGCCAGAAGGGACAAAAGCACCCAGCTGACTTCTCCAAAGACAGAAGAGAGCAGATGGCACCGAAATCTGCTCAAGAGTAAAGGAAGGAATAGCCCTGAGGCTCCGCACTCCCTGTACCCCAAGAAGCACATTTGTCCCCATCCAAGCGTGTCGGCCAGACCTGTCTCTGACTTACCAAGGGGCAGGGAGGGGAATGGCAACTGTGGGCTCACTGAGCTGGTGCGTGTCCCTTTCCCCTGCTCTCTTTTGTGGGGACTTCCCTGAGAGTCCCTGGTAAGGGAACAGCATATTATTTATAGGCAGCATCTGCATTTGACTCCTTATAGCCTACTTGATAACTAGGTCTTGTGCAACTTGGGTTTGACTCTGCTCCCTAGCAGAAACCGCTTGGACTCTTTCTGACTCCTGATGGCCTGCTTAGACCTTTTTGCCTGGTTGGCATAATCAGTAAGCTTTCCAGAGGATGGATCAGCCAGGCAGGAGCATCTGCAGAGCATGCTTAGCCCCAGAAGATTCTGATTTTTCACAGAGGTTACTGTAACACTGGCGGTGTTGAAGAAAATAACTGTGGGCCCTTTTGTGCTGGGCAAGAGCCCTGGTAAAGAAAGCCCACGTTGCCTGCAGCTCTGCTCACACACACCAGGATCCTTTTCAGGGCAGCGCTGAATATAACTCGGGCTCCAGAGGGCACAGAGAGAGGCTCCCCAGCTGAAAGTCAAACTGCTAACTCAGTGGCAAGAAGGTACAGTGTGCCCTGCACCGTCCATCACCTGTGGCCCCATCCTTTCCCCCACCATCAGTCTGGTTGGGCTGTGTTTCCCAGATGCAGCAGCCATGACCTGCTTCTGTTGACATGGTTCCCTATCACCATGATAGCTTATATCTAAACCATATTTCTCCTCCAGTGAGTCAGGGAAACGCTGTCCCTCCCTGCATGTCCCAAAGGTGCCAAGCTCCTACTAGGGGAGGCTTACTGGGGAGGCCTGGAGGATAGAGGCAGAGTGGGAATTTGCAGCTCAAAGGAGGGCCTGTGGCCTTCCAAGCTTGTAACCCAGCCACTGCAACAGCCTTCTTCTCCTTCTGGCAGCTTGGAGCCAGCAGGGACGCTGCCAGCTGCTCTAATTGAGCTTTGTAGAATAAACTTGTGGAATTAGCCTGTTGGCTGCTGGGACAAAATCCAGCACTGAGTGCAGATCAAAGGAGGCAATCTTGCTGACAGTTTGCAGAGAGACAGCTGGACCCGGGCTCCTTCTACAGCTCTGGGAAGGACAGTGTTCAACAGCTAAGGATGAGGACAGAGCATGATGCACGTTGCCTCTTCAATGGTACATGCCATCCAGGCCCTGATGGTCAAAGCTACAGAAGCGCTGGGACATTTCTGACACTGACAATAAAAACGGCCAAAGCCAGTCAAGAGACAGCACTAATTCAGAGGAAGACAATTTTTGCAAGTGTGCCATAAATTTGTGGCCTCTGCTGGCAGTATGGAAGGAGCAGACAACACAAGGCCAGGCTCTGAGCCCAGCCTACAGAAGTAACATGATTTAAGAAGGGGAAGCCTGCCCTTGCCAGGTTTCTGTCTGTCCTTGAGGGCAAGATGGTCCAGCCCAGCAGCTGCAGGGAGAGCTCAGCATGGCAGGAGGAGGAAGAGGGAGCAAGCCTTGCAGTGAAAGCACTCTCTGCTCCCCAGAATCTCAACTCAGCACATTCCCTTTTGTGGACCTCACCGTATGGACGTGGCTGGTCTGAACACAGGCAGCAAATCTGCCAGATGACACCTGCTCCCAGCCCTGCTAGATCGCACAGGCAGCAAATTAAAAATCAGATTCTCAGTATGTGCACAGTAAAGTTGCTTTATGGCCATTTTTCCAGAGTTCCTGAAAACCCGATCAAGTATTTCGAGCCACTGCCATGTGAAGAGGGCAGGTTTATTGTTCAGCCTCCAGGGTAGCTGGGAGAGGAATGAAGGTGCTGGAAAGGAGGCACCTGGCCTAGGAGAACAGCAGACTGAGATGGAGGATAAAAGTGCAATGGGAAAGATAGAATGTGAAGAGGAAGGCCAGGGAAGGAGGGAGAGCTTCCCAGCTGTGAACACCGGCCTGTGGCAGGAGGCAGTTAACATAGAGCCAACGTTGGTTGCAACGAGAGCCCAGGAGCCAGCAGTGATTTTCACTGCTTTAGAGATGATGATGATGATTTTGGAAGAAGAGTCTGACTGAAGGGGTGTGTAAACATCAGGCTTCTCCACAGAGGGGAAGGCGTTAAGGCTGAAGACTATTTCCCCTGGTTTCTGGGTTTGTCAGGAAGCACAGGGCAGCAGAGACTAAGCATATGGCACAGGCATACAGTGTGTTTGTCGTTTAGTCAGGAAAAAGAACCCAACTGGTTATTTTTGGTGCATTTGTTATAAGAATGAGAAAAGGAAAGTACTGGAAAGTAGTCTTTTAATGGTAACATTAGTCTTCCAATCCTCAGCTGCCTCTTTGAGTGGAAGTAGAGTCACACAAAGCTGGAAAGCAACCGTTGTCTTAAGGTAGAGGTGGTCTGGGTGATCTAGTGATCTTTCTAGGAAAGGATCCTGATGAGTACAGTGCTTGGACTTACCTGCCTTCATTAAAACCTGGCAAACCTCTGGTGACACTGCCTGCACTGCATATTGTCCATAGTCAACGCAGAGCCAGGGAGAGGTCTCCAAAAGCCCCCAGTGGAGGCTGATGGCAGTGAAGGTTTTGGACTGGAACAAGCCCCTCTTTCATGGCTTTGCTAACACCAGCACAGAGCCCAAAATCAGAGAAGTGGGAGAAAAGAACAGAAAACCAGATGGGAGTAATTTATCCTGGCTGTTCTCATGAGCATCTTCCAGGGAAGAGTGATGAGCCTTATTAACTGATTAAGTGATTAATTAAACTGATGAACTGAAATTATGGATCAAGGATCAAATGATTGCAAGCAAGTGTATTTTGAGTACTTTTTCTGGGATCTCACCTGCCTTTAACAAAACCTGGAGGCCGGATGGTGAACCCCCCTGTTTGAGGCAGGGGAGTGTGGGGTCAGCAGGACAGGAGAAGCGGCAGCAGCTGCTCCGCAGCCCCAGAGGTAGGAGGTGCATTGCCTGGCACAAAGCAGAAAGCAAGACAGACAGACCCACCCCCTACCCTCTCCTAGTAAATTTGACCTAAACATAGCAGTGAATCTCACCTGCCTCAAGACTGGTGGCTTTTTTTTTTCTTAGAACCCTTTTTTCCCCTTGATTAGAAACTGAAAGGTTATGTCCGTGCCCAGAGGAACATTTACCCTGCACTGGGTAAATGCTCCCTATGCATGCTCTATCCTCTGACCCACTCTGTCCCCAGAAAATGTAGTTTTACAGGCTAAGACCAAACTGCAGACATCTCTGGGAGACAGGGGCAACATCACATTCTCTTTTAAGCACCTCACGCAGGCTCAGGTGCAAAGAGGAAGACCGTGGAAAGAGCAAGCTTGCAGTTTATTAGTCTGTTTGTTGTTGCTTCTTCACTCATTCCTTGGTCTGGTTTTCTCTTCAGAACTTCTCGCTCTTTTTGTCACCATCTTCTAAGCCACCAGTTCAGCCCATTGCCCCAGCTGGGGAGGGCAAGGGATTGGTGGTGCTGGGGGGGAGCAGAGATTGCACTGAGCCACTGCCAGCGACTGGCAAGGCAGTTCCAGCCCTAACGACGTTTGTCTCCGAAAAGGCTGTTTGGGTGAGACAGTTACAAATTGTATTTTATAAACTGTATTTCTATAAGTGGATTTTTTTTGCTAGCGGGGAAAAGTGCTTTAATAATCCTGCTTCTGATTAATGGCAGGGTGTCTTGGCAAAGCAGAGGCTGCTGAGGCTTTGGTTCTTTCTCAAGTGGTAAATAAAGGAGAAAATGCACACCTCTCTGCCTGGAAAATATTGATCTAGACTCTTCTTAGGTATAAAGGACCCAGTAAAATTCTCTGAAGGGTTAGCCTTTAGCCTGTGAGCTGAAGAGATCTGCAAATTGAATCCTGCTTTTTTCAGGGTAGAAAAAATTTCCATCACTCTGGCGTGTGAACATCTGAGATTCAATGATTTTTTGCCCTCAATCCCTAAGAAGAAATACTATCCCAATTACAGAGACAGGGATCTGAGGGACATGCTGCATTAAGTGACTGGTCCATGGGCTCCTAGAGACGCTGTAGGGCTGAATCCTAACTTCCAGCCCTAGGAGGAAGTCAGACCTCCAGCAGGTCAAGAAAAGCCATCAGGGACAATGATGAACACCACATTATGAACACAGCAAGGGCAACTGCAATTCCCATTCTTTGCATATCTTTACCTCTCAAAGTCAAGTGTTTTGTGACCTCTAAAACACAAAATCAGTTGAACAATCACACAGCTACAACCCAAAAAGTCCCTGCAATAAAACCATTGCATAGTTTGGAACATGTTTTTATTTCAAAAGGCTGTGTGTGAGAGAAAATTAAGAGGCACAGGATTAAGTCATGTTTCCTGTCACAACATGTGGCTTTACAAGGCTTGTCCAGAGCCCTGGCTGCTTGCTATCAAAGTCATAAATTTCTTGTATCTATCTCCATTTTTATGAATTTACCTATCTAAATACAGGTAGGAATTTACCTACAAGACTTTACAGTAACTCCATCTCGTGACCATAAAAAAACCTGGCACAAACAGGTAGGTGACTGCATGCCAGTTGAAGTTTTCCTTTGACTAACGTGAGGATCAGTATCCTTCCAATATGTGATTTTAGGCCAGGTAATTTGAATTCCAAGTTCTTTCAAAGAAAAAAAAAAAAAAAAAAAAAGAGTTTTTGATATTGGGCAGTCCCTTGTGTGGTCATTAAGCCCAAGTTATCTTCATGCAAGTAGAGAATAAACAGGAGGAGGAAGTTTATTAAACAATCTATCCTATCCTGCTGCTATTAGGCAAATCAATTACAACAAAACCATTCCCAACAGGCATTTGCATGCCATAGGCTTAAGTACTTCTGTGAGGAGACGTTCCATATTTCTAAGAAATTTAATCCTCAATACCACTGGAGAAGATGTTGGGCAGAGAGGAAAGTAATGAAATTCAACAAGGGCAAGCATAGGCTGCTGCAGCTGGGGAGGAATAACCCCCTGCACCAGTCCAGGTTGGGGACTGACCTCCTGGAGAGCAGCTCTGAGGAAAAAGACGTGGGAGTCCTGATGGACAACAGGATGACCATGAGCCAGCAATGTGCCCTTGTGGCCCAGAAGGCCAATGGCATCCTGAGGTGAATCAGGAAGAGTATGACCAGCATGTCGAGGGAGGTCATCCTGCCCCTCTACTCTGACCTGATGAGACCTTATCTGGAGTATTGCGTACAGTTCTGGGCTTACCAGTCAAGGACAGGGAACTGCTGGAGACAGTACAACACAGGATTACAAAGATGATGAGGGGCCTGGAGCATCTCTCTTATGAGGAGAGGCTGAGGGACTTGCATCTTGTTAGTCTGGAGAAGAGAAGGCTGAGGGGGGATCTGGTCAATATCTATAAATACTTAAAGGATGGGTGTCAGGAGGATGGGGCCAGTCTCTTTTCAGTGGTGCCCAGTGACAGGACAAGAGGAAATGGGCACAAACTTGAACATAAGAAGTTACATCTGAACAGGAGGAGGAACTTCTGTCCTATGAGGGTGGCAGAGCCCTGGAAGAGGCTGCCCAGAGAGGTGGTGGAGTCTCTGTCTCTGGAGATGTTCAAAACCCTTCTGGACATGTTCCTGTGCAACCTGCTCTAGGTGGACCTGCTTTGGCAGGGGATTGGACTAGCTCTCCAGAGGTCCCTTCCAACCCTTTGTCATTCTCAGATTCTGTGACTCCTGACACCTCACTGCTGTTTGTTTGAGCTGCTGTACTTTCAGCAGATGCTGAAAACAGTGTTTTCTTTCTCTTTGTGACAGCCAGCTACAAACCAAAAGGGTTTGTCATGTGTCACCCCCAGCTTTCCTATTTAAAAGCCGAACCCAAGCTTTTTAATATAAACAGAGCAAATTTACTATCATTAATGTCACTCTCTTCCCACTCCTACACGTTTCGTTATTAAGCAGTAATTAAGAGGGGAGCAAGCTGTCAGGCGAAAGACACCCTCAAGACAGGAGGCACTGGAGAGGCCGCACTGTGACAGAACCCCGCCGGGCCGCGACACCGCACCGGCGGCCACAGGCGGCTCCGACGCCCTCGGCCACGAAAAGAAACGCCGGCTGCCTCTAGGGTACCGTGGCCAGAAAACGAGCCACGGAAGGACCCATCCCGTCCCCTTCCCGCCGCCTCAGGCCCGGGCAGGCGCTGGTAGACCGTCCCACAGGGGGCGCTGGCGTCCACGCGCCGCGCGCCGCCCGGCCCCTCCTACATCTCTATGGCCGGGACGCACTGCCTACGCTGGGAAGGAGGCGCTTTTTACGGCAGTCGTGCTCTGCTCTTTTACGTCTTTTTTTTTTTTTTTTTTTTTTCCAGTTTTACGACGATGGTGCTCGGCGGCGCGGCTGTCGCGCGGCGCTGACGCGAAAAGGGCGGGCCGGCGCTGCGTGCGGCCTCTTCCTTCGCCCGCCGCCGCATCTGCCGCCGCATCTGCCGCCATCGGGGCCTTGACGGGGCCGCCCAGGTGAGGGGGATGTCGGGTCTCCCTCCCCCCGGGGCTGGTCCCCAACCCCACGGGCATCGGGACCCCCGGCCCCGCCCCGGCGCTACCACCGGTTCCGGTGGGGACCGGGTCTCCGCCCCTCCCGGCGGCCACCGGCACAGCCCCACTTTACTCCGCGTTCCCCTCAGCCCGCGATGCGGGCCCAGCCGGCGTAGGCGGCCTCCCTACCCTCTTCTCATGGTGGCGCCGCGCCTTGGCCTGTGCCAGGGTCAAAGTCGCGGTTCCCTTCCGCGTGGCACCTGAGGGTTTGGGGGTTTATTTTTGCCTTTTCTCCCTTCCAGAAGCTTAGAAAATGGCGAAGTTTGTGACGCCCGTGATCCAGGACAACCCCTCCGGCTGGGGCCCCTGCGCTGTGCCCGAGCAGTTCAGGGACATGCCCTACCAGCCCTTCAGTAAAGGAGATCGCCTGGGAAAGGTACCTCAGGCCTGCCGTGGGGCGTTGGTGCTCTCTGTTCCTCTGGCATCCCACCTCTGCACCCTGCTGCCTGGATTTGCTTCTTACCACTATAGCTCCTCTCCTGACACCCTTTGCTAACATGTAGCACAATTGTGAACAATTAGCAGGGCTGACAAGCAGAGGTGGGGGTTGAAAGGATTACTTCTGAAGCGTCCACCAGCGTTTCCTTCTGCTGCTTGAGGTTCCTGCATATAAAGTCAGAGGTTGGGGGAACCATCGGGTTGATGCTCACTTATTTTGACTCTTTCTGCTTGTCCTTAGGTGGCCGATTGGACAGGAGCCACGTATCAGGATAAAAGATACACAAGTATGTGTTGTCTGGTGGCTGCTTCTGTGACTTACTTCCTACAAAGTTTGCTTCAGTCATCATTCCTGCTTTTATGTCTCAACACCCGCCGTGGTGGTTACCTGCACACCTCAGCAACAGAGAACTTCTGAAATTAGGAAGCGTGCCTCGCCCTTGGGAAAGCTTTGCAGGGCTCTCCCTGTCATTAGGGCTTACTCCTGATTTTTTTGTACTGCCCCATGACTGGGGCTTCTCAGGGCAGTTTGGAGGGGGGCAAAAACACTGGTGTAAGGTATGAGTCACAGTTTATGCTTCAGACTTAGGTGAAGGTAGTTGGAGGGAATCTGGGGAGGGAAAGGGACAAAGTGTTGGGGTTTTGTTTTGTTTTTCTAGAAACTTGGTGTCGAGATGCTTTGTTTTATTTCCAGATAAGTACTCATCGCAGTTTGGTGGTGGAAGTCAGTACGCCTATTTCCACGAGGAGGATGAGACTAGCTTCCAGCTGGTGGACACAGCACGAACACAGAAAACGGCATACCAGAGGAACCGTATGCGATTTGCACAGGTAACCTGTCTTCAGAAACAGGCTCGGAGGAGGCCTTCAGCAGCACAGAATTAATTTGCAACTAAAATGTTCTTTTTTTTTTTTTTTTGCCTTCATTTCTGCAGAGGAACCTTCGGAGAGACAAGGACCGTCGGAACATGCTGCAGTTCAGCATGCAGACTCTGCCAAAAAGTGCCAAGCAGAAGGAGAGGTGAGGCTGCAGATACAAGTGTACCATGCTTGGACTGAAGTGTGCGAACATACTGTTGATAAATTTAAGTTACTGTAACGGAACCCATGAGAGCGAACAGTCAGGAAAGAAGAATTTCAGGGTATTTCAAGTCCACTGTTCTGCTGATGTCACAGCTAGTTATAAGCATGGGTATCAAACAGCTATCTTAACAATTTAGAAGTGCTTTTGACTCACTTTTAGAAAGTAAGTGTGACGTATTAAAGCAGAGCATACCCGTTCTGAAAACTGCATTGCAGTCTTTGGAGGTTAAAATATTTAAAGAACTGCTTGGAGTAAAGAACAGAGCTTTTAATGCCTCGGGCATCTTGATCAACAGGCAGCTCAGCAAATGTTTCAGCTGCTCGGTGCCTAAAAGCCTTGCTCCTCCGGTTGTAATTTGGAAGCATCGGTATGGTTGTGGCACGTAGCAGTCGAGAACTTATTTTCATCGGTTTTTCTCCTATTTGTTATTTTAGAGATCGTTTGCGCCTACAAAAGAAGTTTCAGAAGCAGTTTGGAGTGAGGCAGAAATGGGACCAAAAATCACAGGTGAACTAACAAGCTTTCTGCCCTCTGTGTTGGTTTGGTTTCTCTGGCTGCCTTCATGGGGCAGCTCCTCTTGTGTGAGTCCTGATGTGCTCTGTCTGTGTTTCTATCCACCCCGCTTTTGGCTGCGCAGCAGAAACCTCGTGACTCCTCTGTTGAAGTTCGCAGTGACTGGGAGGTGAAAGAAGAGATGGATTTCCCTCGGCTGATGAAGATGCGCTACCTGGAGGTGTCGGAGCCACAAGACATGTGAGTTCCTAAAGCAGGCTTGCGCTTGCTTCCTGAATTGACTAGATTTTTGGAAAGCAGGAGGGGCTAGGGTCTCTTGGCCTGGCCCCAGTGTTTTCATTGAGGTACCCAAAGCAAGGGAAGGTAATGGAATGCCCAACAGGTCCCTCAGTCTTGTGCCGTCTGTGGGAGGTGTTAATTGTAGTTAAGATGGTCCTCTTAACTCCGCAGAGAGTGCTGTGGAGCCCTAGAATACTATGACAAAGCCTTTGACCGCATTACAACAAGGAACGAGAAGCTACTGAGGAGCATTAAGCGCATCTTCCATACCGTCACTACTACTGATGACCCAGTTATCAGAAAGGTATGTTTACTGGTTTGCAAAACCCAATAGTGAGTTTCTTGGCACATGCTATTGCTAGAGACGTGCTGTCACTGATAGACCAAAGTGAAGAGAAGGACAGAAAAATTGCAGATCCCTAAGCTTGCAAAGGAAAAGAAGTATTAGCTGGTGGTGTTATTTTTCTTAGTTCCAAGGCAGAGCTAAATTAGTGCAAAACTAGGAATACTGGCCAAGGAAAAGCTGGGAAGGTGAGCAGACCAGTACTTGAACTATGTTGGGAAAGAAACTTTCATGTCAGAGATCTGGTTCTTGAAGTGTCTGCTTTTGAAGATGAAGAGGGCTCAGAAATTTCTCTCTGACATGATCACCAATAAGAAGCCATGTCTTTTCACAACAGAATTCACATTTTTAAATAGGTTTATTACTTTTTTCTTGTTTGGGTGTGGGTGGGACTGGATTGTTCTAATGGACTGGGTAGGTCTAGCTGTCAGTCGTGTACCTACCTGTCCAGCATCCTCGGCATGGGAGATGGAAATTCATGGTTGGAGTTTGCTGAAGCTGCTGCTTCTGTCTGGGCAAGGGAAGGGGTATCGGTTGTTCTTGCTTCTAAAACAGTTTTTTCCTCCTCTTGAATCTGTAGCTGGCAAAGACCCAAGGGAATGTGTTTGCCACAGATGCCATTCTGGCCACACTGATGAGCTGCACTCGTTCTGTCTATTCCTGGGACATCATTGTCCAGAGAGTTGGATCCAAACTTTTCTTTGACAAGAGGGACAACTCTGATTTTGGTGAGGAAAAAAGGCCTGAAAGAAATAGCTGTCATGGTAGCTAAAGAGTCTGTTTTTCTTTATGGGTTTTTGATTTTATTCAGTCTCAGTGTAAAGATTAGAAGAAGCTGATTACTGTGCTAGCTGTAACTTCAGGGGGTAACTTCAGTATTAATCCATTCCTGTGTGGGGTGGGAGGCTTGTTGAAGCAGATGTATTTACTCCCCCACATATAACCATTTGCATCTGATTTTCTTCCTAGACCTCCTGACAGTGAGTGAAACAGCCAATGAACCACCTCAGGAAGAAGGCAACTCCTTTAATTCTCCACGCAACCTTGCTATGGAAGCTACCTACATAAATCATAACTTCTCCCAGCAGTGTCTGAGGATGGTAAGGTTAAGCAGTGCTGGGTAGTAGGGTCTCAGAGTCTCAGGAATATACTTCATTATGGCTGCTGTAATACAGCACAGAAGCAGGTTTTTTTTAGCTGATAAGGGTATATTACACTGTTCTTTCCGTTTTGAAAGAGGTGCAATTACTTCAGGTGATCAGTGTGACTTCATTGTAGAAAGATTTTACACCTTTATTTCACAAAGAAGAAATCCCACTCCCACTGGTGAAGTAGACAGGCTTCTGAGTACACTTAGTGAAGCTAAAGTGCCAGTAGAAGTGCTGCTTATTGTGAAGTGACCAACATGAGGATGAGGCTTTCATCACCTGTCTTAGTATTTCACTATTTTTGTATATAAGGGAAATCAGCTACTGTTGCTGTAAGAGAATTTTTATCCAGTAGGGGAGAGCTCTCTCAGGTGTGGGTGTTTTGGTTTTTTCTTTTTCCCCTAACATGCACTTCTGTTTTCTTCTGCAGGGAAAGGAGAAATACAAGTTTCCTAACCCAAACCCCTTTGTGGAGGATGACATGGATAAAAATGAAGTAGCTTCTGTTGCATACAGGTATGTTGATCTCTCTCTGATGCCTGGGTTTGGCAAGGGGGCAGGGTGTCTGTGTGATACGGAGGCAAAAAGCATCAGGATTGTTACTGGTAGAAGCTTTACCATGAGAGGGATTCTTGGATGTAACCACAGTGAACAAATAGAGGAGGAACGGATTTTGATGAGTGTTTGCATGGATCCAGAAAAGAGTAAGAGTCAGAAATAACCATCTGGATTGTTTGTTGGCAGATACCGAAGGTGGAAACTGGGAGATGATATAGATCTCATTGTCCGCTGTGAACACGATGGAGTCATGACAGGAGCAAATGGAGAAGTGTCTTTCATCAACATCAAAACACTGAACGAATGGGATTCCAGGGTGAGGAGGGACAGGATCCCAAAGCTAGCTTTAACTGCTTCTCTGCTGCCTGACATGCCAGGTACAGCAGGCAAGATAAGACAAACATCTGGCAGTGTCCCCCAGGTGGTTACATTCCACCAAAGGCCCATAACTTTAGTGGACAAGCAGTGCTGATGGGATTCTCCCCGATACATGAGGAAGCTGGTTTTGAACCCTTTTGTCCTGAGGTGTTTGGCACAGAAGCCAGTCTCTTCCCATGCTTCCCTTGTGAACGCTTCCCTTGCACACTTCCCTTCCTAACCATCACCACAAATCCTGGCCAATCCCTGCTGTTTGCTTTTCTCCCTTTTTGGTGCAGGGGCTTTCCCTGTAAGTTTACCTCCTATGGTATCGTAAGGTAGACGAGAAACTTCCCTGTGTGATGTGACGATGGCTGAAGAGGTGACTGCTACTGAATTGTTAGGTTGACCCTGGTTTTGGTTCTCCTCTCAGTATTGCAATGGAGTAGACTGGCGCCAGAAGCTTGACTCTCAGAGAGGAGCTGTGATTGCCACAGAGCTGAAAAACAACAGCTACAAATTAGCTCGCTGGACGTGTTGCGCACTGCTGGCTGGATCCGAATATCTTAAACTCGGGTAAGATGAGGTTTTCACAGCAATTGTCTTCCAGGTGTGTTTTCTATGATAACCAGTGTATGTCAAAGTGAACCATTTGTAGAACGAGTAATCAAAAAATCACCCCATGTGTTGAGTGGCAAAGAGGGGAAAGCTTGCAGTGAGCACACCAGCCTTGGTCTAAGCTGCTTCCCTTCAGCATCTGGTTGATGTGTCCCCTGCTGCGACTGACCTTATATGACCTCACACATGACAGGCAGGTGGCCTCTGTGGCTCTCAGCCTATCTACTGAGATTGCCAACAAGGGAAATAAAATGAGGGACTGTGCTGCCCATCAGGATTTTGATTGAGATCCTTGGTGCCATGTTGCTGAGAAATTGAGTGGGAGGTGTAGCCACAGTGCTTTTCTGAATTATTTATTGACTCAAAGTCAGTTGGGTCTGTGCTGCAGATCATGAACAAGAGGCATTAGCTATGATGGTTCTACTGGTTCTGCAATCCTGGGTTCTGCCCTTCAGTGTGGGACTGATGCATTTGCATGTGTTTAAGTTCAAACTCCCTGCTGTTGCTAATTTCTATCAGTGGGACTAATTCTTCTCTGCCTTTTGTGTCACCCCATCTGATTTTGGGAAAGTGCTATGTTACTGATTGACAGCTCATAGCCAGGAGATCCTCTTAGCTTTCAGTGTTGGGAGTCCTGGGATTTTTCAGCCCAGAACCAGACTCGCAACAGTGCTTTTCTTGGTATCTTTCTTCTGCTGGTTGGGCTTAATCTCCCGATGCCCCTCTGGTTCTTCTTGCCCCCCTAGGTATGTATCCCGTTACCACGTGAAGGACTCTGCCCGCCATGTGATCCTGGGCACGCAGCAGTTCAAGCCGAATGAGTTTGCCAGCCAGATCAACCTGAGCATAGAGAACGCCTGGGGCATCCTGCGGTGCGTCATTGACATCTGCATGAAGCTGGATGAGGGGAAGTACCTCATCCTCAAGGACCCCAACAAGCAGGTGATCCGGATCTACAGCTTGCCTGATGGCACCTTTAGCTCTGATGAAGATGAGGAAGATGAGGAGGAAGAGGAGGAAGAGGAAGGTTCGTAGCGTACTCAGTGGTTTTTGCTTTTAAAGTGATTACTGGTCTGGATAAAAAGGAGTGACCTGTGATAAAGATGGAGGACTAGTGCAGGCACAAGAGAGGAGTGAGGCTGTAGAATGGGTGGTCCCAAGGATGGGACTCAGTGGTGGAAAAGGTGAGAGTGATGTTGTGAAACTGGGAGCGCTCAGTTGGAAGCAAGAAGAGGTGAGAGTTGAAAATACAGATGTTGTGCCTCTGTCCTCCTGAGTAAGGACTGATTTTTAGGGGTGGGGAGAGGATCCAGGTCCAGGACACTGAATGGAAAAGTGGAGCTTCTCCAAGGAGCCTTTCATTCCTTGTCCCTAGAATCAGGGGACGGGTGCTGTGTTCTCTTGGTGCTGGGATGGTTTTGCAGGTATAGAAATGGGAGTGACTGCAAGGTGACACACTTAAAACCTGTGGAAGCCTGGCCCAACCAAGGTGACTCAATGGAGGTTTTCATAAAGCAGTTGAGCCATGGCCGCTGGACTGGTCTGGGAGCCGCAGAGAATCAGTGATGCCCTGGTGGCAGCCACTACCTTGATTCCCTGCCCCAAACCTGCACCTGCTCTGCCCGGGGTGGGAGAACATTTTCCCTGAATGTTTCTGTCACACAAATACCTTCCAGACTTTTTTTAAGGCTGTAAACTCCAGTTTTTATTATGAAAGTATTAGGTAGCTGAGTAGTTTTCTCAGGAATGCAAATTGTGTCATCCAGCTGCCTGGATGGGGGGGGGGAGGGTCGGGGGATATAGAGGCACAGGGCAAGGATGAGGGGGCTGGGTTTCCCTGCTCTCCGCTTCCTGCCCTGGGACAGGGTGGAGGTTTTGGGGGAAGTTGGCTGTTTTTCATTCCCCTTTCTCTTCTCTTCCAGAGGAGGAAAGCTGAGCCCTGTGGAGCAGCCACCCCCCCACATCTACCCGCTACGGGGGGACGCAGGCGGCGGCGGCCCGGGCCTTGCTGCGGCTAGTCATAATTGGGCGGAGAAAGCAGAATAAAGTGGCTTGTTCAGTGACGCTGTTTGCTGTGTGCTCGGGACGGGGGGGGGGGGGGGGGGGGGGGGGGGGGGGGCGGTGCCGGAGCCGCCGTTAGATAATTCCGGGCTGGCCCCTTTAAGGGCCCCGCCCCGCGGGCACGTGGTGCGCGCGCAGCGGCGGCGCCATGGTGCCGGCGGCTGGAAGCGGCGGCGTCACGTGACGCGCGGGGTGGTGGTGCGCGCTTCACCCCCCACCTCCGGCGCGTTGCCCCGCCCCCACTGGCGCGGGAGGAGCGGCGCCGCGAGCTCCATGGTGCAGGTGCGGCAGTTGGCGGGACGGGGCCGGCCGGCCGGCCCTTGGGGGCCCCGCGCGCCAGGTGCACCGCGCGTCACGTGCGGCGCCTCGCGGGTGGTGGCCACACCTCGCGCACCATTGGGCGGAGGCGAAGTAGGGTGGCGGGTGGGGAGTGCATCGGGGAAAAGACCGGTCCCTATTGGCAGGAGAGCGAGGGCAGCGCGGGCTATCCCATCTCCCATTGGTTTGCGCCTCCCTTTCGTATTGGCTGTCGGGGTGCAGAGGCGCTGTGGGGGGCACGCTGCCATTACACCACAGGTGCTGCCCAGCCTTCCCGCCCGCTGGCCCCCACCCTCTCTGCTATTGGCTGGACTACCTGGGACTCCCTTCGCTATTGGCTGGCAGAGAGCAGGGCCCCGCCCCAACACTCCCACCTCGGCTTGGGGCCATGAGGGGCAGCGGTGGCATCGGGCTTGGGTGGCAGCATTAGGGTGGCCCGGCCTGGGCAGGCCCAAAGCCAGCCGGGCCGGGTATCTCTACAGGGAGGCTGTTGGGTGACGCCTCATTGATCCTCTCCCCTGCAGGAGCAGCTGTCCCAGCCTTGCCATGGCCCCAGCGGTCTGCGGGACACTCCTGGGCCTGGCCTTGTACGCCGGCAGCCTGTATGCGGCAAGCAGTGCTGCTTTCCTCTACCACGACTACTGTGTCATCGGGGCCGGCCCTTCAGGCTTGCAGGCGGCCTATTTCCTCCAGCAAGCTGGCCGGGATTATGTTGTCTTCGAGCGGAGCCATGCTCCCGGCAGCTTCTTTGCCCTCTACCCTCGCCACCGCAAGCTCATCAGCATCAACAAGCAGTACACAGGCAAATCCAACAGTGAGTTCAACCTCCGCCATGACTGGAACTCGCTCCTCAGCCATGACCGCCGGCTGCTTTTCCGACATTACTCCCATGACTTCTTCCCCAATGCTGACGTAATGGTGCGTTACCTGGAGGACTTTGCTTCCCTGCTGAAGCTGCAAGTTCAGTACAACACGGCCATTGTCCATGTGACATTGGAGAGGGATGAACAAGCCTGGAACGGCCACTACTTCCTTCTGACAGACCAGGACAGGCAGAACTACAAGTGCAGGTAATGGGCAAACCCGGGGCTAGCCACACCGCTCTCCAGAGATGTCTTCAAAGTCACGAAATCGTAGAATTAGGTTGTAAGAGACCTATAAAGGTCATCTTATCTAAGCCCCCTGCCTAAAGCAGGGCCAGTGACAGGTTTCACAGGGGCTTGCTGTGTTGTGGTATGAGGATGGAGATTTCTCAGCCTCTTACAGCCTTAACCACCGTCAAGGGGGAAAAATATTTTGCAGGGATCAGTGGAGTGGGTGGGTGGAATAACTGCTCCTGGGAAGGTGCTGCCTTTCACAAGCCATGTTATGCCTTGGACAGCTGAGGAGCTGGCAGGGCAGACACAAACTGGCTGTGATTGCCAACACCCCAGGTTCCATCCTTGATAGCTAAGCTTGAAATTGCTTTCGTTTTATCAGTATATAATTGCGCTCTGTGAGGAAAAATCTTAAGTCATATTTGTTGTAGCTGCTTCTGCCGTTACTACAAACTCAGGTGAATCAGTGCAGCAACACCTCTCCTCTGGTAACCCACATGTGCTTGGGAGAACCGGTATGTAAAAGTATGTCCCAGACGACTGAAGCCCTGTGTTAGCACAGAGCTTACAGAGGGGAACCAGAGAAAAGTGGAGCTGTTGCAGTAGAGGGAGCCAACTGTGAGAAGTAATCCTCAAGACTGCTGGTCTTTGAATTCCCCTTCCCCTTGTTGTACTTACACGTAAGTAGCCCATACCACCACTGATCTACATTCCTAAAAAGCATCTAGAAGTTATTCGTGTGAGCATATGGAGTACATTTCTCACCTCTTCTGAGAACCTCAGCTCCACGACAGCAGGTCGTGCTGGCTGTCACTTGGAGGTGCGCTGGCTGCCAAGCTCAAAGGGGACAGAAGGCAATCCCAGACACCCACACATCGCGAGTGAGTTGCTCTCACTCACTTGCATGAGCAAGGCTGGGACGGCAGACAGTGCTGCTAGCCTTGGCTGCCTGGTGCTTCTGCCTAAGTCACAAAAAATTTCCCTAACATTCAAATCAAAGGTTGTTACAGAGAGAGATGAAAAATGTTACTGTACTGAATTTCAGTGTTAGCGTTGTTGGTAACATGTTTTTATGCCTAGGAGTTACATTTTAAAATCTTGAAACTGTTTTCTCTCCCTCTTAAAAATAACTTTTGTTCTGCTGTATTAAAAGGCAACACTTTTAAATCAAAGTAATCGTATATATATAATCAACCTGTGAAACACTTTGGTATTATAATATATGTCATCAGTGACTGCACATGAGCAGCACTTGCCCATTCACAAACAACTGGGGGAGACTTATGAAACAAGTGGAGATTATATATTATATGTACAGCACCTACACTGACTTTTGCTGTATATAGCTATATTCCTCTTGATTTTCATTGGCCTGAGGATAGGGAAGATGGGAGCAGGCCATTAGGTGAAGCTGGGGTGAGGTTTCTGGCAAAACCATGACCTGTTCAGCTGATGCAGCATGGCTGAAGAGGACACGTCACAGCCATCTTCCACAGTAGGAGGAGTGATGAGATGGAGTGATGGCCCCATTCCTGTAATTCTTGCATTTCCTAGTGTTATCCCTCTTTTTGCAGCTCTTTATTGGTCGCCACTGGGACATGGGTCCCCAACGTGGTAAACTTCCCTGGCTCAGAATACGTTGAGGGTTACGAGACTGTGTCCATCAACCCAGAGGATTTTGCTGGCCAAACTGTGTTGATCTTGGGCCGAGGGAACTCAGCCTTTGAGACAGCAGAGAACATTCTGGGCGTCACAAACTTCATCCACATGGTGAGCCGGTCCCGTGTGCGCCTCTCATGGGCCACCCACTATGTCGGGGATCTGAGGTACGAAACTACTCCTCTTCCTCTTTCTAATGCAGCCAGAGTAAGAACAAGGAGAAGCACTTTTTGCCCGGGAGACAAATTGGG
The DNA here is from genome assembly GCA_004320125.1 of Scolopax mira. NCBI lineage: Eukaryota > Metazoa > Chordata > Aves > Charadriiformes > Scolopacidae > Scolopax > Scolopax mira. Next base: position 85,875 of record BJBW01000399.1, read on the forward strand.
CTGTCACAGGAGATGCTGTCTTCCTGGGGGTCACAGAGGGAACATGAGGCCTTCTATCTTTAGGTTCTATCTTGGTTTAAAGCAGTCTAAGTTGCAGTTGCTGGACACAGGAGCTTGGTGAGAGTTCTTCAGGGTCTATGTGAAATAGGAAAATGTCCCCTTGGAAACTGTTTCATTAAAAAGTGCTGGCTCCCAAGTTGTTCCCTTGCTTGCAGTCACAGAGGAGAGCTGGGAGGTTGACTATAACCCACAAAAGCAATGAGGCTGTATTACCTGTGCTGTTTTGGTGAGCCCTGAGGCTCTGGGGATAATCTTTGCACTGAAGGGGAACATGGAATGCCTCATGAAGGTGTCTTATTTTCAGCAGCTGAGACAGAACCATGTATCCCACTTCTCCTCCCTTCTTTTCGCCCTTCTTATCTTCTCCATTTTTTTTGTAGAGCAATTAACAATGGCCTACTGGATACCTACCAGCTGAAATCTCTGGATGGGCTTCTGGAAGGCGACCTGGAAGATCTGGCTATCGTCAAGGACAAGAAAGGGAAGCTGCACATCACGCTCCGTTTCTACCTGGAGAACAGGAACACCAGTGCAGGCATCGACTCCATCACCCTCCCACAGGATGAACTGGATAATTTTGCCACCCGTGCACCTTATGACCGTGTCATCCGCTGCCTAGGCTGGAAGTTTGACTTCTCTATCTACAACAGGTGAGGGAGAACCAGGATTGGTAGTGAAGCAGGTGTTTAGAGCAAGAGACTATAAAGGGCCTGACAAAGGAGGAAAGGGAAGGAGAGGTCTTCTCTTGGCAGCATTGCCTGGACCTCCATGTGCTCTGATCTACCTGGAGGTGCACAGCCCATTCTTGACCCTGCAACTATGGTCGTGTTCCAGTGGGGACATGTGTGCCACTGCCCTCTGACTGACAGGCTACAGGGCTGAACAAACGGCAGTGTTGTGACCTGAGTGACACAGAAGACATTGGTGCCTTTGGAACTTAACGTCCTGACCTGCCAGATCACATGTAGAAGGCTAGAAATATTTTGAGGTTTGGGAATTTTTTTGGAATGAGGATGGTATAGGTACAGATCACTACAGAAAGGTTTTGTTTGTTTTTTTTTTACCCTGAGGGTGCAACCTTCATTCTGCCTTGATTTGTCTTCTAGTACATCCTGCAGTTGAAAATGGTACTGTTAACTTCACTGTCTTCCAAAATTCACTATTAGTGGCTCAGGCTGGAATTTGATCTTTTGCTGAGTTACCTTGAGATAAGCACCTTTGTCTTCTGGAAGATTCTCACTGTAGTAGTAAATTCCACTGAAGGCAGTGGGGACACGAAGTGTCTTGCAGCGGCTGCCGTATAAAGTGTGCCTTAACAGAAACCCTTTTTATATTTCTACCCCTGCCCTTCCTGACAGCCTGCTCTTCTCTTTTACTCATCAGATCCCTTAGAATGATGCCAGGAAAAGGGAATAAAAAGAAGTATCCTCAGATCAAACCTAGTTATGAGTCCAGAGGCACCCGGGGGCTTTTTATTCTCGGCACGGCTAGCCACTCTGTTGACTTCAGGAAATCTGCTGGGGGCTTTATCCATGGGTTCCGGTACACAAGTGAGTACTGGGGTGTACGGAAAGGGCAGAGGTGAGAATCGTTCCTCACTTTGAAGGAACAAGTCATAGCTTACTGCTGGAAAGGGATCACCATTAGTCTTGGACCAGCAGTAAGAAGGACAAAACACGGCCAAGCTGCAGCTGTGTTGTCTGAAGTAGAGGAGAAGTGACTTGGGGTCATATCTGAAGTTTTTAGTTGTCTGTCTTTGTTTTGTCTTCTGTCTCTCTTGCCCATTGTCTCTTATTTATGTAACACCATAGATTTCTGCCTGCTAGATGTTCTGCCTCGTGACAGGCTGTGGGTGAGAGGTCTATGCTGGGGAGTTAAAATCAAGCAGCTTTGGGCAGTAGAGAGAATTTCCGTCTTTATGCATGTGTGTGCCCATCCTTATAATTAAAGGACCGCTTAGAAGTAATGAAATATCCCCAAGGACCCCCCACTCCCTCACCAACCATTTAGCATCACATCAGCTTTCAGAGGGCATCTCCACTGCGGCAATTGGGGTGGGAGATCCTGAGCACAGATGAGCTCTAAAGCTTATTTATTGTGTCCTGCCAGAATCTGTCTGTGTCACAGCAGAGTCATCAGATTTCTTAAAAGCATAAGCTTGGATTTTTAAATAAGCTGTCTTTGTTTCTCTCAATGTCTTAGCTCGTGCAGTCCACCGCCTTTTGGAAAACCGTCACCATGGTATCCCCTGGCCATCCATAGTCTACCCTATTACACAGCTGACCAATTCCATCGTCAAGCGGGTGAACGAGGCCTCAGGCCTCTACCAGATGTTCAGTGTCCTGGCTGACATCATCCTGCTGAGAGAGTGAGTGAGTAATTATTCCCAGCACTGCACTCCATAGTTTCATTCCTTTCTTTTTTAACCATTGCTTACCATGGTGCCACCACACAAATTGCTTCATTGCCGTCTAAGGACATTACTGTCACATAGACAGCTACCCCAAAGCCTGTACCACTGCCACGGCTGGTGCCACTGTGCCCAGTTCCACCAGTTACTTCTCTCTTGAAGGGCTGAAATGGTCCAGACCTTCCTGCTGGGCTTAGAGATATAGTACCCTTTCACTGTGCCCAGGGAAAAGCTTTCCTTGCGCAGTGCTAATGTAGAGAGGAATCCCATAGTCTGGGAAAATAACTGGGTCTTTCAACAGTATCTGCAGCCTTCATAAGCTCTGTGTCACGTCCACCCCAGATCTGTAATGACTAAAAATAATTGCTATCTGATGGCTCTTTGGCCTTAGCTTCAATCAGCTGGGGGCGTGTTGGCTCTTCTCTGTTGGAAAATTCTTGACAGTTGTGGTTGCAATTTGTAGGAATGCCACAGCATTTGAATATCTGGAAGAATACCCAGTTGGAGTCCTGGCTGAGCTGGAAACACAGACTGGGAGAAAGGCTCCCAATGGGCTGTTTGTTATCATCATGGAGTACGGGAGGAATTTCTCTGGGGCTGACAAGGATGTCTTCTACTACAACCGAGCTGTGGGAGAGGCACAGCATGCCTGGCAGTCCAACTTTTTGCACCCTGTTATCTACTACTACAGACACCTCCCGACAGGTAAGCTTTCCTGCCTCTCTCTGCTAATTATCTGATACGAGCAAAACTGAGAGGGATGAAGCCTGAAAGCATTGCACATCCTTCTCTTTAACTTCCTTCTTTCCTTTGGGGCACCTGGGAGAAAAATCTGGGAGTTTGGCAAGAAGTTTCCATTGATCAGACCGATAAAGGGTGTGAGGTGGGGGGTTTGTACCAGAGACCTCACACTTCAGAACAGGAACAAACAGGTGTGCTGGGAACTTCTCCATTCTGAAAAAGAGGAATATTTTTTTTCCCTTTGGCCGGCACCCTGCAAGTATTTTGCAGAGTCCTGGCAGATGAGGCTGGGCTGTTCAGGGTTACCACTGCAAGAAAACTGGTCTCTGGCCTGTCAGGGTTTGAGAGATCACACAGTGATAGAGGTAGCCAGGGGCAAGGGTTTGAAGATGAGTGTTACATCCAGCAAGCAAGACACGCTCAGAATAGATTTCCTTGGGAAATGACTGTGCTGAATCTTCATCTTCACAAACCTAGGGTCAGGGTCCGGCCTCTCTTGCATGGAAAGAAGTGTGATGGGTAGCAGCCTTAAAGCATGAACGCAGCTCAGCCTGTCTGGCAGTCCCTGCCCAGGGAAAATGGGGGTGAAATGACAGGAAGTACTGCGGGCAGGGACAAGGGGCAGCTGTGCAGTGGCAGGGCTGTTGAGGACAAAGCTAGCAGAGGGGATTGCAAATGAAAGTAAGGTAGGGATTAAAAAGGTCAGGACAAAAGCTGGAACAGCTGTCATAACTGCTTTCCATTCCCCAAGCTCTTTTTAATGCCATTTTGATTCTGAGAGATTCCTTTAATGTTCTGGCAGAGCGTGAGATGAGACTTCGCCCCCCAGACTGGCCTCTCCCCCGCCCAGATGCCGTCCATCACATTGTGGAGGACTTCTTGACAGACTGGACAGCCCCCAATGCTCACATCCTGCCACTGAGGCGGTTTTTGGAGAACTGCCTCAGCACTGATCTGCGCAATTTCTTTGCAGGTAATTTGAGCACGGGGTTGAGGTGGCAGGAGGAGGGATGCAAGGAACAGGCAACAGAAGTCATCTCCTCTGCAAATAGATGAGATCTCCCTGTGGTGAGCTGGCGATCTCACCGTCAGTCACACCTCTTTGATGCACTCCCCAGACAGTAAAAAGTGCTGGTGCCACGTGTGTGTTTTACTCACCAGCAGAAAGAGACTGTCCTTGGCACACATGGATTTGGGGAAAGGTGTATGAGGTTTGGTTCAATCCCTTTTCTACCTGCAGCTTTCCTTCCTTCTCCATTATCCAAGCGTTCCTCTCTGCCCTTGGGTACCAGATCTCTTTTCATTTACTGATGCTGGGATTGCTTTCCCATGGCAAATGGGAATGCTGGGATGTGAGATCTGAAGACCGGTATGGGAACTGCCTTCAGGAACCCAGTATGGCACAGAAGGGAGCAATCCTGTGGTAGGAAGAAGATGCCAGAGGGCTGCAAGCTCACATCCGGCTCCTTTTCCTCTGAGTGCAGACTGGAGATCCTCCCCTGCGTCTCCTGAGCTCTGCAGCATTGAGTCACTTGCCCTGCTGCCAGCTGGGAATCTCCAGTCACCTCCCCTCATCCTCTCTGCCTTTTGTTCTGAATGAGTCCTCAAAAGTTAGCGGGAGTTATTTGCTGCCAAATATGATTTATTTTTTGTTTTCCCTGCAGAGTCCTGTTTCCTCTTTGCTTTCACCCGTCAGAAGCTGCCTCCCTTCTGTGGGCAGGGGTACATCAGAATGCAAGGGCTCGTGGGGAGCGAGAGGCTCCAGCGCCACGCGGTAGAAGCCGGCCTGTTGGAGGATTACACTCCCAATGACTTTTTGGGCAACAGAGCCCCTGACAGCCCTGAAGGGTCAGAGGACCAGCTGCTGCAAGATCACGTGATACCCATTCGTCCGCTGCAGCATCTTGTTAATGCCAAGGATGAACTTTAAACCTTTCTTGCTCCACGCTGAAACCCAGAGGTGCTGTTGTGACGATATTGTAACAGAGATCCACAGCAGGATTCTGCCCTTTCCTGTGCACCTTGTCCATCCACATGCCTTCCACTGATTATGGGTTGCCAAAGACCTGCTCAGATCTTGCTGTTACAAAGAGGACCAACGTGCTCCACAGGATGAGCGGGGGAGCAGAGTCCAGTGATGCTGAGGCTCCCGCCCTCCCCTTGCAGAGTTCACACTTTCGGAAGATGGTGGTTGTTTATCTCCCAGACCAACATCTGCAGCGATCCAGGGGTCAACGAGGAGAGAATGCAGGAACGCCTGGGTAACTTAAAAAGGCCACGTCCCTCTTGTGAGGTGACCCGCTGGCACCCTGTGTCAGGCGGTGCCAGCTCTCTGGTCCCTGGCCGCCGTACCCTGCCAGCACTGAAGATTTGTTTGCGTGACGAATCCCGAAGCAGTACTCCAGGCAAACTTCCCAGTAGTTTTCCTGCATATGGATTAGGGCAGTTGTGTAGCTGGAGAGGAGAGAGGTAGTCTTTTTTGTTTTTCTTTTTTTTAAGTTACCATGTAGGTTAGATAATTTGTTGTTTTCCAGAGAGCACTACCAGAGACCCTTCCCCCTACAGAATGGGGGAATGGAATGCCCGGGACACAGACTTTCACTGAGCTCGGCTCCGCTGTCCTCGTGTTTTCCTTCTGCCACACCAAGCAGACTGAAACGTTAGCCCCTGTCTTTTATAAAGCATGACCAATATTTCTCCTCTTTCCACTATGTCCCATCAAGACAGTTTTGGGTGGACTTTGATGTTGTTCAAATGCTTTGTCTCTTCTTTCTTTTATTCCCCTCCAGTCACCTTGAGATGCAAAGGATGACTGTTGACTGAGAGGCTGTCTGTTCCTCACTGCTCCCTCTGTCCCCTGCCTGCATTTGTCTGTCACCTCTCTGCAGGCTCCTTCTATGACCCTGGAATGGCAAAGCAAGGGTAGGTTGGAGCTTGACCTTATGATGCCCCTGTGGTTTCTAGGCAATAGAGGAAGGGCAAGGGGGAACCAGCTTTTACTTCCACCCACCTTTTCCAACCCCTTTGCATCTAAAAGAACAGACCCGTGCTTCCCGATACCTCAGGTGGGATAGGGGCAGCTGCATCTACAGGTGCCTGCAACCCTCCCCATCCTTTGCATCCAGCTGCTGTTTCTGTAAAACCCCAGTTCCTGCCAGGAGAGGCTGGGGAGCAGGAGAGGTGAACGAGATGACAAACGAGGTTTTGCTCCGCTTTGGGAAGTGCCCTTTCACAGAATCACAGAATGGTCAGAGTTGAAAGGGACCTTAAAGATCATCCAGTTCCAACCCCCCTGCCATGGGCAGGGACACCTCCCACCAGAGCAAGTTGCTCAAAGCCCCATCCAGCCTGGCCTTGGACACTTCCAGGGTTGGGGCATCCACAGCTTCTCTGGGCAACCTGCGCCAGTGTCTCACCACCCTCACAGGAAAGAATTTCTTTGGGTGATGCTGGGGAAGCTGCTGCTGCTGGAAGATCTTAACATGTTGGCACACAGCTGGAAAGGGGGAACGGTCCCCTTCTCACTTGGTGTTGATCCAAGTACCCTTCTGTGGGCTTTGCGTCCCCTTGGCCCAGCTCCAAGGCCAGTCTGAGAATGGCACTCCTGGCCTGGAGTTGTCCAGATGGTGCTACGCCCTTGGCACCGTGGGCTTCTTATCTGGGAGTTGTCCAGGGAAGGGGGTGAGCACGTTCTCCACGTGTTTCCTTTTCCAGCCTCAGGCTCTACGCGTGCAGTGTACCTGCTGCTTTAAAGGGGGAGTCTCCGGGGTTCTCACCCACGGGCTGTGTGTCTCCCGGGGTGGGAGCTGGTGGCTTTCACCCCGGAGGTTTTTCCTGCCGCGTGGACGGAGCCGGGTTCCGTCCCGCCCTGTGCAGCTGGGTCACCGTCATCCTTCCAGCCCCGCGGAGCGGGAGGGAGCACCGGCTCCGAACCCTTTCCAGCCGAGCGCTGCGGTGACAGCCGCCGCGGGATGGGGTGGGGAAGGGGGACACACGTAAGGAGGATGAGCCGCGCTACTTTGTAGCCACGTGTGGGAGGGAGCGGGGGCTGCGGATTGATTCCGATGCTTGTCCCGGCCGGCAGGCTGCAGGGCTGCGTCCTTCTAGCGAGGCTTTACGGAAGCAGGCGAAGCGGCGGCTGCCGGGGGCCCAGCCACAGGCCAGCGGGACGGGACGGGACGGGGCCCCACGTGCGGAGGCCCCGCCGCGGCCCGCGTCCCGCCAATCAGTGCGCAGGGTTCGCCCCGCGTGACACAGCCCCGCTGACCCCCGCAATGGGCCGGTGGGAATTGGCTTGAAGGACGGCGACAGCAACCAATCAGAGATCTGCGCTTGGGGGCGGAGCCCAATCGGCTGAGGGCGGGAGGGCCCGTTGCGTCCTTCTTAGGCTTCCTGTGGAGGTGTCCAATCAGCGCCCCGGTGGGTGGGGCGCGAAGCGGAAGTCTTGTCGGGAGTGGGTCACCTCCGGGCTCGGGAAGGTGCGCGGTGGGGGCTGCGGTTCCGGGAGGGGGGGTGTCGTCCCTCAGTGGTTTGGGGTGTCCTGTGGTTAGGGAGGAGCTTCCCCATGGCGCCGGGGTCCTGTCCTGTGGGGCTGCAAGGGGGAATCGGGCCCCCGTGGTTGGGGGAGGTGCTCTGCTTTGTGAGGCCTCAGGGGCAGTGGGGCCCTCGTGTGCGTGGAGGGGGTTCCTTCCTCACCGGGTTGAGGGTTGAGAAGGGAACCCTATGGCTGGGGATCCTATTCCGCTAATGGGAGCTGCTTGGATCCTGTGCTGAAGGAGGCTTGCCTCGTGGTACCAGGCCCAGCCCTGTGGGATGGGAAGGAACAAGCCGAGGGGGAAGGTTCTGTTTTATAGGGTAGGGAATACTGCCCTGTAGAATTGAGGCTGTATCTATGTGGGGGAGCCCCGTGGCAAGTGGGACCCTCCAGCTGCGGGGCTGAAGCTGCAGTGGGGTGTCAAGGGCTGGGCGTAGGGGCAATAAGTGCTCCAGTGCGGTGCCCCATGTGTTTCTGCCTAAAACACCTCTGGACTCGGGAGCTGCCCTGCTGAGGGAATTCTGCTGCTGTGGGATTGGCTGTGGGGTGCACATACACCTCATACCTCCTCCTCTCCCCAGATGGCCCAGAGGCTGGTGCTCCGGCGGCTGCTGTCCCTCACCGTCAGGGCGCTGCCCCCACAGGGCCAGCGGATGGTCTCTGGCCCCCTGGCACCGCGTGTCCACCTGGCACCCCATGGCAAAGCCTTTGGCACCTCAGCAGGCTGCAGGAGCACTTTCAACGTGCAGGATGGCAGTGACTTCCAGGACCGGGTAGTAAACAACCCCAAACCTGTTGTGGTGGACTTCCATGCACAGTAAGTCCCCTTCGTGGCTCTTGTGCCCCTCACTGCTGTTAAACATGTAGGTGTGTCCCTGCTGCTTCCCTCACATGGTGGTACTTCGGGCGCACTGGGGACATGGGTATGCCCAAGGGATTCCAGAGCTGCAGAGTTGTCAATTGCCCTGCCTCAGTTTCTGGTGTTAAAAAGTGCTTCTGACCCTGAGGCTCAATCCATAGAGGTTTCACTGCTGTGGGTGTAGCTACACCCTGCAGGAATGTAGAAACAAAAGTGCTAAGAACTTCCCTGGGGCAGCATAGCTGCACCTCCCAAGTGCTTAGGTGTCACCCTGCTCCAGTGTTGCATCATCCTGCAAAAAGCACATCAAGAAAAAGCTCTGATATCAGCCTTTTTTAGCTTTATGGATTAAACGTTTTCTTACAAACACTAAATGATATTAACACCTATGGAAGAACACTGCACTTGGCATACCCCTGCACCATCATGTTGTGTTTTTCCAGTTTTCTCACTCTGCATGGTCTCCGGGCTGGGCTTTTGACAGTGGATGCCTTTATATATTAATAGCAGCTGCATGATACCAATGGTAGCATTTGTCACCCTCTTGCCAGTAAAAATATTTCTAGATGTTATCTGCTGGATTAATTATACTGATTATCTTTGTTTTCTCAAGTGTTTTCATAGTCCTGCAGTGCTGTCATGTGAACCTGTTGTGGCTGGTTCTGGGCAAACAGTATGAAACAGCCTGAAAATGTCTGCTCTAAATAAACCAAACTGAGAAACTCAAATGAACGTTTACTTGGATCATCCGGGGAATAGAGAACAAATAATTGAAAGCCTGAAACCTGATACGGGGGGAGGATGAGGAGGACACACGTTTATCAGAGCTTAAATTTTAAAAGAAAAGGGCACATAGAGCTTTAACTCCTGTTTTCCTTGAATTGAGTACATTCGTGCCATCCCAACTGGTACAGTTAGAGGATGCAGGGAGTGTTTTCCATGTTCAGGGAACTCTGCTGTTGGCTGCACCTGCATTTGGAATCGGTAGTCTCTGAACAGATGCGATGCCTCTGAGCTTTGCTGCTAAAGGGGAATATCTGTAAACCCTGTGATGAGCACAAAGGGGAAGTCTTTGTTCTGATGATTGGCATAAACCAATTTGAGTGTGGGCTGTGACCCCTGCACCCAGTGACAACGCTTGCTCTGCAGCAGCTTTGCAGTCAGTGAGGTCCCAGCTATGCATGTACTCACCAGCGAGGAGACAAAGCAGGGTCAGGATGAATGGCTGGAAAGAGGGGGCAGGAGTGCCACCAAAGCTGGCAGAGCAGACTGTGGTGTGATTGAAATTACATCAAAAGGACCATTAATGCCGACTGGTGACCTCTTCTTCCACTCAGCCCCATCACCACACACATAGAGTGAAAAAAAACCCTTGACAGCTTCTTTGTGAGAGAAACTTTTTTCTACGCTGTGGTTCAGGAATGGTATTTCCAGGCTGGCTCTCAAATGGAATGATGGTGGCTGTAAAAGCATGCCAGGAAGACTTCTGTGGCTGCTGCTGTACTTGCTTCCTCTAAAGTTCCATCTCTTCTTTCTCCATCAGGTGGTGTGGCCCCTGCAAGATCCTAGGCCCCAGGTTAGAGAAGATGGTGGCCAAGCAGGAGGGGAAGGTGCTGATGGCCAAAGTGGACATTGATGATCACACAGACCTTGCTATTGAGTACGAGGTAGGAGGCAGAAGAGCACGGGCTTTCCTTTGCTGACACTGCAGAGAAGGTCCCTCCCTGGGGAGAGGTGTGCCTGCAAGGCAGCAGCGTTGATGGGGAGGGCAAGCCCAGTGCCTGCAGGTTCCTAATCCCTTGGGTCACTCAGTAGGTGGATTTTGCTGCTTGTCTCTCCTCCAGCTCTTCTGCTTGTGTTCAGCATACCCACCTCTTAATTTTGCAGAAATGTGTCCTTTACACCTTGCAGGCATTTATGAATGTAAATGCTTGCCTGCCCTTGAAGAACCTGCAGCATATGTGGCGTTCTGCTGCATGTATGGGCTGCTCAGGTGCAGGGCAGGAATGTGAAGTAACAAGCCCCAGTCTGTTCTGCTCTTGGATGGGGTTGTTCGTGCAGCCAGCCTGTCCTCTTTCCCTTCTTTGTTCAGGATTTCTTGCTGGGTGATAACATCCTGTCTTTAAGCCACAGTGCAAGGAGACACTATGGGTTTTGTTTGGACAGGTGGAAGCCAGCTTGGAGAACACACATAGGCAGCGGGAGGATGCCTCCTGCTCTTGGTAAGCACAGACCTTGGTGCTTACACCAGTTTTTCACACACCAGTTGGGTGTGTTCCCTGTGCTGCGTTGCTCCCAGGAAGAAGCTGAGTGACTGGAGAAGGCTGCAGCCTTGGCTTACGTGATTTATTTATCTTTTCCCTGTGTCAGTGATTAAGTAGTTTAAGAAATGCAAAAATGCCTCTGACAACTGTGGTCACCCCCGTTGTCCCTCCTTGTAAACAACAATGTGGTCTGTGGAGCCAGGGCATCCTGCTGTCGTGTTGTACGGGGAAGAAAGTACTTAATTTTCACTTGTGTGTCACGCAGATGGAGCTGCTCCCCCTCCACAGATGAAGTCCTTCTCCCAGGGTGGAGGCTAGCACAGGAAGCTCCTCAGGTTGCCCAGCAAGCTTCTGTGAACCATCTCCTGAGCAAGCTGTTGGTTTATGAGCCTGGAGGAGACACTCTGTGCTGTTCCCACACCCAGCTGAGCCAGAAGGAGAAGGAAGTGGAAACTGCTTGTTCTCTCCCACTCTTTCCCAAAGAGACCTTTCTGCCTGTGCTGTGGTGGCGTGTCACCCTGCTGGTGCCCACAAACGTGACTTACAGCTTCCACAAGCTGAGCATGAGAGCCTCCAGCGTTCTCTTTGATGGTAGCGTGCCTCAGGCCAAGGAGGGTGGCTGCTGGTTCATGAGCAGGGCTGTGTGTTCCAAGTCCAAGGGCTGTGTAGCTTGAGGGTGCTGGTGAGAAGATGTTGAAGAGGGCAAAGTTATTTCTGCTGCAGTCGGAAAGTACACAAATCATAATAGATGCAGGCAACCCTATTATGCAAATGAGTCGTGACCGTTATCCCCGTGGCTAAAACCCCATCGCTAGACAGTGTCTGTGAGTAGGGTAGCTGCAAATGGGGAGGGGTAAAGGAGAAATCTTTGCTTTGATCCTCATAGTTTGGGGCATCCTTTTCAAGGCAGAAGTTCGGTTCATGTGCTAAGCACGCACCTGGTTTTGCTTCATCTTCTGGGAAGTTGCCACTTCAGGAGATGTGAGCGTAAGGGCTGAAGGGAAGACACCCAGTCAAGATCAAAGAGGGACCAAAGGTAGCATTTGGGAAAGACCAGGAAAACCAAAGGTGGTATTTGAGAGGGATCAGGAAAGATTTATTTTTTTAAGGCTATTCCACCGGGAATCAGATGGCTATAGGCTGAGAGAGTTTTTGTTTCAAGGGTTTTTGGCATCTGTGCCACCCCCCCATAACGCCTCCACTAGATGCCAGGAAGTCTCTTTCCATCCGTATTTATTCCCCTGCCCACGCATGCTTGTCGCCGGCTTGCACAACATCCTCTTCAGGCGCCAGGGGCAGGGGGGGAGGCAGGGGGAGAGACCCCCTGGAAGAGCTGAGGAATGCTGGTGCATTCCTTCACACACGCCGCTGTCTGCCCTTGGCTCCTGGCCCTCCCAGTTTAGCATGAAGTGGGGACGCGTTTCCTGCAACTGGAAATGTCCCCAGCGCCCTTCCCCGTCCGGTTATGCACAACACAGAAGTTCTTTCTCTGGAGATTCCTCCTTTTATCTAACACCTTTCATCTCTGATTGTGGCGTTTCGCTGCTACTCCAGCCTGCTCCTGACCTCTTGCCCTGGGAGCAGAAAGGGAGAAGCAATACTTTTGTTTAATCTGCCATCTTTTAAAATTCTTTAGATTTATCTCTTGCCTTGGCCCGTTGCCTGCGCACATGGCCATTGGGAAAGGGCAGCTCCTTCTCCTGCAGGTGGGCAGCCCTGGAGAACCCCTGGATACAGGGCTGGTCCTTCAGCAGCGGAGCTTGGTCCTATGTTACGCCTCATTCCGAAGCCTGGGCGAAATCCTTCCCCCTGCTCCATTCTGTGGCAGCTGAGCTTGTATAAAAACCCCAGTTTCAGATGGAAGAGAATTTCCTCGGTACGGGTACTGCCAGGAATAGCCTGGATGGCCACGTTTGCTTATTTATCTGTGTGGTCAGTGCGGATCAAAAGCAGCCTGACTTTTTCTCTATAAATACTTTTGAGGGAGGAGGATTTGTTTAGGTTCAGTGCAGATGGGACCCAAAAGAAGGGAGGAAAAAAAAACACAACATTGCCTTCTAGAAATTCTCATGGCTTCTCAAGCAGTGAAACAAAGTACGTGCTGTGTTAAAAGGCTGCCCCTGGGGCAGCGAGCAGGAAGGAAGCTCTCAAAAGCATCATGTTTTCTAGGCAGAGGCAAGTTGCTCAGTGCCCCTGGCTCTCATCCGGCTCCTGGATCCGCCAACCATTCTTGGGGTTTGCTCATCACTGTGGAAAGGCAATGAAATGGAGAGATTGAGGCTGCACAAAGCTCGTGGGCTTGCTGGTCAAGTTAACTTGGTTTTATCTGCTCCTTTGTAGTGCTTTGAAGAGTTGCCCTTTTCTTACCTGGCCCATAATGGCCTGATGCCAGCTGTTGCTGGTTGAGAATGCTGGGTTTTTTGGATGGAGCTGGGGTAACTCTGTTCATTATTAACCCACTCTGAAAACTAGAGGGAGGCTCGGCAGAGCTTTGCCCTTCTTGAGGAGGGAGAGAGGAGTTGAGTGCCATGCTGGTACCATCCCTTCTCACCCCTGCAATCACAAGGAGCTCCTTGACTGCACCAGTTCCACCGCTGGGGCCTGAGCCTCTCCGATCTGCTCCCACCAGTCACTAGGAGGAGCTGAAGATCGCACATTGCAGCAGCCCCGGCGCTCCCATCCCTTCAGATGAGACTGCACAAGCCCTGGAGGACAGACAGACTGCGGGGAGCCACGCCGGACTGGCCAGCCTGGACCAGGCAGGAAGGGAAGCACAAACTGTCCCTTTCATCTCAGGCTCACGATGGGAGAAAAGCCAGCCCTCTGGCAGGTTTCCCGGGAAGGGATTTGCAGATCCTCGATGGCAGCACCGGCGAGGAGGCAGCAGGCAAGAAGGACAGGACATGTTTCGGGGAGGAGGCTTTGCAGAGATAAAAGGTGCCAAAGCTGTGCTGTCAGAAATACGAGCAGATCTCTCCACAGCCACAGCTCTCCGAGCTCTGGTTGCTCCTTCTTATGATCATGTCCCCAAGATCTCTTCTGCCACTGGTCAGCCAGCAAGCCCCCGGGGAGCATTGTCATTTCCACTGTTGTTTTCTGGATAATTCCCAGAAAACTTTGTTCTGAGCTAAAAAAAAACCCAGCACTTACAGCTGCCTGCTGGCTTTGGTTGGAGGGACTTTTTCACTCCTTACTTAGTCGTTAGGGATCTGCAGTGGACAGCCAGCTAAACCACTGAAAACAGGAGCAGAAAAGGAAAGATGGGTTGGAGGGGGTTGTCATTACTATAGGATGGAGCAGGAAATCTGCCTCTGCAGTGATGGGGGGGGAACATTTCTCCAGCTCCAGTCTTGTCTGGAGAAGAACACCAGTTCAGTTTCATACCACCCTGGCCATAAAATGTCCGAAAGTTACTGTGTCTGAGAGTGTCCTGATAAAAAATTGTGTTTGTTTGCTTATGATAGGAAAAAAGAGAAGGAAAAGAGGAATTTGTACTGGAGGGAGGGGAAAAAGCTTTACCTGTTTGTTTTATATTAGCTTTGGGGTTGTCTTTAAAATTTTGGGTATTACTTAAACTGGAAAAGCTGCTCAGCCTTAACTTAAACAGGACAATGTAAGTCAGTGCAGAGGTGAGGCCAAAGGAAAAGGAGGAACATGGAGCTTGGTTGACCTGTGTTTTGCAAGCGGATGTGCTACCCTTGAGCACTGTGTGCTCAGCTCCTCTGTAGCCACTTCTTCTGTTGAGCTCTATCTGGGGCCTGGGTGCAGCTGGGCTCCCCACAGCCTCCCCACACCTCTGTCTTCCTGTTTCTCTTGCCCCCAGGTGTCAGCAGTGCCGACTGTGCTGGCCATGAAGAACGGAGATGTCGTGGATAAGTTTGTGGGGATAAAGGATGAGGATCAGCTGGAGGCATTCCTCAAGAAACTCATTGGAGCCTGAAGTAAAAGGGTGGTTGTACCTCTGCCTCTGGACACGTCCACGCTGCGCATTCCTTGCCTGGGAGAGCTGAGGGGCACAAGAACTGCCTGCCTTGTACAACCTGGGGTTTTTTCCTGGTTTGGGTTGGTGGGGTTTTTTTTTGAGATGGACAGTGTTGTAACCCTTTCCTCCCACTCCCCCTTCTCTCAAACAGCAGTAGTTGTAGAATGTGCTGAGGAGCAGGGCTGCTTATTCTCAAAATGGGGAATGCAGCTGGAATTAGGAGCCTGTGTTTATCAGCAAAGAGCTGACGTGCAGAGCTGCTGCTGCTGAGTTAAGAGGAAGAATGTTTTTCTCTTGGCCTAGCATCTGATAGCACAGAGCAGAGGGCAGCTGCTCCCTGCAAGATGTGGGTACATACCTGCCCTGGGTGGGTTTGTTTAAAGCTGAGAATGCCTCTGCCTTGTCTGTGAAACCTGTCTCTTTGTCCTCCGTGTCACTGGAACGGGTACAACTCCTGCACAAATCTATGGGCTCCTGTCATAATTTTATAAGAGAAAATAGAGAGACGTGTTTTATGGATCTCCTTTTGTAGGTCTGTAATAAAGAGAACTTTATCGGTCACTGCTGTCTAGGTGGAGAATGAAGCTTAATTCTCAGAAATCACAGGGAAGTCCCTTGTCTGTCCAGAGAGGTGAGAGGGAGCATCAGCAGCACAGTGGCTGATTCCTAATGACAGGTTGGGAGAGCGCAGGCTACAGCTCGATCGCTACTGAAAAGTAATGTACTGAAAAACAAACAAGCGGGTTACTTCCGTGGGGCTTTTGGTGCTGCTGGATCAGAGACGCCAGAAGAAGGACTCCCTGCCTCTGCAGAGGAGCCTGAGCTCTGCTTGCTCCCCCCATGCCTGTCTCTCTCCTTTCCTGCCCAAGGAGCCTGAGAGCCTCCCTCTCCTTTGTGTGAATGATTAAATCTGCTCACACAGGTGAGCCCTGCCAAAAGGCAGTCTTCTGACTTTAATTGCCCTGACCTTTTAGACTAAGGGAGGCAATTGCCTGCCTGTATCGCAAGCAGCCCTCAGCCTTTTCCAATCTCTTCCTCCTCCTCCCTGTATACACCCGTTTCCAGTCAACCTGGCTTCTAAGTGCTTCTGGCCTCCTCGGGTGCTTGTAGGCAGAGCACAGCACCAGGGCTGATGCCTACTGTAACACTTAATTCCAGTTTGCTTATCTAAGCTGCATGAGAACATTGTAAGTGCTTAATAACCATGTACAAGCTGCTCGCCTATTTTTTTCCCAGCTTCTCTTTCCTTCAGTCACTCTTAACTCTGCTTTGGATCTGCTCCATTTCACCTCCCTGGCATAGGTTTTTACAAGCGGTGAAGCAAAGGGGTTCTTTTCTGCACCTTTGCAATAACAATTTATGAGCTTTGAAGGAGCAAGGGAGTGGCGATGCAAGACCTGCTGCAGCTGCAAGTGCTGTTCCCACCTGCTTCCATCACCCTGGTGCCTGGGCAGCAGCACGAGATGGTGCTGGGTTCCCTGAGATGGGTACCTCCCCATCTGGTCTGGGCTGATCTCACCACTGTCAGGCTGCTAGAGGTGATGTCACTTGGATGTAATTTGGTAAAGAACTGTTGGCCAGTTGCAATCAGTTAAAAAAAACCCGACATTTTATTTGGGAGACCACAGAAGCTATGTGCCTCATATCCTGCTCAGGTTTCAGGCTGGGCAATTTGCCCTGCAGTTCTGGTGTTCCTGCTCTGTAAACACTTCTAGTAAAGACTGTCTCCATTTTCCTGCATGAGCAGGAAAACTAGGGGAACAGCGTCACGTACCCGACAATAGTCCACTTTCATGCTTCACCATCCTACAGAACAGGAAAAAACACAGTGACTTTGCATTGTGTAATTAAGGGGCAGTATAAATTAGCTATTTTATCACTTCCTTCTAAGGAAAAGTGGAGCTAAGGTACCATTCAGCTATTAAAGCGCCAGCATGCTTTAGGGTGCGTTATGTGAAAGCCTCAACTGTTTCTTTGAGATAAAATGGTGAAAACCCACACACAGGTGCCTTGTGGAAATCCTTTAGAAAGAGCATGATGGGTGGAGAGAAGGAGAGGTTTGGGGACACCTTGAGATTCCCCAAGCGCTTTGCACAGTTTTTACCACAGGACAGGACTCGCAGCACAAGGGTATTTTTCTGTGGCAGGATCTTAATTCAGCTCCCTGTTTGCCAACTGCCGGGAGAGGCTCCAGGGGTTCCCCAGCGGCTGGTAATAACAGAGGAGGTGCACGTGGGAAGCACTTACCAGCAGCGTATTTATGTAGCAGTTAAAAAAAGGGCTGCACAGCAATTTTTCATGCCACCTGAACGTGATGTTGGTCTTTCCAGAGGGAAGACAGCTGAAGCCATAGGTAATTCCTCAGTAGTTGCTGTTTTTAACATGGCAGCTGGGAAAATGTTTCCTCTCTGCTCACTCCAGCAAGGATGCAGTTGGTCTTCCCTTTCGGAGTTAAAAGAGACCAAATGCTCCTCTGGGCTGTTAAGGATTTGCTCTCTCCCACCCAAGCCTGTCTGCATTACAACAACTTCTTCATCTTCTCAGGGTCCTGGTTGATGATTTAAGAGGATACAGCAGTCAGTGCCTTCCCAAGGGGAGCAAAGCTGAGCTAAACCCACTTCTCCCTCCCCAGGTACGTTCTGAACCCAACACCACAATCCCACTCCTCAAAAGTCAGGCATGGTGCTCTGTCCTCACTGCCTTGTCTAAGGCCCCTGATCCCAGGTAAGGGGAGGTTTTCCATTTGTTTCTGTTGGTTTTACACTTGCATCAAGCCCTAACGCAGATGCTCCTTTCCCCGAAATGTTTGTGTCTGCCTTCTAGACTCCATCTTAACCTCCATCTGCTCTGTGCAGAGGGTGACAGAGCACTGAAACAGGCTGCGCACAGAGGTTGTGGAGTCTCCTTCTCTGGAGACATTCCAAACCCACCTGGATGAGTTCCTGTCCATCCTGCTCTAGATAAACCTGCTTTGGCAGAGGGCTTGGACTAGATGATCTCTGAAGGTCCCTTCCAACCCCTGCCACCCTGTGATTCTGTGCCATGGCAAACGCCCTGCAAGGAGGGAGAGTGGTGCTACCTTCCCTGCTAGGAGTGCTACGCCCAGAGCAGCTTCAAGAGCTGGTGGAGGATGGAAAATTCAGGTTGCCTAGTTTGCAGCACACAAGGGGTTGTGTATATGTGGTCCCTTATCCCCTACAGCTCTGAAGGGGACAGCTTTGGCCATGTTTGCCTCCAATCAGGTCTGGCCTCAGCAGCCCAGCCACCCAGCACTGACAGTAAATCCTTTGTTTTATCAACATATTATATGATTCCTCCTGTCCAAAGAACGAAACAAAGACTAGCTCCATGTCAACAGGGAAACAAATGCCACTAACGCTGCCTTAGGCAGGGCCCTCTGCCCTTACAGTTTGTTCATCTCTTTGAGCTTTTTTCTTCCCCCCCTCTTTTTTTCAACTAAGTAATTATAGGATTCGGGCAGAATTGGCAATTAAATTCTCCAGCCCTGCCAGGCTGTTAGCAGCAATGTTAAGCTCAGTGTTGTTCAAAAGCATTGCCGAATTGCATTAAGTGCTTGCTGTGAGTTTCTGTTTCCTGCATGTTAAAGAACAGCTTGTAGTGCTGCAATATCTAAGCAATAAAAAGATAAAACTCCCGTAGGCTTGACTTCCAGAGCAAAACAAAACTAGATCACTTGTTACACAGCCCTGTCCTCGTTACCTGCAACCCACCCAGGCTCAAGTCCATCACTGCACAGGGGTGCACAAAGGATGCCCTTGTGAGCTTCGTGGTTTCTCCGCCTCTGCAGCTTTGTCACTTCAGCAACACTTTCCCTCCTAAATCCTTTCTCAGGCAAACACCTGAGGCTGCAACTCGTGGCAAGAGTGGTAGCCGTAGGCTGGGCTGCTGTGCCTGGTTGCTTTTTGCCATAACATGCATCCAGGGGAGGATGGAGGCAGGAGCAGCAGTGGAATCCCCAAATTTCATACATCCAGAGGATCCAAATGGCGGAAACTGGAAGCCTCCAGGGAGAGCTTGAAAATGTGGCACCCCACATCCCATTGGGGATAGAGCGAGGAGAAACCCTGTGGCTGCCATTCTGGTGGCAAGAAGTCCCTGCTGGGCAGTGAGATGGGGAGGCTGGTCCTGGGAGGAGAGGCCAGAGGGAGCGGGCAATAGGGCAGCACCCAACTTCCCAACTGCCCACATCAACTTCCAGGCCCCTCGTAATCCAAATAGTCACAATAAAAATGCATTAACATTGTGTTTTCTCCATGGCCTGCAGCTTCTGTGAAGTAATGTCCCTGCACACACACACACACACACACACGCACACACATATATGTGTGTGTGTTTATCCACTTATATACTCTTGTTTTCTCTTGTGGAGAGTGCCAGGAGCTTCTTGGTCTCACAGATGTCCCCAGCAGCTGCAGCTGGTGATGGAAGAGGACAGGAGCCAGCCTACTCTCTCTCCCACTCAAGGGAAGGCTGAGCTCCCGGTACCCTTCCTCAGCACATGCAACTCATCCCTCTGCTGCTGAAGGCTCCTTCACTCCTATGAGCAGAGCAGTGGTTGAGCAATACTGAAAAACAGGAAATTTTTGCAGTGAGAGTCCCCAGAAACATCCACTTCAAGTTGTCCAGAGGGTAGAAAATGCACCAGAGATTTCGGTGCTTTCCGGAGACGATGGTGACCACTGGGGCCACCCATGTGGCTGCAACTCCTCCGCGCCGGTCCCACGCAGCTGGCAGCGAGAGGGTGTTTGTGTGGCTTCACCGCCTCGAGGAGGGAGAGGAGCTGCATCCTCCGAGGTTGCCTCCTTGTTCCATCATGAGGCAATAAACCATCCCTGCCGGGCCAGTAGCCCTGGGCACAGGGACGGTGTGGCTCCTGCCCTGGCAGGTGGCCTTGACCTCAGGGCCATGCCATGCTGCAGCCAGCAGGCACCGAGCGCCCGGGGTCTGGCTGTCATGGAGATGGAGCACCGTAGTGCACTCAGGCTTCAGCACGCCCGCTGCTATTTATATAACATCATTTTGCTTTAATCTGGCTTTTTGAGTGAATTGTCAAAGACCTTTCTGTTCACCAGGAACATTTTTCTTTTCTTAAGTTTCTTGCTTCAAAGCTCGGTCAGTTTTGAGTGATGCTGAAAAACCCCATTTGCAATGGCTTTTTTTTGTTGTTCCGTGCTGGTATTGTTCAGGCAGAAGTGGTTGTTTTCTTTTCGTCCTGGCATAGCTCAGGAGTGACTGCATAGTCTGAGCTCAAAACTTGCTAAAAATACTCACCCATGAGGAGAGATCCAGCATGGCAGTGTTCAGACACAGAGGTTAACGCCTTGGAAAGGTGCCAACTCTTTGGGCACCGTAAGCCCTGGAGCTCAACACACGGCAGGCAGAGAGGACCTGCAGAGCGCTGTGAGTCTCTCTGGGCCACCCAGACCCAGGTACAGGAGAAGTGCAAGTGGTGCCTGCAGAACCAGCCTTGGGGAACTGCCGCCTGCGGGGAGGATATCTGGTGACTCAGAAGTCGCAAAAGAAAAGCACTTCATGTTGCTTGGAGAAGCAAGGCTGAAGGATGAGCCTGCTCTTCACCAGAGGTTGGTCTTCGTAACCACATCCTCTTGTTGGAGGGTGAGACAGGCAGCTCTGGGGGAAGGGCGGATGGCAGGGACTGAGCAGAGATCAGGCATATGAAAAATTGCAGGAAGGCATGTGGCAGCTCCTTTTTGTCCCTCTGGCTGATTGCAGGAAGCTCCCCAGGTGACAGCTTTAGCAGCTGCTGGGACAGGACACCTTATTGTTCTGTGATTGTGTTTACAGCCATGCCAGTTTTTGTCAGGAAGCTTCAAGACAAAATCCTTGCATTCTTCTTTCTTGCTCACTGGGTTTTCTCTCAAGGGGCTGATCCTTCAGCGTAACTCTTTCAGCTTAGCTCACCGCCTGAGGAGGTCTAACTTGCCCTTCCCAGCCAGGCTGGGTCCCATGGGCTTTGCTCTAAGATCCTGGCAGGAGCATGGAGATTTTTCATAGAACTTAGGAAATGTTAAAAGTTGCTGCTAAACGATGTGGTTGCCCAGCACACCAACCCCCTTGTACCTGTCTGGGCCATGTTTAGTTCCTGTTCCTCTTTCCCTGGCCCTGAGCTCCAGTTCTGTTCTCAGTTTTCTTGATGACACTCAGAGGAAGCACGTTTGGGGTTTTCTTAATCTGTCTGACATGGCACAGGAAGGCAGAAGCTGGTAGCACCCTTGAGATGAAAGGATGCAGGAACATGAGGGACCTGTCACTGCTGGTCTCACTGGAGCCTGCAGCATGGAAACTGGCAGCATGTGTCCATGTCTGCAAGCAAACTCCTTAGGTTGCTCCCTGTTCTGCTGCTCCCTGCGATGCTGTGCCTCCCCGTGACACCATTCCCGGCCCACACACCTGGTGGCACGTGGCCGAGCCAAGGGCATGGTTTCCAGCCTCGTCCTCTTCAGCCTGCAACCAGGGGCACAGTGGCCAAGCTCTGCCAGCGTTAAAACCCGAGCCTCACTCCCCTGCCTCCTTTTCCTTCCCTCTGTTGGGTTTTATACTGAGGCCAGGAATGAAGGTCACGTCCCCTCCGAACAATCAACCGGCTGCCGGCATTTCCGGTGAGGGCGGCCGCACATTGGAGGCTGCCGGCAGCAAATCCCCCCCCTCCACCACCACTACCACTGGGCTGATGGGGCAGGCAGGTCGGTGTGTCACCGGCTCTGTTATGGGGACATCAGCCAGGGTTTTGCAAGGATGAGACGTTCTCGGTGTTGTAATCTCACCTGGAGAGCACCTGGCTGCGGTTCAGCCCCTGCCACACTTTGCCTGCGCCCGTGATCTCATGGGGTTTTGCAAGTGCTGGCTGGGCACAGCCAGCCCACGTCGGAGGGAGCGAAGGCGCAGAGCTCCGGGTGATTCAGCCGGGGAGCCTTTCCCCCAGCGAAGCCAGGCTCTATCCCAGCGCCTCGTGCCCTGCCATGGGGGGAGGATATATCTACAAATTGCCAGAGTCCCCACAAACTGGGTCTCCCCAGCACTGCTGCCCCTTTGTGTGTCCACCCTTGGCTGGTCTCCAGCCCAGCATCCCGGCCAAAGCCAGCTCCTGCCATGGCTGCTTCCTCTCCGCGCTGCTGCACACAAACAGCTGCAGTGTGTCAGCCCCCATAAATGACCCCGCTTCCCAGAGCGGGGACGGAGCTGCCAGTGTACGGAGGGGAGGGCAGCAGGGGGTCCAGCCACACCAGGGGGGGACGGACACGCCCCCCGCACATCTCATTGGGGTCTCCCACAGACATTGTGTCTCCTGCTGTAGTAGCCATGGTAGCGCCCAGGGTGTTTAAATCCATAACCTCTGCATTGCAGAAAGGGTGTCCCCGGGCAAGAGGCTGTGGGGGGGGGTGTGACCTGGCAGCGCTGTTGGCACTTTGGAAAACTGTGGCCCGAACACTTGGAAAAAGGGGTCACGGAGGTTGGGCACCTGCAAACGGTGCCCACGCAGAGATGCAGGAGGGGCAGCCCCCAACCTTCACCCATAGGCACCTCTCTCAGCAGCCCCTCAAGCTCTGTCTGGGGGCTCTAGGAAATAAAATGCCACCTAATGGGGCCATTCTCCTGCCCCATTTTTTCCCCAGCGCCGCTGGCTCTGCCCTCTCCTGCACCAGGACAGGGGGATGGGACAGGAAAGCTCTAGTTATTCAGGGCTTGTTAATTAGATGGGAATGTTATCTCCAGCCCAGATGTCAGCTCTGACCTCCCTTTAACCTTCTTCTGGAAATCAAAACAGACGCAGCTCTGTTTGTTCTAAAATAATAAAAATAAGCATTTGAGGTGAAGCAGGAAAACCTGGCCCTGGGGGTATGGCTGTGGAGGGAGAAGGGCACGCGACCAGATAAGCCTGGTGAGATATACCAGGCTGGAAAGCTGGGAGGGACGGGCCACCCTGGGCAGAGCACAAAGTCCCAGGGCATATGGTGGTTGCGCACATATTTTGGGCCCTATAACCTATACCCAGCAGTGGTGGTGGTGCAGACACGGCTTCCCATCACATCCTAGCTGGGCTCCATTGGTCCAGAGGTAGAGGAGGGTGAACTGAGTTTGTATTTTACCTCCCTATTTTGCTTGGAGAATGACAAAGGGTCTCAAAAGAAGATGTTGTTGATCCCTGGAACAAGCTCTATGTTTCAAACTTGACCTGACTGGCTTTTGCTCATGCCACCCAACATAGTCCACAAACTTTCTGACTGAAGGGAGCTGGGTGACATGAAAGCTGGTGATTCCTGTCCTTGGTAATAAAAACTTTTATTGCATGCCTACAATAATTTTCTATAGCTGGGGAGCAAACTTTGCCCAGCTCTGAACAAGGTCAGGCCTTTGAGCACCTCATCCTACTTTAACCCATATTTACATCTCTGTTCCCCATAGCAGGCTGCAGTGCTCTGCTTCCTCTTCTTTGTAAGCCCACAGCTCTGGCACAGAGCTGAACAACCAGGAGGTCTTTACCCAGCACTCCTTGTCCTGTGTCAGACATCCAGGCACCCTGGGCTGCAGCACCAAAGCTCTGTATGACAGAGGCTCGATGGCAGTTCTTGCAGCAGAATGAGGAGCGGGTGTTACCAGCTGAGAACTGGCACTCTTGGGCTTTCTTATTCTGCTCAGCGTCTGTGGCTTGGGGCAACCGCTGGTTGAGCCTTGGTCCTACCCTGCCCAGTCCAGTGTGGCCTGTACTGAAGTTCCCCAAGCCCTCTCTCCAGCAACTCCTCCTGATGGAATTTTCAGCTGTATAAGGTGGACCGGGGGAAGCTGAGCTGCACACTCAGCCAGCAGTGCAGAGATGGCCTGTCCCTGCCTTCCACCTCCCACCCTGTTGTGTCCAAGACCCATTTGTTGGCCTTCTACCCGATATCTCATATCCTTCTGGTGCATTTCTCCCACCCAACAACCTGGAGCTCACCTCAGCTTTCCCCATTTACCATCTTTTATGAAGACATCAGAGGGATCGCTCATTACGCCGCAATCCTGGTATTGCAAAAGGCCCTGCTGATTTGCAGTCACATGGCATTTCGCTTACCATTATCCCGGGGACAGCAAGCTGGTAGAAGTGTTGAGGTCTTCCTTCTCACTCACCTCCTTTCCTATCAATCACCCACTGGCCCACTGAGTAATGGGTGTTCCTGTTGATGCTCAGAAGGTTGTGCCTCACAGTTATGACATCATGGTGGTGATGCACAGCCCTCGGGCAACATCACCGGTGCAGAACATGATTTCTGTTGTCTCCCAGTCCTAGCTACCGCCTGGTACACCCTGTCTCCTCAAGCTTCAGGGTTACTGAAGCAGAGTAATAACTGAGAGGTGAGTAACTGAGAAGCTACCTGACCA
Source organism: Scolopax mira (assembly GCA_004320125.1). NCBI lineage: Eukaryota > Metazoa > Chordata > Aves > Charadriiformes > Scolopacidae > Scolopax > Scolopax mira. The sequence continues at coordinate 110,124 of BJBW01000399.1, forward strand.
GATTTAGACCTGACTGTCAACTTCTCCAATAACAGGCAGGAAGGAGGATCTGTGACGGCGAAGGTGTGGAGCCACTGAAGGAGAAGGTCGGTGCACAGATGTCCCTGGGTACACACACAGACAGCATTCACACAGTGTACCTGCAACACACTTCCGCTCACAGAAGTCAACACAGCCCCCTAGACTTGAGTGAATTTGCACTCATTTTTATGACCTAAGCTTCTGAGCCAGTATTTACATGACAGGCGGATACACCGAGCCCCTGGGTGACACTGTGTGCAGGCACTAACACAGGCTGGCACTCTGTGCGCACACCCCAACAAACATGCTTGCAAAGACTCATCCTTTCCCAAGTAGGCAGAGACACTTGCTCTCCTCCAGGAGGTAAAATGGACAACTCCTCAGACTTCTTCAGGATGGTCCTTTGCACTCACAAGAGGGACATTAACAAACTGGAGTGACTCCAGCAGAAAAGCCTGAAAATGGCCAGGGGGCTGGAGCATCTGACATGGACAGGGGCTGAGGTATCTGCATTGATTTGCAAAGAGAGGAGGTGGCTTGGGAGGGTGATTATCTAACCACTGTCTTCTACTACCGAAATGGTGGTTATGCAGAAGGTAGAATGAGATTGTCAGAGGTTCTCAGTGAAAGGACAAGAGGTAAGATCAGAGACTGTGGATTTCCTGTCCTCAGAGGTTTTTGAAACCCAGCTGGATATGGACCTGGACACCCTGATCTAACCTTAACACTGATTCTGCTCCAAGCAGGCAGTTGAACTAGAGACCTCCAAAGTTACCTCCTACACTACATGATGCTGTGGTTTTGGTAATCCTACATGTTTGGCAATAGATGTTCCTTAATTCAGATGCTGATTGCAAGCACTTGCACCTGGGATGCTGTAGCGACCCCTGTGACCAGCCATGCAACTAGAGTAAATTCATTTATGGTAGCACTGGAAAGGAGGCTTTCTGGCCCCTTCTGGGCTGCAATTCCCTCATAGCTTCTGACCAGCTTATGTCTGTCTGCCCATGACCATGCTTTTCCAGCACCTCTTGAGCACCCAGGTAGTCAAATGGATCAAGAAAATGAGCAAGCTGGAAGCATCTCTCTTTCTTTTGGTTCAAGTTTGCTTCCAGATGGATCAGCTGGCTGTGTCATTTGAGACTGGCAGTGGGAGTGTGAAGACCAGAGGGGAGCAGGACTTGTTCCTTCAGGTGCTGCTCAGGCTTGGGTTGGCTTCATTGTTGTCAAGCGTCAACCCTGACCATTGTGCAGCTGAGGAGGAACATGATGTTCCTGCCTTGTAGGTTAAGCTAACCCACATCACTCATCTTGGGGAAAGGGTGCACAGCTTCTCTTTCTCGAGCTACAGGCAACCTGCAAGGAAGTAAAGGGTGGCTGTTATGGTCAGCTCAGGAGATGGGGGGGTCACCTGAAATCACTCCCACCTGTGAGCCATTCCCACAGCTCCTGCCCTCCCTGGCTCTTAAAATAACATGGCTTGAGAACTATAAAAACTCAGTACATGGTAGGGAAGGTCATTATATCTGGGTGCTCTGTGTAAACCTGGGTGTCTGAGAGCTGGTAAGCCTATGTGGTAGCATCTAGCCCCCTCAACCCTGCATTTCTGTGACTTGAACATAGCCATAATGACACATGTATTATAGAGGAAGCTCTTGACGCCTGTTTCCTCTCTTATAAAACTGAGATAACTGCCTCCTGGAGTGCGAAGTATGACTGGTTTTGGTAAAGATTGCCAAGGGCTGATGGTCAGCGTGTGCTTTGTCCTCTGGAAGGCCAGCCTTACGCAGCTCTCAAGGGGCATGGCTAATCCCTGGCTGCTGCTCCTTCCCGAAGCACACCAGTGTTCACAGAAGGAGGTGGGTGCTGTGACATTTCTTTTATATTTTTTTTCCCTCCCATTGGGATGAATTGAGTCACACTGGGGTGATGTCCTACGGGCTGGCAACAGGCCTGAAAACAGAGTTACAGCCTGAATCCCCGCTTGCTGTCCCCCTCCTCCCCATCCCAGCCACTATATACATGTGGCTTAACTTTTCATGTCCTTGGTTTATTGAACTTCTGTCAGGAATTTTATGTGCATAGCAAGCTTATCTGATGACAGAGACATTTTTATCATGTTTATGTTCGGTTTTATTTGTAAGCAGTTTCCAGTGCAGTTCAACTGTGTGGACTGGATGGTGTTGAAATGTGTAAGAATCCAACGCACACACTAGCAGCTGAGCCAGAGATACTGGGGGGGCTCCCAGTATCCAGAGGCAAAAGGATCTGCAATGGAGTTTGTACACCAGATTTGCCAGCTGCAGCCTTTCACACACTCACTAGTGTCCACGCAGCAATACTGGGGACAGTGGGGGGTGGTTTGTTTATTTTTCCTTTTTTTTTTCTTCTGGTTCTCAGTAGTATCAGAACCAGATGGGAATAGGTTTCCCACATTGGATGCGGGGGGACTCTCCAACCCACTGCTTCCAGATACCCACAACATTACAAATGCAGACGTTTCTGCTTCACCACAGCCCCAGCTAGTAGGAGGTTATGGGGGAGAAGGGGAAGGGTGCTGGGTCATTTTCTAGTTGGAAATTTAAACAGCTGGATTCAGCGAGGGTTCCCAGGGTTTTTCCCAGGAAGGAGGTCAGTGGCTTGTGCAGGCAGATAGCCTGGGAGCAAGCATCAGGAGTTGCCCCTTGAGGCTCCACCTCCGCAGCTCTCTGTCGAGTGGAGTGCTCTTGCCCATATAAGGCTGTGGTTGTCGCAATGAAAAAGAGCCATAAATAGCTGTGTGATCGTTACCTGCCTTGCTCTGTGCAAGATTGGGCACCTTCCCAAGGCAGGCTCTTCCTGCTTGCAGCTTCCAGAGCTCCCCTCCCCACTCCAGCTCCAGGAAGGCAGCGTTTCCCATGTCTCTGCTCATAGATTTGCAAGCCCAGGCCACAAGGTCCAATTTCTCCAGGTGCTCTGCCCTGCATGTACTCCTTGCCTTGGATGGTTCAAGGTGCAGAAAGCCTCCTGCCTGAGAATAACCACTTGCTTTACAAAGTGCTGTGGGAGGAGGCCTGTGGCTTACATCTCTACAGGCCCTTCTTCAGCAGCTCATGGGCCAAAAGTTTCCTTAGTCTAAAGGGTAGCACTTTCATTCTTCAACTGAGGGTGTATGTTCAGGGGAAGATGTAGGAGGAGACAGAAAAACCATACAGCAGGGCCAAACAAGACACTAGCGGAGTCTCTAAGCAGCCCTATGCAAAAAGTTTCTGCTTCCTGCTTTTCCAGGACGTGAGATCCCACAGGAGAGGGTGCACCTGGGCAGGGGACTGCATGACAGGGAAGGAGCTGTGCTGACTAGCATCTAGGCAGGGATTGCACTGCCTTGCTGAGCTCAACCCTAATCCGATAGCATGGATGTGGCACTTCTCTTGCAGGGTCCCCTGCACCCCACACAGCCCCAGAGAACTTCAGGCACGCAGTGGGGGAGACCTTGCTATGCCATTACCTCCTGGTGGTGTCAAGGGTAGAGGCTGTCCTCAGGGTCTTATGCTCCGCATGTGAGCCTTCAAATGGCCATCTTCCCCCATCTTTTATCTGTATGAAAACGGTCTTCTGAGGGTATATTGACCTTTCTAAGATGCAGCACATTCCTATAAGAAATGCCTAAATGCAGAGGAGACCTCGCTGTCTCTTAGAGAAGCTTATCATGGTGAGGAAAACATTGTGGGCAGAGCAGCAGCAAGGTCCTAGACCAGCAGTCAGGATACCTGGTGTATCCGTCAGACAATTATTTGCCGTTTCCTGATGTGGCTGACTTTCACTCCATCCCCCCTTCTCAATTTTTCTCTAAGTAATGAAGCAATTCATTGTCAGTGCATATTTTAAACACTGACTCTCTTGGTTCCTGTCTTAGACCCAGCACACACTTCCCAAATGTTTCCTGTGGGCCCCAGCTACAGCACTTTAAACATTTTCCATCGTACGTGAAGCAGCTCTGTGCTGCCATGGGGTCCATGGTTCTCTGACTTCCCTGGTCACTCAGGGCAGTATCCTGTACCCACCTCCTGCCTGGGACCTGCTGCAGGCATTGGGGCCAGTCTCGGCCTTTCTTAACTTCTGATTGCTCTCTCACATGGAGCTTGTCTGGTCTGTTTGAACTTGAAAGTTCTTTGGGGAAAGCAACAGGAGCTGATCTTGGCTTGAGAATCAGTCTGTGCTACTGCAAGGCAGTGAGAAAGGAGGACTGCGGATTGATATGCAGGAATAAAGGGGGGAATGCCTATCTTCATTAGGTATCTTCACGAGACTATCGTCAATCTCTCTTCCAGAGAGGAGAGGTAAGGTTGCTCCCAATGAGAACTGCTGTGCTTGGGAAGCTGCCACTGAGAATTATGAGTTTTCCTCTAGGCAGTCTTTTCCAGATCTGCTGGCAGTCTGGGAGACACAAACCCGGTGGGACTGTAGCTTGAGCTACTCTTTCCCCAGCTGCTTTCTGGGCAACTTCTTGAACGCAAAGGCAACCTTCAGGGAATGCAGATGTAGTGCCTCATCTATGCTTGAATGTCTGGGTGCCTTCTACATTGTAAAGGTCTTGGGCAAACAGCACTTTCACAGATGACGACGAAAGTGTGCCACTTGACTAGACACTGAATCATTAACACGCTTCTTCCGATATGGGGGTTAAAGTGCCTCACTCCACCTTTCTCCAGAAATTCAATAGAGAACAAGATTAGAGAACAGCAGTGTGAAAGGTTTCATGCCAATGTAGGGTGTAAAACCTTTATCAATAAGACAGCAGTTGTCCAGATGTAGCTTTCCATCATTGGGATTGCCTCTTTTAGAGGCAGAAGGGCTACCTGGAGCCCCTGGGTTTCTTCCTTCCCTTGCCGGGAGGTGGAGGGAGGAAGAGGGGTACCAGTGCCAGGGTGGCTGGCACTCCCCTGCAGGGCAGCTCGGTGCCAAGAGGTGAGGTCATTGCCATCAGGACGAAGGACAGCCTTGGCAGGGAGGAGGGCAGAGGCCTCTCCCTTCCCAGCTGCTGTGTGTCTCCGTGTCTGAGTGCACGCTGAGTGGCCAGCTAGGACTCCAGAGGCCCAAGCAAGGCCCTCTTTTTTTTTTTAAAACAAGCTTTGCTTTCCAAATGGAGTGAACGGAGAGGGTCTGGAGGAATTACAGCTCACAGCCTCTCTCACTTTCTGCTGTTTCCTCCTGCAGGGGTGAGGGTAGCACTCATTTCAGGCCACACAAACCCAGATCAGATTCTTTCCCATCCCCAGGGATCTACAGCCAGAATCACTTCCAGGGGAACATAATATAGATTTTCAGTTTTAAAGGGACTTTATAGTGATCTGAAAAGACCTTGGCCTCCTTTATCCTGAAGAGGCACAAAAAAAGAGGCATCTTCAAGTGCTTCTAATTATACCTTTTCTTTTTCCTCCTGCTTTACATATTTTCCTGCTTGGGTGTTGTCTTTTTTTCCTTTATAATTAGAAGACTAATTTTAGAAATTAGTCTTGTCCACTCTGGAAAGCTAATAGAAAATTAGTAAAAACATAGTAGCATGAAAATGAAAGTAAGCCTGGGGAAAGGTAATTGTTTATAACGGGGGGGTTTTGTTAAGTCCTGTGCCTAATTAACACACTACAAAGGGAAGCCTTTGTTAAAACTTCCACACCCTGCTTTCTCAATTAAGGTACAAGAGAAGCCATAATAAAATGAGCTTGGAGACAACTGGTATGTTCCCTAGCAAAGCCAAACCTGATTTAGCATTCCTTAAATAAAAAAAGAAAAGCCCAACATACACATACCGTCTTTTCCTGCATGTAATTCTTTTTTTTCTATATGTAATGCAAAGCTCTTTCTCATGGATTCCTAGTGGGAACAAAAAAAATATGATCCTCATTACTGATGTGTTATTAGCCCACAGGAAAAAGGGTCTAGGATAATTATTTTCAGGGTTATGATGGCTGCTAAAAGAAACTTTGCAGGAAAGCTGAATCATCAGGTGAGCATCTTGTTTTCATCTTTTTGTGTTTTGTTATCCCACATCTAAGGGGCAGCTTATGAAAATTCAAAAAGCATTTATATATGTACATTCCTCTATAAAGAGTCAAAAAATTATAGGCCTCTGTGCTGTCTTGCAATCAGCCCCAAACTTATGTGCAGGTGTGTGTTTCAAGTTCAATGTCAGATGCAGCTGTAATCAGGAGAATGCTAGAGTAGCCAAAGGCTTAAGGATGCCCATGTATAAACAGACAAGACAAGGAAGGAGTGGACAGGATTTACCATGGGTTGAATGCCTTGACCCACAAGGTAGAACAAAGCAGAGTTATCTTATTTTCTGCTTTAGATCTATATCACACTTGGGTCTATAACTCAAAGTGAAATATTCTGATCCGCAACAACCTTCTACCTTTTTTTTTTCCCCCCTGAGCTAGTGGCAGAAGGCAGCAGTGCCTTATACTACAGCCTAACACAAACTGCTACCTCACATAGAGTAATTTCACAAGAAGCCTCTGAACACCTCTGTCCTGTGGATTTGATTCCCCAAACAACTCCTTCCTGTCTCTTGGTAGCTGAGAAATATTGCAGAGCAGGTGCTAGTCTGCAGTCGGGCAGCTCAGCAGCTTGCTACTCCTCAGTGACGTATTGATTTTTGACAGGGATTTTGCATTATGCAAACACACAGGATGTCCAGTGAGTTGCTTTCTTCATTTCAGAATAACCCCAGGAAACGATGCTCTGATAAATGGGAAAGAAGGTAATTGTGTTAAATGGAGCTCATCTGCACCTCGGCTAAAAGGTGGTTTCCCACAGTGATGGCACCTCATGTTTATCTGTTGGTATTTTCTCACATCCTAAAAGCCTCAGTAAGTCCGGGCTAACTTTCTGCCTTCTGTGCCACTGCTATCACTTCAATCTTCTGGTCCATCCATCTGTCCTGACCAGGGGCATGAGAATAAGGGCAACACATGGGTCTTCTTTGGGCCCTGTTTCCAGCACTGGCTCACGTTTCTGACAGCAGAGCAGATTGGCAAAACTTTTCAGAACAGACAATGCTGACAGTGGGAGGCTGGAGGAGCTGGGAGAGTTGAGAAGGCTCTCCAGGGAGCAGGAAAAAAAGTCCCAAATGTGGGAGGGAATCTTGGCAGAAATGAAAAGGGGGTTGTTGAGCAAAGCATGCACTGGCTCCAGAGGCACAGAGCTTGCAATATGTTATGCTGAGAATCTGTGGGTGTGTTTATAAGACCTGCCGCTGACTTGCAAGCACAAAGGATGTAGCCTCCTCTTATCAGAAAAATGTGGGCTTCAGTCTTGCAGAAGAGGGAAAACGAATGCTTCTGTCACTTCATATTGAGTCTTCCTGGTTGCAGCCCAAAACATTGGTCCCAAAGTTTGGCTTTGACCAGACTGGCTTTGGTTTCTGGCAGACAAAAGTGGTGTCTTTAATTGTGGCAGGCTATAAACGAGTTGGTTCCCCTGCAGTTCCCACAACAAAGCTACAGTAAGAATCTGGATGACTTTCTACAGCACTGGAAAAATCCCTTGTTTCTAGCATCTCTTGGGCATACTAGAATATTTCAAGCTAGTTTCATTTTGTCCTCAGCCAGATCCCTGGAATGAGAACCACAGAGCCACTTCATTCGAGCAAATATTTGGCCTTGATTACTATTGCAGGCTGAGCCCAAAAACAAACAGCAAACATGAGGTAAGCTGAAAGGCACCATCAGCGGAGCAAAAGCTCACACAGCAACCTCTGGAAAGGCAGCAAGCTGCAAGTAGGAAGGCTCTCATGTTTTTGTAGGGAGGAAAAAAAAACATAAAGGGAGACTAAACTCCCGCTATAGGAAGATGCTTAAGAAGAGAGAAATGAACCTCCAGTTAGATGCTTTTTGTTTAGAGGTCCATTAAAGGTGACTGAGGCTGAAAAGCAACTAAAACAATGAGGAAAAAAAAAGTGAACTAGATAAACACTTTCACCTTTATGTATTATCTGACTCTCCTGTTTTCCAAATAACGTAGTCACCCTGCTATTCTTGGGTTCTGTGAAAATATGGCCCAGTCTCAGACCTAGGGAAGGAAAAGAGAAGCAAAGGTGGCATAAAGCTCTCCACAGCTCCACCTTATCAGGGTGAATTAAACAGTATTTAGATGGATTTGTCAATCTCGTTAAACTATTTTTTCCTTATCAGGTAGCATGTTTGCTACCTGAACATCACAAGCATAACAGCTGCAGGGTGACAGAGGGACTGGGGAGGGATGTTATTCTCCATTCAGCTTATCCTCTGCTGAGTAAGAATAATGCCCCCAAGCCCTCCTAAACGCAGGAATTTGAAGCATTTCTTACCCCCTCTGAGAAAGGGAGAAGGAAAAGGCGGTATTTGAGATGTTAATAAAGGATCCTTAACAATTGTTGGACCAGGGAGCTGTGAGACCAGGCCAGACAAGCCTGAAATTACATGCATTAGACTTCCTGAATTATCACTGGAGGAGCTAAACTGTATCAGATTGTGTGAAAATATTTTCTGTGTCAAAGATTTGCTGTGCTTATTTAGGGCAGGTAACAGGATGTGTTCTGCTTGCATTTTGGACAGGTCTGGGTAGGCCCAAGGCAGAAAAAACTCATGTTCTAAATCTTGGGTTTGGGGCAAAGATACTTTTTTCTGGATGGCTTGTATTCCTGTTGGCCTTTTTGTATGATGGTATTGGATGCCAGCTTTTTCCAAATCTAAAATTGAATAGAAAATAGCAAGCAGCAAGAGAACAGGGCTAGAGAAAACAAGGTTAGAAAGGGGATATACTGAACAAAAAAATGCCTGTTGCTTAGCATTGTGCTTGCATTTAGATGGTAGAGATAATTACATTAGAATTCTTTGGAGGTAAAGAGCTCTGGGCCTTAATAAAGGCCTAAGTATGTCAGATCGGGAATGTGGTATCTCTAACCATGCATAATATAGTTGTGGTCCCATCTCAGGGTTTGGAGGAACTCTCAAGCTCCAAGAAGAGTTTTCCTCAGCCTAAGACAGAAGTTTTCTTTTAGGTGTGTTTCTGAGGATAATTTTCTGACTTCAGTCAAAGCACAGTTGTTTGATAACCTGCTTCCCTAATAGAGGTCCCTTCTACAAGATGATGTCACTCTCATTTTACAAAGAAAGGAGGAAGTCTGGCACAAGATAAATATACTTACTGTGCTACATAACCAATGGGTAGAGATTTGTGCCTCTGACTGGTATCCCAGCCAAGCAAAGATGTTGCAAATGCTTTGTGTTCCAGCTGCAGATCTTGTCATTGATGTGTTAAGTGAGTAAAAACATATTCCTCTTTTACTGAAGCTGAAGGAAGAACTACAAGGAGGAAGCAGGAGTTCAGCAGGTTGTTCACGTGGGACTGTGTGGGTGGAGGGCTGGGGAGAGGTGAAAAGTACAGCAACTGTTTTAAATGCTAGAGTATGGCAGCTCCTCTCAAGTCTTGGGGTGCAAGACTTTCTCCATCAGCAAAGTCCATTTGAAAGACTCCTGTCCCAGTGCCTCAGTTTAATGCATTCAATTGTGCTGACGCACCTCTCTATGGGCCTATAAACTAGATCAGTGAACTGATCTTTTTTTCTTAACCTTCTTTTTTAACTTTACTTCAGTGATCCAGTTTACAATATGGCTTTTGAAACACCTGCATCAGCATCACTGGAGCAGTGGTAAGCAGTGACACAGCACTAGAAATGAACAGCTAGGAGGGGAATAGACACCTTAAACCAACTTTGCTGATGAAGAGGGCGTCACACAGCCCTGACAGAGGTTGGGTCGTTATGCTAAGTGCAACATAATTCTGTTAGAAAAGAGTACTCTCCTCCTAAGATCTGCTACTGGATGCTTCTGAGAGAGGTTACTGAGCTACATTTCCCTTACTGTGTTCCAGTGCAGCTCTTTTAACGTCAGCTGCTCCCAATAGAATTTGGATAAACAGAGCTAGAACTCGGTCTTAAAAGTTTAGACACTAAATTGGTAAGCAAGCTCTGACCCCCCTCAGTGGAAACATCACTTGCTTTCACTCTTTCCACATCTTAGGTTCCTGGTTTTCCACCTTCTTCACTCTCTCAGTTTGGATTTGGATTTGTTATAAAAGCAGAACGATAAATAATTGCTATAAAGGGGAAAAGAAGTTATGTGCTAAAAGATGTTGCCTAAATTGCAGACAAATTTCAGGTTGTTCAGGGGAAGTAGGTGTGACAGACTTGTGGCTTTCTTCTACAGACCCACCTCAAAAGAGCCATTTACTTATGTTATAGTACGTGAAAACCCATCAAGTTCTCATCAGCATTTATAGCTGCTGCGTTGTATGGGTGTACATAAAGCTACTGCAGAGCTGCCATTTTTTGAGAAATTCTAATTATGAATCTTCACTGAAACTACTGATGTTTCAGGCTTTTGCAAAAGCAGAGCTCATGCTTCTTAGCAATACCAGATTGTGACATTCTCCAGATCTGTACACATGCGGTTCCTGTCTACAGCCACTGCGGTTAGCATTTAGCAACGTGACTTCTCCAATTAAGTAAACACCTTTTGTCTCTGTCACTCTTCTTATTTCACTCTCTCAAGCTTGTCAGCGAGAAACTAGTTTTGGAAGATGTTTCTTCTGCCTCGCAAAGCATTGGAAGTTACTCACCAAAATTAATTTAGCCACTTTACTTGTTTGTCAGATATAGAAAACAAATGCGCCTGCATTTATTTTTGATCATGGAAGCGCAGGCTTCTCCCAGGGTTTGCTGTTTGCCAATAAATTTAATTGTCTTGGATTAGTGTAGGGGAAAAACACTGAAGTTCAGTAAAGTGGGCATTTGTTTGGTCTGTAGTTACGGCTGGCAAATTGAAGAGGCATCTCTGGATACTTACTGCTTAGTAGATTATTATTTTTTCTTCCCTCTAGAAATACTGCAATACCATTAATTTAATCCCAGCAAACTCGTAAATCTGTCTGCTGTTGAAATGATGTTTTTCAGAATTCAATGACCATTACAGGTTTGTTCTTCCAAAGGATGCTGGCTTGCAAACATTGATGGAAAATGTGAATGAAGTTGATCAGAAGGATTCAAATAAACATCCTGTAAATTTGTAGAAAGTAACAGTTGCATAAAAATTAATATGATAGCTATTTTTTTAGTCACACTTGTTTCTCTCTGAGGTATGTCTCTTTTCCTGGGTAACTTCCTGTCACTAGATCAACACAAAAAGCTGTTGCGTTTATTTTTAAAGTAATTAAGCTATGGGAAACAGACATTTCAAATATGACTTGTCTCAACTACCACACATCTACAAATCTGACCATGAGGGAAATACACAGAGTTTTCAAAAGGGGTTGGATACACTTTTTGTTAAGGGAAAGGACTGTGTAATCTTTGTTCTGAACTCAGTTTTGATGCTTTGCTGTTGAGGTCATCATGAAAGTTTTGATATTGATTAAACAGAAGTGGAGCCAAGTTCTCAAATTGAGAAAAAAAAAAAAAAGAAAAAAAATGCCAAACCTTAAGAAGACAGTCTAGCCTGACCTTAGATTTAAATCTTAGCATTAGGAAAAGCAGAGTAAATATTAAAGCATGAGAGTCAGAAAATAATAAAAAAAAGTGAAATGCCCAATATCATACGGTCTTCAGAAACAACTGCGTGGCAGACTTTGTATAGCTGCATCTCATGCTTACAGGTAGTATATTTTATTCCCCCTTCATTCTTCCTTTTGTATTTCCTTTCTCAGCTGTTATTTTTCTCCTTTAAAAGCTTTATTTAGTCTTGATACTGACTGCTTTCCTTCGCTTACCTTTCCTTTTTTAGCCACTTGGCTGACAAAGAACCGCTCTATTCTTAAAAAGCTTTTGATACACGTAGTTACCTCCACTATTTTCATTCTGCTTCATTTTTGTGTGAGAATTTAAAACTCTGATGTTCAACAGGTAAATATACTTTCCACATATTGGTCACATTTTTTCATGGATCAAACTGAATCACTGGATACTACAGATCGTTTCACCATCTAAGGTATCTGGTTATACAGGCACCTTTGGTTGTCACAATCCCAGCTTCCTTTCATTTTCTGCCTTGATATTCTACTGAAGACCTGTCCTCTGTTCCCTTCTCACTGCCAAATCAAATTCTTGTTTATATTTTGTACCTGTATGTACATTTTTCATCTCTGCTTTTAACAATGACACCTCTGTATCCCTGATACTCAGCTGTACAAACCTTTCAGTAATTTCTCCCACTGCCTTTTGTGTCTTGTGATACAAAGGTCCAGTATTGTTTCCAGACCGCTGTAGTGAATCTTTTTAAGCCTGAAGTGTTTCACTTCGACAAAAGATGCTTACTTGAGACACTTCTTTGCTAACTTCTCTCTTCACTCAAGCCTCCTTCAATCGCCTCTTCCACTTGTAATGTTCAGATTGACATCAGTAAAACTGCACCTTGTGTTTTCTGTCACTGGCGCCTACATCTGCAAATCCGTCCTCCTCGCAGAAAGTAGGAAGCCCTAAAGGGAGGGAGCCTTGTATTTCTGCATGCTTGTAAAATGTGCAATAAACCTCATCTGCATAGCTGGATCTGACATATGGCCTTATATATGCTGCACTCTTCTTCAGAAGGACTTTTGTCATGCGCCTTGCCTACTATGTCCTCCTTTTACTCATTCTGAAGCTCAGCCTTGAGGAATGCTGTAGTAAATGCAAAGAGGTAGAATTACATCACCTCTATCTTTTCACACCTCTACTGTTTTGGCATGCCTATTTTAATTTGTTTCAAGCTTCCTTTCAATATAAGGACTGCCTATTCAAACACCTAAGCAGCACCAGGGGCTGCTTGCAACGATGCTTTTCCACTCCTCAGCTGTCCCTTTATCGGATGAAACCAAATTCCGGCTTACATCCTTCTATTGCGGTTATTTTGCACTGTAAGACAACAGGGCTGGGAGGGGACTTCTTGATCGAATGGGGACCCCCCCGCTCCTCCTCCCCACTCCCATTTCCGAGAACTTCCCTTCCGAAGAACGCGGCCGCAAACCCATCGCCCTGCTCCCCAAGGCTGACCCCTCTATGTTCCCTTCTCACACCCCCGGGAGGGGGGGTGGTGGGGGGGGCAGCACACTGCTGTTTGAGGCCGGCAAACCCCAAGCCCTGCCGAGGGCCAGCGAGGCCGCCGGTGCCCGCCCGGCGCGGGGCATTGTGGGGCGGGGCTGGCCTGGCACGGCTTGGCGCGGAGGGTTGTGGGAGCGGCTTTCGCCCTGCTCCAACCGGGGAAGTTGAAGGTAAGAGGGGAAAGAGGGGAGCGGCCGGGGGGGAGAAGGGCTGGGACGGGGCTGCCCACCCCTCCCGAGTCCCTTTGGCAGCTGCTGCTAGCCTTGCCCCTAACGCCTCGTCCGAGTGGCCGTGAGACGAGGCTGGGCCGCGCCGCCGGTAGGGCTGGGCTCCCCGCGCGCGCCCGGGCGTTGCTAACGGGTGCCGCCTCCTTTCCTCAACGGCTCACCGCTTCCTCAACGGCTCGGCCTCCGCCCCTGTGGCCCGCTCCTCATTGGCGGCGGCAGCCGTCAGTTCTCCCCGGCCGGCACCTGCCATTGGCTGGCAGTGCCCGGGACGGGGGGGTGGGTGGGGTTGCCGGCCGGTGGAGGCTCCTCCCGGCCTGAGCCGCCTGGCAGTGCCGGTGAGCGAGAGGCGGTCGCGGTGCCTGCGGGAGAAGCCGGCAGCCTGAGGACGCTACTCTCTCGCCCTCGAGGAGCGCAGCCGCTGCGGCGTTTCCCTCCCTCCGCCGTAGCCGGGCTCAGGTGAAGCCGAGCGGGTGGTTTGTCCCTTGTCTGTCCCTTGTTTTCCGTCTGTCGTCCCGCCCCCCCCTCCCCCAGCGCTTCTCCCCCCTCGGCAGGTTTCGCGCCTCTTTGTCCGGGCGGGAGGGTGCCCACTCTCCTCCTCTTCTCCTCTGCCTTCCCCCGGGATTGGGTGGCGACCTGCCGTGCCCAGGGTGCTCCCCGTAACCCCCTTCCTCACCTCTTTTTCTCATCTCCCCTCCTCCCCCCCCCCCCCCCCCCCCCCCCCCCCCCCGCGCTTTCTCCGGGGGCGTGTGTGTGCCGCCGCTCCGTAGGGTTGCATTGTGCCCAGGGAGTTGCCTCTCTCCTCCCTCCACGCCCTGCTCACTGGCCTTCCCGCGGCTGGGGTGGTGAGATTCGCGCTCTTTTTCACCCCGACTGTCCTCTTTGCCCCGCTCCCTTCCGTGCGTCTCCTTCCCGCCACCTCCGCTGCTCCCTCGCCTTCCAGTGTCCGTCCTTTGGAAGTAACGGGCAGGGGAAAATGGGACCGTTTGGCAGCTGTCAGGGCTGTAGCCTGAGTCACGGGCTGACAATCCTCCTCACAGACATTGCACTGGGCTTGGCTTCCGCCCTCAGATCTTGACTTCCTCGTTCGAGTTTGGGCTGTGCAGTGAAGCTAGGAGAGAGGGAGAAGGGAGGGACAGGGCAAGATGAAGCTTGCAAGGGGAAAAAAAAAATAAAAAAAATTCTTACAGATAGCTCATGCTTTCAGGCATCACGTCCAAGCGAGCAGAAAAAGTTCTCCGGTTTTTAGTGATACCCTTACCAGCCTGGCTCCAGTGGGTGTGGAAAGGAACAAGTTTCATAGCCCCCGAGGGTGGTGTGTACCTAGTGGGCTTAATAAGGATTGCTCCTAATTTGCCTAAACAGAGGGTGAAATTAATTTTAAAGCAATATCGTACTTTTGGCAGTAAAGAGGATTTTTTCAGTAGTAAACTGTATTGGTTGGGAAGCTCTTCTCTTGGCATACTGTTTGTGCTCTTCATCCTTCTTCTTCCATAGGTTTTAATTCTGTATCCTATGTCATGATGTCCTGAGCTGCGCTCCATCCGAGTGGACTAAGAACCTAAGCTTTTTTCTAAGTGAGCACGTCTGTCCTAAGCAGGGTAATCGCTTGAGTGCCACATAAGAAGTGCCGCAAGCTTCAAGCTTGAAGAGATATTGCAGTAGATGGACTTTGGCCTGCAGACTGATTTCTGTGCCTCTGCCCTACACTGTAAAGAAATATAAGCTAATTTGCATGGAGACTGTTGAACCGTAGCTTGAAAGATTAAATTACATGTCCTTAACTCATATATGTCTCCTGTCCATAATCCTAGATATGGTAAAGTTTTAACTCCAAAGTAACAGCACTCTAATCGGTTACTGCTTGTGTAAAGATGCTTTTGAAATTAGTCACTGGGTAAAAATGTGACTAAGTTCACTTATCCGTGCCATTCCAGTAAAAATGGCAAATCAGGGTACAGATATGTATTGACTCATAGATGCACTGTCTGCAACTGTAGTGCTCTCTCACAAAGTTTAAATGCGATAAGTAAATATTTTTGTTAACTAGAAAGTTGTAATGAGGGGAAAGCAATTGATAAATGTTAAGTGGAGCTGCCTTTAGCACAAAAGAGTTTGGAAGTTGTTAATCACAATTGTCAAAACTGTATAAACACAAGATTGTGCTGCTAATCTGACCTTGTGAAAATAGCTAGAGTGAAATCATGCAACAGTTCCGTGAAGCTCCACATCAGGTGGAACTGTTCAAATTGACGTGTTCACCTTCTTGATAGCTTTATTTGTTGCAATTATTCATAGTGTGTGTGCTGTCTTTCTGGAGGTGGACAGGCAAAATTTTCTGTAACTGTAAGTAGTTAGATATGTGGGTCTGAAATTCTCATATTTGCTGTCCTGGAACCTCAAAGTGAGTATGAACAACACCAAGCTGGTGAGTTATGTGGTTCTTTTTGTAATACAATGTCATCTATCAGACACTGGACTTACATAGCCAAGATCTGATTTTGAAAGTTCTCCGAAGAAGACTTTGACCTCTGCTGGGTAGCGTGTGGCTGTTTCTGTATAAACAGGAAGACTAAATAGCCGGGTCCTGTCTGTCCCAGAAGAATGGGTTTGGAAACTGAAGGCCTTTTATTGGACTTTGTTTGCATAGATTGTTAGGCTATTCCTACCATGGATTTGGGGCTACTTTTTTTTTTTCTTTCAAGTTATTCTTGTAAGAAAAAAAATTGCCAGGGTGATATTTTAATCTGAAGATAAAAAGAAAGAATAAGCTTTTTTGTTGTTGTTGTTATTTCCTCTAGGTGGATTTTGTTATGCTACAGAACGTTCTATGAAGACAAATAGGTTGTGAGAGCTGCACTGCAATCTTTTAAGTGAATGAGTGATAGTAATTAAAAAAAAAATAAAATTAGTTGTTCAGAAAGTTGTAGGAAAGACATTTGAAGCATTTGTCACTTAGGAGGCTGAAATAATCTGTGTTGTCCAGCACATTATTTTGGTATTATGAAAAATGTTGGAGAGTGTTCAAACTGTGTAGTGGGTGGTAGCTCTAATACAAATATTTGAGTTGAAAATTGTCTGATGGAGTCAGGTGCCACAGTTTCTTAAATCTCTTTGCAACACTACTTGGCACTGCAAATATTTCTAATACAAATGATAAGAAAGTTACCACTCAACAAACTATCTTGAAAACATGAACCATTATTATCTTGGCAGGTCTTTAGAAATGATGTTCTAAATGTTTATAATAACTAATAATTCACGGGTTAGTCCTCTGTCAGACTGTTTATATGCAGGTACAAGGGAGTGTGTGCATATTGGTTTGGCTGCTAAATACATGAAAATAAACTTCAGTTGTACTGGGAGATTAAAGTAATCTGCACTGAAAAATTCAGGTGGTGTTCTGTTAATCTCCAGGAAACTGAACAAGTGGGACATGACACATACCATAAGTATTGTGATTCCTGAGCTCATTCGGCTGAATCTTCTGCTTCCACCTCCATCTCTAGGCCTGTGTCTTGTCCAGATTTATATCGCTTATGAATTGCTGTGACTGTAACAGGGTGAGTTTATAAGTGGACCTGCTGGAGGTGCAGGAACCCATCTGGTTAATGCAAGGTTTACTGAAAGGGGAAGTCAAAGTTAAGGTTGTTTTATCCCATGCCCCTGTGTACTACATCTGTTTTCCTGTGTGGTAACTTCAGGTTATTGGGTAATGTGCTGAAGTTAACTGATGACTTAAGTGTGTTTTAGAGGCCGTAAATTAGTGGTGTCCAATGGTGTCCAAAACTTTAATCCCGATTGTGTGATTTAATATGGTTTTGTTTGTGACTCCACAATGCGTTCAGTGGCCTCTAACATACATTTTTATCTTTGATTTCTTGTATAAGTATCTTATGAGCCTTTGTTTTCTTAGTTTATAATTGAGGCACAGCTGCTTGCATGTTAAGTAGAGAAGTTGTGTGTCTGAAGTTAAGTCTTCCGTGGGTTGGAAGAAAACTATAATAGCATAGAATTGCCTACAGCGACAATGTTTTTGCTGGCAATTGCTCTAGCCTAATGGTGGCTTGGTGACTTTGTACCTGAAATTTATTTTCAGTCTAAGCACACCATGGTTCTAATTGAGTTTCCTAGTGTAAAAGTGATGGAAACTAGCAGCTTGATTTAAATAGAGTATGATGAGATAAAAATACAAATGCTACTTCTACCCTGGAAGCTAATGCAAATGAGTGTTGTCCAACTAAATGAAATGCATCAATTTACAAGTTCATCTTAATTATCTTTTATCCACTTCACTTTTTTTTCTTTAGAGGCTGTGAGAACTTGTTCTGAGTGCTTGAAGTAATAATCTCAATGCTGATTCGTCTCACAATCCTAGGCTACATTAATAGTTTTACTTCTTCTGACCTTACTCCAACCCAGCCATATTGAGTGTAGTTGACTAGTTTTGGTTAATGGGCCTTTAGCCTGTTACTTTACATTACAATATGTTGCCTTTCTGAGCATCCTAGAAAGTCTAAAGAAAGAGTAGTGTCTACAATTTCCCAGTGATGGAACTGGGATTGATGTTATTGTACAATACTTCAGGAGGTAGTACTGATAAGTCATGTCCTTTTTAAATGTGGCCAAATGAAAATTGTAAAATTGATCTAGCATACCTGTCTCCTGCAAATTATTTCTTATAGAAGCATTACAAATGTATTGCTGTTGAATGCAGAGAGGTATAATGAAATATAACTCTGCATACTGTGGTTTGACTCTATGACCTCATAATGAAATTTATGCCTCTAGAGTTTTATACGTAGGGTTTGGGTTCTGCTTGTCTTCATGTCTAGAAATTTAAATTTCTTCGAATGCATGTATGCTGACTCTACTGAGAGTAGTAAATAAAATCACATGGATGAGTGATTTCAGTAAACTCAAACTAATAACCGATATATGTTGAGGGAAACTTAACTTAGAAATCTCTATCATAAAGTCTACTTAACTGATGAATACTTCTATTTATCAAGAACTACCATTTTAATGAGTATTGGCAGGAAATTCATTGTGATATACGCCTCAACACAGAACTGGAATTGTGATTTGAATGAAAGCTAAATAGGCATTCAAACTTGCAAGAAAAGAGTTTTAGAGCAATTTTACAGCTCAACTTTGACAGTCCTATGCAATCAGATTATTTTTTTCTGTTGGGCAGCTTCCTGTATAAAATGTAAGATTTCAAGCATGCTCTTGTAATAATTTACTTCCTTTTTATTGTTTGTAGTGATGAGAGTACATTAATCTGCATTTCTCTCTTTAAGGTTAAGACTTCACCACTTCACTTGAATTTAATGTCTTTTAGTCAACCTTGTAGGTGTAGTAGCTTTGACTTTGGTTAAAGTCAGTTTGGGCCAACACTCAGTTCAGCTAGTTTTCTTGTATATGTAACTCTGAGCACATTAGTAAAAGTGCAAACACTGAATTGAACTTATAGTAAGATTTCGATGAAAAAATTCATTTTCAACTGCTTCTGTCATGTCTCTGAATGTGACTTAAACCAACTGTTGTATCAGTTTGTAGGTAATTTTTTAGTCAGTAAGCCCTTTTTGTAAGGGACTGTTACACGGGAGGTCTGCTTTCCACGTAGTGCAAGAGATTCCAGTCTTGCTGCTCTGAATTGATAAAATGAATTTGTACTCACACTTTTCCCAAAATAATTTGTATTTATGGATGGTGTTTCTATTTCTTAAATTGATAGTCTGTCGGGGGACGTAAGCATACTCAAACAAATACAAGGTGCTTAAATGTACTAAGTTGGCAACACATAGTGAATGTAAATATGAAGTCAAACCAGTGAACTGGAAGAGAAGGTTGCTGGCTAAGCACTTGGAACTAGTTTATGAGGTACATTGACTTTTGACAGCTTGGGTTTCTTTACCCAGAAAAATACTCTCTGGCTTCTGTTTTGGCCATGTCACCCATAGTTCAGGTTTTTTTGGGGGGGTGGATGCCTGTGTTTTTCACTGTATTCAATTAGTGAAACAGATCAGAAGGGATGGATTTCAAATTAAGATATCCAGAAACGGGCAATTTGATTAATAAATGTCTTATTGAAGATAACTATCTAAAAACCAATTTTAGTTACTTTTTGCTTGTGAATTTGTCTAAAGTAGTCCAAGAAAAACATGTGGTTTTTTGTATTAATACAGTTTTGTTTTGTTTAGTAGAGTAGCATTTAATATATTGTGTTCTCCATAGATGATGTTCAAATGTCTTTATGACTGTTGTTCAGAGATAAAGATGTTTTTCTCTCTCTTTGATGTCAAGTAAAATGTATTCAGACTTTACAGAAGCATTTAAATAAATGGATATGGGAGTGTGGATACAGGTATATAGTAGACAACAATAATTAAGTAATTGGATACTTCAAACTGTCATCTTTCAAATGGAGGTGTCCGCTTACTGACAAAGGGAGTTTTCTTTTGTAGGGGAGCATAAGTACAAAATAAGACTTCTCCACAGGCACGAAAGCTCTTTAAAATGCGACTTAGGGTTTGTGAACTAGTTCACTTAGCTTTTATCATCTGGGTTATATTGCAATGCAAATGTTTATAGCAGATACTAAAGTCTTTGACCTTTCATTATGCAGCAAATTATTCTGATTTTTTTTTTTAATGGCCCTTCCCAAGTCAAAGTTTTGTGTAGATGAACTTGAGCTTGCAGTTCAATGCAGTACGTGATGGGAAATGTAAAACGAGAGCACACAAATGTGACAAGGAAGATGTATTAGTCATATTTTTTCTTTAAAAAAGGAATTACCAATTTATTAGCAAAGTGGTATAACCTAAAAATTATGTACCTACATATCGTCTCCTTAGCACTGACACATACATATGCACAGTCAGTTCATTGTCTTCTTCTATACAGTGGGAGTTAAACGTTTTACATGGCGAATTCTGATTTATTTATATTTTTTTTCCTAATGGGCAGAACTACTAGATTTTAGTTCTTTAATGCCTTAAAAACTTGATGTAGGAAAAAATACAACTGCAGTAATGGTTTGGCTCCTCCTTGTGTAGATAAGGAGAAGAATATCATAAAATCACAAAATGGTCTGAGTTGGAAGGGACCTTAAAGATCAAGTTCCAACTCCCCTGCCATGGGCAGGGACACCTCCCACTAGCCCAGGTTGCTCAAAGCCCCATCCAGCCTGGCCTTGAGCACTTCCAGGGATGGGGCATCCACAGCTTCTCTGGGCAACCTGTTCCAGTATCTCACTGTCACAGCACTGTAGTGTATGTGGTTGTAGAGAATGTTGTTAATTATGGTGGAAACATATGAAACACTTCTGCTACTCTATGGTCACTGTTTCCTCATGTTGTGTTTTTATCCTGTTATGCCGGAAAACAAAACTTTGTTGGAAATTTCCAGACTTTATTTGCTGCCCCTTATTGAGACCATGGGATGTTGTGGTATGTCAGTCTCATGTCAAAAGGGGGTAATTTTCTTTTCCTGTAATGCCAGAATAGAGAAAAATTTATATGCCATATAGCCATGAAGAGTTCAGAATAGGTTCCTACTTCAAGTGCCCTTTTTTTTACTCATTTCATATTGAAAGGTGAGTCATTTCTTCTCCTTTTAATACAAAATCAGTGCTTCTAGACAGTAGGGCAAGGTTAGAGGAATTCTGAAATATGAGATGCCTAATGCCATTCTTCTTTAGAGATTGGTAGATTTGGCATTTATGGAAGAAAGTGCAGGTCAGGAAAGGAACAAGCTAACTAGAAAATGAGATTGAGGCTGAGGTGTACAGACCAGGCAAGCGTTGCTTTAGTGCTCTGCTGCTTTCTCCAGAACATTGGTTATAATAGATAGCTAAGTCAGGAGCTGTGCTAGACCTTGAGCGCAATAAGGAAGTGTCGCAATCGGGAGTGCTTCAAAGTTTTTCAGACCATCTTGAACTTGATATTTATGGTCTGTGAGGTTGTTTTCAACCCCCTTGTACATCCTGGAGCTTAAGACTATGTAGCTTTTCCTTCAGTGCAGGAATTGCTGCTATTCTGATGTCCCGAGAGAGTCTCTTCTGCCTTCCACCTCCAAGATCATTCTCCTAAACAGAGGTAGGTCCTCTATAGCTAGAATAGCTAAGAGTCAAATTTGAACCCTGTGATGGTGGTGGACTTCTCTGCCAGGGTTTTTGCCTGCTGTCTCTGAAGCTGCTGTTAATGGTGGAGCAGAACTATTTAAAAAAAGAATAACGTGAGATACAGCAGAAAGCCGTTTGTACATGGTCGTAGTTTGGCACAGTAGGTTGAGCTGTGAATGTCTAGAGGAATGTGGTTCCCTGCTAAAATATAAAAATAACTGTTTATAAAATGGTTTGCCAGACATTTGCACTGTTTCTTGGTTCTTTCCAATATGAGGTGGAATAAAAATAGTATTATTGATGCTGAGATTACAGCGAGTTCTCAGTTAACCTAAGGAAGAATAATTGCTCCTGTAAGATGACTTTGTTAGCCACGGGCATGCTAAACATTTGTGCGTAAAGACTGAACCATAACTGTATTATTTTTTCCCCTGTATTTGTGTATAATTGTTTTACTCCTTATTCCCTCTTGTGATGAAGTGGGACCTGGAGTTGACAAAGGTGATAGGGAGTGGTGATTGATATACAACTGCTTATTGGAAGAGCTCTCTTACACTTCAGTGCCGCAGAGAGTTCTTGGCAGATATCTTTTTAGCCTTAAATGAGAATATTGGGGAAGGGCTGAAAAGTGACTCTGAGATAACAAGGACAGGCTGAAACTTTTCAAGCTCTTCCATCCTCTCTCATGCAATGTTCAAAGGGAATTCTGCATGCCTGATCAGAACTTTTGCAGTCCATTATGCCTCCTGAAAACAAGTCTTCCAGCACAACAGCTTGAACAGCAGGGACGGGCTGTAGTTTTCTGAACTACAGCTGTCTCCTTAAGTGGGATTACTTTGCTGAGTGGTCACGAAGAATGTATTCTCCCCCTGGAATGTTTTCCTTGTGGGCACACTGTCTCTGGAAGAGGAATTCTCTCCTCTGCTGAGAAGGCATGTACTGTACGCGCACTAATGAGAAACAACAGTTGCAGAAAGTGTATTATGCAGGATTGTAAACTTTGAATATTTATTCAAAGTAAATGGGGTTGGGTGGCAGCCAGCCTAGCTTTGTCATGCTAAAAACTGGACTGGAAATCAACAGAAAGCTACCCTCCCCCTCCCTGAACCAGTGTTTGGTGTGTTTAAACAATGTGCACAAGCTTCATAGAACTTATTAACTTTATTGGTGCCATGTACATCGTAATGCGTCTTTGTGTCTCACTGAACCAAAAAGGTACAAGTAAAATAGGGGCAGGCATACTCTCCATAGCATTTACTTAGGGAAGCTGTGCCTGGCCATATTTTGCTCATAACTGACAGTGGTTAATTTCTTTATGGTATGCAGTGTGGTTGCCCAAGATCGTTTTTGTGCTTGTATAGCCCGTGGTGAAGCCTGAGCTATCCTGTTTTTACTACTTGTACCCAAAACTAGCCTTTTCAGATGGGCATTCATTTATGTTAAACTATCTATTCTGTGCTTGTAGTTTCTGTTCTCCTGATCTTGCCATTCATTTCAATCCAGTGGAGAGGAAAGGTGACTACTAAGTGGTACGTAAGGACTACATCTTGCTTGTATATGGCTTTGTGGACTTTGCAATTTGCCATGGAAAGTCACAGCTTCACAGAGCAAACCTCCTATGTCAGCTGATACAGTAGAATATGCAGACACTGCTTCACACATACCAGAAAGTGGTGCTTGACAGCTGAAGAGCTGGGCTCACAGAGGCTGAGAAACATTTATTCCATGTTCGTTGGTCTGAGGATACATGTCAGGTACCTTTTAGGTCACCTAAAAGATCTAGAATTTCCTTCAACTTCTGTCCTACATGTACCCTGGTCAGTAGATCACTTCTGTGTAATAAGGATGTCATTTATACATTAGATAAGTAGATTCTTTCTTGCTTCTTGAAGCCCTGTTCATACAGAGAAGGCTGTGCTCTCCCTTGAGTTTAACTTACAGTAATAAACACGGTAGCTGGCAAGTCTGGGCAGCACTACAGTCAAACTGAATATGCAACAATAATTGCCAGCAATCTGCATTCCAGTTGTGAAATAAATCTTTCAACAATGTATTGTGTGCGTCAGACTGTGACTAGAGAGGAAAGCAGGGAGCTACAGTAAGCCTAATAGCAATCATTATGAATCCCAAATAAAGCTGAACTAGAAGAAATGAGTTTGCGTGGCAGCATGACATTCTGAACAAAAAGGCTAAGTGTAGCTGAATGCCTTCAGCTCAGGGGGCTATCAGTGAGGGAGTATTAATTGCAAACTCGTGTACTTGCCTCATGTATTCTCTAGTGGGATAACTGAAATTGTCCTCCTTGAGTTCTGTTTGAAGCACCAGGCACTGGTATGTCACAATATACTGAACTTGAGAAACAAGTAGATATAACCAGTCCATCAGTTCAGCTTCCTGCCAGCTTTTTCCCCTTCCCTTCCTCTCCCCCTGCCCCTCTACAATTCGTTTCTTACCCTTAGTGATTCAGTATAAGTATTACTTACAAATTGGAGCAGTTTGTTCTAACAGACTTCACAGTTTTCTTTCCCGTAAACATCCTGGCATGTGGAGCTCTGAAGTGTCAGCCTAGTATGTCCTAAGCAGATGAGATCTGAGCAGTTTCTTACTGAATACAGGGGAATTATAGGAGGTTTTTTGGTGGGTTAGGTTTTGGTTTTTAATGTTGTCTGTCTAATGTTGTAGGCAGTCTAGCCACTAAGTTTACTTACTGTGCTTTCTAGCTGTACTTAATACAACTGTTTCTGTTGATTTGATGAACTGTATTCATTTGGCTGGGGAAAGTGAAATAGTTGAGTTTGCAAAAATCATGCAAGTATTAGCTGTTCAGATTGTATCCTTAACAAGGATTCCCCATATATGAGTGCTACTGACCAAACTTAGTTTGAATCATTAGCTGTTTCTTAAAGTCAGATTATTTCTTAACTGATGTTTATTAGCAAAGAATCAAGTTTCTTCACCGAGGACAATTTAGTTGTAAATGAAATGGGACTGTAAGTGGCCAGTAGGGCTGTAATTTTCTAGTGGAAAAGTCTTGTCTTGCCTGCAGAAATGGTGTACATTCCTTTTGCTCTGTGAAAGGGCCTTTTGTTTTATGTGCCATTCTCTCATGGCCTGCTAAAGGTAAGCCCATTTGGAAAATGGCTGAGAATTGTGTTCCTGAAATACTTTAAAAATGTGAGCTGTATAAACAAAGGGAAATGAACTTGTTTTAGTCTAAGTGCATTTCATATTTACTCTTTGTTCTTTTTGTCACCCTGATCTTAAAGGTAGTTCCTCTTAACACTGCTAATATAAAGACCACCAAGCAAACCATGCAGGGGGATTATTTCAAGTGAAATCACAGAAAGTTTTTATCACAGTGCCTTACTGGGGGATCTGAAGCAGAAGAAACCTTCTAGTAATTCTACGCATACGTTCCTTTTCATGCAGACACAGTCTTATAGCAAAGTTCTGAAATGGTGATCTGAATCAGCAAGTGTATAGTACGTCTATCTGGCTATTTTATATTCTCTGTAGCCCAATATTTCACAAACTTTCATAATTCATTAAAATAGGGGTATGGTTTGTGGAGAAAGCTATCTATTCCAGTGTAGTAACACATCTTTGCTAATAATGAGGCTGAAGCCTGAAAAGAACCGTGTAAGGATCCCCACTTTAATAGTGGTTTGGATAACTCAAACTGGAAGTGTTTTCCTTGCCTAGCTAGTGCTTTAACATTTGTTAATGAGTGTTAAGCATTAACTGTTGCCATGAATGCTCTTCTGAATATATTAGTTTTATTTCTATTTCAGCCATTACCTTGATAGTTTAGCATAGCCCAAGCTGATCTTACTGAGCAGTGGCTCGGTCCCAGAAACAGTTCTGTGGTTGCTGACAGAGTAAACATGGGGGGGAATAATACAAATAGTACTGGAAAATTAAATTGCAAGCTGATAATGTTCTTTGCTTTTAGCAGTTGCAAAACACTTCAATCAAAAGGAAGGGACCTTATAGCAGAGGCAGCTTTTAGACCTTTCTAAGCCAGACAAGGTGCTTATTTCCCGAATTTTGGGAAGCACTTGATGCTTTAAGTAAAGTAGGGAGAAGAGTGTGTAAAGTGTCTCATAGGCATCTCAAGCCTTAAGGCTATGAAATTGTAGGAGTCTAAGGCACACTTCTGTCCATATGACTGTATTCAAATGAGGGTTTTGGGTAGTTCTGCCTAGTTCAAAGGGAATGCATGGCATCTTAACTTAAAGCCAGTGTTTAATTTGTTCACCTCAAAAGAATCTGCAGGGAAATATGTATGTAAGGGGTTCTTGAATTTATTTTTAAGTTTGACTACATATATATCAATGTTTTAGTTCTGTCCTATTTGTGACTGTAGAGATTGTTTTGCCTTTGTTTGTAACTGCATGGCATCTTTGTGGCAGCTATGTAGTTAGTTTAGTGGCAAAAAAATGTCTTTTGGCATTGAAATAATGGAAAACAAACAATCTTTGACCAGCCTGTTCATCAGACTGCTATGAACCACAATAAGAGAGCACACTGGGTTAACAGGGAAGTGACTGTAGTATTTAATTTTTGGAAACAATACTAGGAAGGAGGCATTTAAACTCAAACCAAGGATGGTCTGTCTTCCTTCTGTATTTTTTGGTCTTCTTACCGATAGACTGGTGTTACATCAAAAAGAATATTGCTAACGGTATTCTCATCTGACAGTTGCACAATAGCCATGTAAAGATAAATGTCTTTGCCCCACATAATTATCTGCACCCAAAATGCAAACTACTAGGCAAACAAATTGCTTCCTAATTTGTTCCTAAAATGGTAATGATTTGCATTTCTTGTGAGTTGCTGTAAGGCTACAAGAACTTACTGCACTTACTTCCTTCGCCACTTAAGGGGGTTTTAGAAATGCCCAGTAAAATTGCAGAATAAGCTGTGAAGAGAAGTTCCATCCCATGGGCTCCAAAACTTGCTGAATCTGATTCCTCTGGTACTCTTCTTGTGGAGAAGGCAAATTAATGGTTGGTTTGTGGTATTGCTAGTTTAGAGGCTCTGTGGGTTAGAAGTCAGGCTTGAGAATAGCACTAATGTCATGTTATCTTAGCACGTTCCTCCTGATGATACTGTTCTGGAGCATATGAAAACTAGTTTCAAATGGTGATATGAAGACTGCTGCTGGCATGCAATAGGGTAATTTTCAAGTCTGTTTAAAGTTTGAGGTGTGGACCATCTTTGAATCTCCTCACTATTTGGTAGTACTGGCATAAAAGTTAGTGTTTGTTGAAATTTTAGGATAGCTGTGTTAGACTATTTCTTGTCTTACTGTGAAAGTTGTTTGCAGTCCTGGGAATGAAAAGGATAGATGCTATTGAATGATTCTTTACTGCCTGGAGAATGCAGCCTTGCTGTATGCAAGATAATTTGGGGCTCTCCTCCTGTGAGGAATTTGATTAACCTTTGTGTAGCTATCTTTCCTTAGTCCTCTTCAGATCTAGAACTGGCTGGGGATACCCCTTGAAAGATTTCTTGTGGTCTTATGTATTTCTTATCCAAAAAGAATTAGTCTTTATCCCAGAATAAATCTCCAAGGTGTATTGAATGCATGTACTCTAACAGTAAGGAAGTGAGGAATATGTTTCAGTGTAATGTAGGACACTTCAGATGGCTGGTTACTTAGGATTCCTCAGGAAATGATGAAACTGAATTTAGCTGAAGCATACTGCCTCTGTGTCCTGCCTGATTATAGCCAAAAAAGGCAACTGGTTAGATTCTGGGAGTTGCATAGGCAGGAAACTGTGTAATGGAGGGTAGAGTACAGCTGTTGCCTTGCCAAACCTGATAGAACTCAGAACACAATTGAATATTTATTTCTTTTTCCCCTCCTTCCCTCCACTCCCTTTTTTTTTATTTTTAACTCTTTGACCACAACCTACAGATGATACTCTGCAATGTCCTGGTATCTCTATATCTTCTGTTGAATTGTTAGTTATCGCTATTGCCTACATACTCTCTCAGGCTAGATGCTGTAGGGTGGTCTTGAAGCTGCCTTGACAGCTCATGTTTTTCATGGCAGCCTCTTGATTGCTACATCTTATCTCTGCAATAAATCTCTTCATTGTGTACCCATTAAAATCTGGATTTTCAATAAAAATATGAAAAGCTGGGGAGGAGGAGTTGCTCTGAGAATCACTGTTGTAGTGACTAAGGTGGAAGTGTCAGTGACCCTGTGTGGAATGAAACATGAGGTGAAGAGTGGGATAACTGCTTGGCTTATCCTGTAAGGCTTAAGACAAAGATTTTAAGCTAAAGGAAACCGTTATTTATAGAGTAATTTTCTCTTTACTGAAGAACTTTTGACTGTGAATATAGAGCTATCCATACAGTCTCTGGCACAAAGTTGCTTACCACCTACAGTGATACATTTGTTGGAAGGAACTTCCCTACATGCTTACAAATGACTGGTGTGGGCATTTATGCCTGTCATTATTATAGCTGATGTTTTTCTGGCTTCATTCACTGCTGGTTAATGCTGGGACTCAACATCTATTGTTGCTCTCATGCATATTTTGGGAGTTGAACTGCTTCTATCCTGCTCTCAGTACCTTTTTGTTGGCAGTATCTCTAGTCAGACTTCACCTATTTGATTTGCAGGCTGGCTTGTAGATATGGGTATGTTCTGTAGAAAGTTATCCCTGTAGATCCTGACAGCCCTCCATAACATGAATATTGATGTTTTCATTTCCTGTTCTTTTGGTGGTAAAGAACTCTAGCTTCTATCCAAGTTATGAAAAACATATATTGAGGACACTGGTATCTTTGTGCAGAAGGATCCAAGAAGTAATGTTTATGGGGCCTTGTAAAGAGGCTGCTGTTACATGGTTAATGAGCCTTGACTCATGCAGTTCGTTCTTCTAATTGAAAAGATTTCTGAATGGCAGCAATAAAATTGCTGCCTTATAAACTGGAAAATCCATGCTGGCAGTGTTCTGGTTTGATGAAACATTAAATATAGGGTGCCATTTTATGAGCATGCTGCCTAAATCTACCTTTTGTAGGGGTGGTACTCTCTCCTCTACCCAACCACAGCTTTGTAAAAGAATCTCAATAGAGAATTTTTGGCTCTAAGATTTCCTGACCACAGGTATATTCTGTTAGTTTCTTGGAGCATTATCTAGAAAAAAGATACTAACTGGTAGGCTGGGTATTGCTGCTAAGCTAGTGATGGAAAGTATCTAATGTTGATATTGACTGGTGTCACCAAGTTATCAATGATGTCTTTTAGAAGCAAAGTGCGTCTCATATATTGTCTAGTCTGGTATATGGAATTTCTAAGAAGTTGTGATTTTTTTGATTCATAGCTTATCAGAACATGAAGTTAGGAAATAAGTGTTGATTAAACATTTATGATTATATTTCTGGGCTAATATCGCAACTGAGTAGAGCAGTGATCTTGACCTGAATGTTACTGACATAGTAGCTCATGCTAAGACTATTGACACATCTTATAAATTGTTTGATGCTTGCACTTTGGCATGCTTTCCTTTTCTTCCAAATGATGTCTTCCAAATGCATATTGATCTATGTTTTAATGTTTTTTGGTAGATTTTTTTTTTAACTAGTTGTTAGTTTGCTATTTTTCATCCTCTTGGAAAGCTAAACCTTGACCTTATTGGAAGTTTGACAATTTACCAGTGCTTGCTAACATGAAACTAAATGAGGGGGAGGCATGCTCTAAAGACCAGGGTCTCAGAGTGCTTAACATGTGCCTGTTTGCCTCTAGGAATTTGGAAAGCAACTTGAGGTTTTGAAAATACATCTTTTCTTTCTTTTTTCTTCTCCCCTCTGTTTTTACAGGTCCCAAATACTAAAACACAATGTCGCAACGAGATGCAGATAAGTACCTTTATGTGGACAAAAACATCATTAATAACCCCCTGACTCAGGCTGATTGGGCAGCTAAGAAGCTGGTATGGGTTCCATCAGAGAAGAATGGGTTTGAGGCAGCTAGCCTGAAGGAAGAAGTAGGAGAAGAGGCCATTGTGGAACTAGCAGAGAATGGGAAGAAAGTGAAAGTAAATAAGGATGACATCCAGAAGATGAATCCCCCCAAATTCTCTAAAGTGGAAGATATGGCAGAGCTGACATGCCTAAATGAGGCTTCTGTGCTTCACAACTTGAAGGAGAGATACTACTCAGGACTGATCTATGTAAGTAAACTTTTCTGTTGGGGTAAGAGTTCTTGATTACATAGTGTCTGAAATTACTGTAATCACTTTGGTTCTGAAATGTGCACGTTAACCTTCCATTGCCCCTACATGCAACTCTCATGTGACTTAGCTTCTTCACTCTACTTAAAATTTTTTCACCAAACTATGCCAATCCCTCTCAAGTTAATGTTGAAGCTTTCAAGGAATGCTGTGGTAAATCTGTCTTTACATTTTAATGTCTTTGTTTGCAGGATGTTTTGAATGCCATTTGACTTTCTCTTAGCAAGAAGTGAGAGCAGATGGAAAGTGGTAAATGGGGAGCCTGGTCTGTACTGAACCAAATAATAATAAAAACACAGTCCTAATATACCTAACATCTGAATTGCATTTTCCCACGTCTGGAGCTTCAGCGGGAAAGAATGCTAAAGCCAAGCTTTTTGTATTACAAAAATTCTGGATCTCTGAGTGTCTTACTGAGAAGGCACATGTGGGCCTGTATGTGCTTATAGATAGGAAATGCTTCTTTTTCTTTCCACCCCAAAATGGACAAGAGCAGAGATTCCTGTTTCTTATTGCTGTGGAAATGACGAAGATATAATTTATGGGACCATTTATGGTCATACCCAATGAAACATGCAGCAAGTACTTCACTGAATAATAAAAGCAATAAATAGGGAAGGTGGGGAAGGAGAATTTGGAACCTTGGTTCTTCAGTTCCCTTCT
Source organism: Scolopax mira (assembly GCA_004320125.1). Classification (NCBI taxonomy): domain Eukaryota; kingdom Metazoa; phylum Chordata; class Aves; order Charadriiformes; family Scolopacidae; genus Scolopax; species Scolopax mira. The sequence goes on from BJBW01000399.1 coordinate 140,508, forward strand.
GATTTTCCCTCTTCATGTGGCCTATGTTTAGCCAGCAGATGTTGTTTGTGGTAGCCTCTGCTTTATTAATACTCTGCAGGCATAGAATGAATGATTAAAATTGGTGGTAATGTAAAATTTGAGTGCAGTGACTGGTTAAAATAGGAATTAGGGTTTCTCTATTTATTTTCAGACTAGCCTCTTACAGAATTAAAATGGGACTGCTTGAGATGGCATCCTGAGGGGTGCAGAAATGCTGGATGTTCAGTATTTTTAGGCACTATCAAATCTTCACAGTACATTAGAATATCTATTAAAATAAAATGTATTAAAGAATGAATTTCATGTCTAAACATGTGTATTAATACAGTCCTTGAAGAAAGTCTGTCTAGATTTATCCTCTTCCCCCATTTTTGTGCTGCCAAAAATGCAGCTGCCTCTCTTGCCATATGGAGAAGACAACACAAATAAAAACTTCTGCAATATCTATTTGTATGTTTTGGGGTGGTGTTTTTTTTTTTTTTTTGAACCCTTGTTACTTCTTCATGTTCGAGGGATATAGACTATTACGTAGCCATCTTATGTGGCAAGCTGTAGATGACCTCTTCTGCCCTAACAGAGACTGATGGTATCTAAGACACCACGTAGCAGGAATTCACCCTATCTGTCCATCTTGGGTAGAAACCTTTGTGGACTCTTGCATTCTAAGTTAAGGAACATGATGAACACAAGCTAGAAACTCTGTCCCTGGCTAGTGCCAGACGGCTCTTCTGGAGTGGCACAAAGGCGTATAGACAACTGTTGCAGAAATTGTCAGAGAACATCTGAAGGATGCAAAGCTGATATAAATATAGTGTGACACCCACCATCTAATGTCAAAATTTTGAGACATGATATGGTTGGAAGGTGCTGTAGTTAATTATTCTGTGTAGTCAATAACTCCTTTGACTCTTGATCAAAACCTACTCTCAGACAGAAGAATCTTGGTGTTGAGATCAAATATGGTGTTGATATCAAATAGGAAGTGCAAGATCTTGTGTAACATTTTTAAAACAGGAAACGTTGCTAGATTACATAATAAGTTGTTGACAATAACTCAACAGCATCTCAAAGACTGTTGCACCCTATGTAGTGGGCTGTTTCACAGATCTTGCAAGATATCCTCTGAAAATTCAGACATAATCTGTGACTGTAGTAAATTGAGTTCTTACAACTGGATTGTAAGAAGTATAAAAAAGTTTAAATAAAATTCCCACACCCTTCACCCAAGTAAATGCAGCATAATAATGCTCCATTACAGAGTTTTGGTCTTGCCAAAACTGTGTTTCTGTGCACTTGTGAAATGGACTGATCTCACCTGTCAGCAGTTCTCTGCAAGTTAGAAGATTAATGAGAAGGCTTAAAATACTTTCATTGGAGGGCTGTTAGTTGATCATTAATTCTCTTGAAGAAAGAGAATACATGTCATGTATCTCTAGCACAAATGTCTCTGGAAAGGTCATAGCATAATTTAGTTCTGCTCTTGTCCTTTCTGTCTCTTTTTTTTTTTTTTTTCCCAGCAGAGCTGTGTGGTTTTGTGGCTTTTTTCTCTTCTCTCCCTCTTTTTTTTAACTTTATTTTTCTGTCTACCCATCCTATAAAAAGAAGGGGAAAATCTTATGGCTGGTACAGACAGATTTTGAGCAGAGTGTCAGACATTTCAAGCACTAAGAGCTTGAGTCTGACACCAATTTACTGTTTCCATGTGCTGATTGATTCTGCACTGAGGTGAGTTGCTAACAGACTGGCTTTTGCATTAACCCTTTCTATTCTGAATGATTTATCAGATCATTTTCAGCTTCTGTTCTGCTTAGTTGAACTGCATTTTTTGTGTTCAGTGTCAAACTCAAAACTCAACCTTACAAGTTCCAGTTATTTCATTGAAGTTGACAGTTTCTGAAAAATAAACTTTCTGATACTGTCAGCTTTGTGCCATGCTGCAGATGGTTCGTTCAGCTCTTCAGAGCTAGTCTAGTAGTTAGAAAAATAAAACTAGTTCCAATTTGCCCTCTGTGTGTCAGCTGAAATGGCTAGTGAAAGGTAATGACAGAATTCTATTTTGAGATGGTAATGTCTGAAACAGATTTCCAAACCAGCTGTGCTTATAGTAGATTAGCCTTTCAATTGGAGCCTTGGGTTCAGTTCAGGGATTTATTCATATAAGTCTTTATTGGTCCTTTAATAAGATGAAGATGATTCTTTTCTGTGGTAGGGCTGGCACCTTCTGCTCAATATAATTCAACTTACTTCCTATGTAAAATTCTGTTATTCTGCTTGACCAGCAGTTGTGACATGGTGGTCTCGCTCAGCTGCCTATCCCAGCCATGATTAGTTGCCTGTCTTTATTAGACAAAAATATCACCTCACACATCTGTCTGAGATCATTATATTGCAAGGAAACTTCCCTTAGGTATTTCTCCTGGCACCCAGAATGTTGGAAGAAGGTGATGGCTTCTTCCTGCATACCTGCTTCATGGCTTCATCACTCACTTAAAATAATGTCTTCCGTTTTCTAAACTGCCTCTCTCATCTGTAAGAGTATTTCAGTCCAGCTTTCAAACCTTTATGACATTCTTAATTGAAAACTGACAATTCTAATTTGTTAGCAAATATGTCCATAAAAAGTCACACAAATATAGACATGAAAAATATGTTCCTCGTGGAATATTACCACAGTGTTTGCTACTGCTTTTCTTTTGCTCTCACTTCCATTCTCCCAAAAGCAGCAAACAGGCATTTAGCTTTATTAATATTTTCAAAGGAGAAGGAGGTTTGGTCTGTGGAATGAGTTAGTTTTGTTGTGGGGTGAAGCAGGGATTGTATAGGGCACCTTCTTTTAATGACTGTGTGCATGTTGCTGCTGCCATGGGATTTGAGACAAGGTAGTAGCTAATGCAGACAGCTGGAACTGGCAGCCGGGGGGGGGGGGTTTCTTTACTTATTTTCTAAAACTCTGATAAAATTACAGCTTTTCTTCTAACAGGTCAGTTGACTCCAGTATCAATTATTTCTGTGCTAATATAAGGAAAAGATGTGTCGCCTGTATCATGAACATGTTCCTCTTGAGTTAACTCCTTTCTAATTTTTGGTCCTACTCTGTTTTCCAATAGTGTAGTCAAAGTCAGGAGAGCATTTAGCTAGTATTCTGTGCTGTACAGATACCATCTGACAGCTAAGGCTGAGGCAAAAGGAACTAGCATTCCCAAATATGTTTCTGAAACTCCTTAAATTGTTCCTTTCTATAATTCAAGCACTACCTCAAATCTAACCTGACTAGAATGTCACACTGAAGCTTTGCTTCCTGGAACTTTAGAAGTTCTGCGCTTAAAAGGATTTTAGCCAACTTTCATAGTTTCCCACTTTAGAAAGAGATTTACTATTTTCTATAAGCTATTCAAATATTCCTCATATCTTAAAAAAGAAAATAAAAAACTGGAAACATTTCCTGATAAGATACTTTTTCCATAACCCAAGTATAATCTAAATACCTATAAAAATTTAGCTTTTGGGAACATAGGGTGAAAGTTGTATCTGAATCTGCTGCATGTAAGAGTGGGCAATTTCTTAATGTTAAGCCAGCACGTAGAAAATTTGGATATAAGGCCATAAACTGTGTAGTAGATGCTATCAGACCCTTCTGATCACTGTAGTCTAATCCTTACCTTTATCTATCTAAAGAGGCTAAATCTGATTAAGTACTCTCGGTGCTTATTGTGAAGAACTCTTTACTGCTCTGAAGCGCTCTTCATTGAACAAACAATAGAAGAGGTAGCAGCAGTAGAAATAAAATGTGCCAAACCTTCTCTCTTCTGGTAGCACTGCAAATAGCTATGGAGAGCTGCTGTTCTCCAGATGTTTCAAACAGCTGCCTCTAAAATTGACAGAAAACTAGGGTAGCTGTAAACCCCAGGAGCAAGGCTTGGAATGCTATTCTTAAAATATCGAGGAAATATCTAAGAAGATCCTCCTTCTTAGATATTTGCAAGATAGATCCCTTTGCAAGTAAAATCTTTGTTATGGGGTTATTTTTAGGTATTTACATCTTAATGTGGTTTTTTTCTTTTAGAAGCTTGATATTTTCATTAGAACTATTTTGAGAGTTGTCTTACATTAGAACTGTAAAATTTAAGCCAGTGGAAACTTAACTAAGAAGTCAAAGTTTGCTGTCACAGATCAATGAATTAACCATTTGACATGAACTAGAACTAAACTTTGGCAAATATTACTGACTTTTTGAGCGTGGAACGCTTCAGAATTGTGTTCTTTATTAACTAGGTCAGAACTAGTTCAGAACATAATACATTAAGGACCTTACAGTTTTGAATCTAGTTCTAGTTATAATTGCTACATTATAAATCATGAAAGTATTCAGGCTGGAAGTGTCTTTAGGAGGCTTTTTAATCCGACTTCTCGTTCAGAGCATGGTCAACACAGAATTTGGCCTAGTCCAGTGGCCTTGAAAACTTCTAAGAAATACACTGGTCTTACTTTTCTTTTAGTATCTATTTTGGCTTCAAATTTATTATGTTGTAATTGATTAATTACTCGATAGCATACAAAGCAAACATAATAAACAGACAGAAATAATAAAATGCATATTTCTAGAAGCTGAGCACCCACCTTATATAATGAAACGGATGCTTGACTTGAATATAGGAACTTAGACTGACTTTTCTTCCTTTCAAAGTGGGTTATTAATTAGCTAGGGAGCAGGCCAGTTTGCTGTCAGTGTGACTAATGTGTCAGTTGATTCTCTGTGTGTGTACTTGGAAAGGTTGAGTACTAGTCAAGTTGATATGACTTCAGCTGTTGCTCAGATTCTAATACTGCTTAATGGGAATCTTCCCACACAGCATCACTGGAAGAAGCACTTAAAAAACGACTGATTTTTGGGGTTTTTTTTTGTTTGTTTGTTTGTTTGTTTTTCCAGTAAATACATTGTTAAAAGGTGCAAGTATACAAAATTGTTAATTTCTGTCTTTATTTGCTGGGGTGTTTTCTTTACAGACCTACTCAGGCCTCTTCTGTGTGGTAATCAATCCTTACAAGAACCTGCCCATATACTCAGAAGAAATAGTAGAGATGTACAAAGGCAAAAAGAGACATGAGATGCCCCCTCATATCTATGCCATCACAGACACAGCCTACAGGAGTATGATGCAAGGTGAGTGCTGACTGAGATAATGACTCTTGTTGAAATCACAAATCAAAGTTGCAGTCAGTCTGTAGTCTGCAGAACACTGTAGGAGAACAACAACTTACTGCTATCAAAAGGCATCATTGCCCCCTCTATCTTGCTTTCAAACATCTGACACCTACTTGGTACCAGTTTTTGTGTTCAGGTGAATAGCTTTCTCCTGCTCTAGTAGACTGAAGAACCTTACAAAGAGTCTGGCAAGAGCTAAACTTGACAATAAAGATCAGGCTGGTGTGAATGCGCAGAATTCAGAGAAGCAGGCAAGGAGAACTGAGGTATTGAACTTTCCCTCTCGGTCATGAGCCTGTGGAATGATAGCTGTAGGTGGGCAAGTATGTGTATTGGTTAATGAAGGCTTTTAACAAAAGTATTTAAAATCCAGTTGTACAGTCTGGTTGGGTGAAAAAAGCTCAGTATAACCTGCACTTTGAAGTGTGAGTCGATGGTAGTTTTATTGATCATGAGTTGTTTGGTTACATTTGTTCAGTTAAGAATAAAACTTATTATCAGACAATATTAAATACACTTGTTAGCTTTTCATAGAATAAACAAAAGCAACCAGATTGGCCTATCCCTTCCCCTCCCCCCATATATACAAATGAGAAGTAAAGAACCATATGTTACCTGCTGCTTGTTTGTCACTTGAGGATGTTTAAATATGGAGCTCTGAATATCCTGTGTGTATCCCTCCTGAAAGGAGGTCTTTCACAGAGTCAGTGCTTGTGTTTGGGAGGCTTGGAAAATGTTCAGGTATGGAGGCATTTTGTCCTTTTCTTCCTGTTTGTAGCTGGATTATATGGAGAGGCATGTTTTGCAAGGTTAAAGGACATAATGGACGGTTTGATTTGGCATGGCTTGTATGAATTTGCTTACTCCTTTGTTTTCTGATGACTAGCAATGATTAAGATGTTTGTCTCTCCTAGGTGTTGTCATTAGCCTCATTTTTTTTGAACAAAGGCCAGATATAATAAAATCATGCTTTAAAATTCTAATTAGAATCTGTTCTGCTTTCCCCCTGCCCTCACTACCACTTGCATCTCCAAGTATAGGAGGACTATAACAATGTAGCTGTTGTAGAGTGGAAAGGGAGCAAGAAAAACTCCTTCTGCTTACCTGTTTAGAGGCTTTAGGCAAATTTTATGTGTGGAGAATGCTGAGAAAAGTTTCTGAGGTTGTGGTGCCATGCAGAGCACATGTGAAAGCTAACATGATGGACTGATTAAGCTGTATTTGTAAAAAGTCTTGGGTGGGGAGGAGTGAGCCAAGCAGACATGCTGTGATGGACTGGTGGCAGACTACTGATGGCATTTTGTTGAAGATGTGGCAACTCTTCAAGAAGTAGCTATACTCTCATGTGTTACTCTGAAAGGAATGCTGTATCCAGAGGAAAAAACTTGTGAAGCTGGACCTTAATAGGACGTCACTTCCCTCAGACAAAGACTGCATCTGCCACGGACAAGGACAGATACACTGCCCATACTATACATGGCAGTGTGGCTGTCCATAAACCTCTTATCACTCTTTCACTTCCTTCTCTGCTTTGCCCACTCCTTGTCAGCTCAAGTACCAACATATATTTTTCTTAAATAAGCTCTTGACTTAAGCCTACTGGGGTTACTGTTCCTTAAAAAGAAATCTTTTCTGTGTAGAATCAGAAACAGTTTCTTTGACGTTGTTTTAAAGAGAATGAAGAAGTCCTTTTCCCCCTACAGACAACAGTTAAACCATCTGGAACTGCACGTGCCATACATCTTGTCCTTCATCCCTGCCAGGTATATCAGTGTGTGGCAGTGGATATCCAGACAACTGCAATTCCAGGGACAGGTGACCTTCCCTGGTCTGACAGTGGTTCAGACCTAGTGATTAACTAAAAGAGTATTTTCTTTCCTATTGAAAAGAGATAGTGTCTCCATCAGACCACTGCTCGAGTGATGTCTAAAACTCAGAACTCCCAAAGTAGAATTGCTTTGGTATATAAAGCTAAAGAATGGCAGCCCTGCCTCTCTTTTCCTAGCACTGGAAAGTTGCTATGAACTCTGCTGCAGTGTTTATCTTTCCCAGAACAACTCTAGCTATGCAATATTCTCAGCAGAATTGACAATCCAGACGTTTACCCCAGCTCTTCTTTGCCTGGTTTGAGATTTCTTGTTGCTGACTTTTTGGAACACATGTTGGATGTGAATATAATTTCCGGTTAGCTTTTGAACTAGCTTGCTTTGACCTCTTTATCTAGGTTTGGAAAGATTTGTGTGTGTGTCTTGTTTCACGTATGCATATGTGTGCTAGTGAGAACCCTAGAGATCATTTTAGGGTTATTTGCTGCCTTAGTTCCTTATTGCAAAAGGTAACAGTAGAGTTCTGATGTCTGCTACTGGGAGTGAAGGTGAATGGGCTGTTAAAGCAACATTCCTATTCCACTTTCTCAGTTTTGCTTAGCAGTGGGGGAGGCTTGGTGCTGCAGCCAGTGGTATGGCAGGAATCTCTACAGAGAATAGAAGATGAAAGGGTCCAGTGCTCTTCATGAGCCGGAGGCATTTAGGATTAAGCTGCCGTCCCTAGGTTACTTTCAGAGCCCTGAAGACCAGGAATCATTCTGTCTGGTGAAGGATAGCATGCTGTTGACTCTGACTTCTGTCGGCACAGGTTATAGTTATCTCTTAAGCTGACAGAGTGGAAAAGCCTTGCACGTTAATTGATTTGGACTCTGAATTTTTTCTGGTTTCCAGTCAATTTATGGTATTCTAGTGAGCAGGCCATTCAAAGGAATATTCATCAGGAAAGGAATTGGGAAGGAAGAGGAAAATGAGAGTTTTATTCCAGCCTCTGCTAATTCAGAAACTATTTAACCCTTTTCAGGCATCTATGCTCATGCACTATGGGCGAGCTTGGTCCTCATTTTGTCTCTAACCTGGTTACTCCATTCACAAAAGTGTCATGTGGCATTTATATATTCCAAGAGGTTAAATTTCACTAGAAGTACTTCCTTGAAGCAATAAGACAAATGTGGTCAGCGTGGGGTTGGTTTTTTTCTTGCTTTCTCTGACCCAAGATATTAAAACTCAGAAATAAGATGCAAATATCATTTTTCTGCATGCTTCTTAGAGACACTTGACTGTGCTTCAAAAGCAGAACTCTGAAAAAAGTTTAACATTTTTTTGTTTTCTGAGAAAACAACCATTTGTTTTAATGTTTCTGTTCCCTGGGTAACCTGGATGCCAGAAGCCTCAGGTCTGACTGCTTTCAGAAGAATTACTCTTCTGGTGCTGATGACTGAAGCACAGTGCCTGCAAGTGGAGTGGTGTCTTGAGCAAACAAATCATTATTCTAATGCAGCAGATGTACACTGAAGGGGTACATTCTTTACCTCAATTCTTAGTCTCCAGGGGATCTATTTAGAAAAAAACATGTATTAAACTGTTAAACAGCACTTGTTTGTCGATTTGGAACACATATAGGGAATTTTCTACATCAAATACTGAGAAAAGCTAGAGATTTCATTGGTGCCTGGAGTATGATGGCTGTTTTAGTGCCTGTGCCTGAAACTTCTCTAATAGTTTAGTACTAGCAGTATGGTTATTCTTGTTTGCAAAGCTGAACCTGCTCAACTATGAGATAGGTAGGAGAGGGGAATAGACAGCGCATCACTAATGAAGGTACTCAATCTCCTTTCTCATCCGTTTTTTCCACATATTAGTGTAGGGCTCCTAACAGTTGACTGAACAAAACTACTTAAAATCATCGTGCAGTGATTTTCCTTGACCTTGATGGATTAGTCTGCAAAGGAGCCTGTGCAGCCAGCACATTGCTGGTGGTATTCACTTGGGAGTTAGGTGGTCTCTGGATTTGTTTAAAAGAAAAAATTCTGAAGCATATTAGCTGCATGATTCCTATTTGGCCTCATTACATTAAGGGAGGAAACAGTGCTAGCTATTGTAGGACAAATGGCTTGCTGTTGCAGACATTCACGTGCACCTCAGGCCCAGTTGTCATTTTCACAAGCAATAGTCCTCTAGATCAGCTTCTATAGAACATACCCTTGAAGTATTGTATTTGTGATTCTTAGATGTTTACATATTTCTTAAGTTTTCAAGCTAGTAGAACTCTTATGTTTCAACTTCCTTAGTCTCAAGTCTTTTTTTAGCTTGTTTCTTAGTGTCCGTTTGCCATGCTGCATTGCATATTGCACTGTCCCAAAGTGCATCTTTGTTTTCTGTAACATGTTCTGTGTCTGCTTACCAGTTCGGGGATACTTGATTGACAGGACTGTTCAGATTATGTAGAAGCACAGATGTCTCTTTCAAGTTGCATGTAAAGGTCAAGTTCTGTTTCCACTGTACCCAAAAGAATATAGCCTGTGGTTTAACCAGTTTGTTTCCAAGATTTGTCCAAATTTCTGACGCAAAGGGCAACATTAAGTTTGGATGCTAATTATGGAGGATTCTTGTTTTGATGGTGTTTGTATACAAATGGCAAGAAAAACGGGACATAGTTTCTGATTTTTTAAAGAAGTGTTTTACATGCTTTGAATTGCTTGAGATTTCTAAATACAGCTCTCAAAATCCATGTCTTGAATTGTGGTTTTCAATGGAACAAGAAGCTAAAAAAGAGTCTGTTGCCCACTTGTTTTTCAGTAGTTACCCCACCCTTTTTGCTTCATTCCTGTAAACCAGAGCAGGAGCTCTCCGGCAGTAACTTATGTCGTGGTTCAGCCCTTGCTGTCAGTCTCCCTGCAGTTCATTGTTTTAGTATCATGAGCTGCCTGAGCTTTTGCAGGCAGTATACCAGTTTTTCTTTCCTGTCAGGACTTCATAACATTTGTGTAACCTAAAATTACAGCCTAACTTGTTTTCCTGTTTTGCTATCTCTAGATTCAGTTAAGGAATGCTAGAGAAAGGGGTATGGGCTCTAGTCCAAAAATGGCTTGGGGAAATAAATATTTGCATTTGACCCAGTAGGATATATTTCATTTTTTGAAATGGAACTTACTTTTCTTCTTGTAACTGCCTTCAAACTTCAGATAATGCAAAGCTGAATCTTGGCACTGCAGTGTTGCTGCCAACTCAAGAAGTGATTTTTCTCATTTTTAACATCTTGGAGTTCTGTTGTTGAGAGCTGTCTTGAATATGCTATGTTTGTCCTTAATTTGATTTCTTTCTTTCCTTTTTTTTTTTTTTGTGTGCTTGATGATAGGTTATTAGCATTTTGAAATTTTTCTATAATGCATTCCTTAAATGATAATGCAAAAGGAGGCTCTTGTGTTCTGTTCTGGTGTTTCCCTGGAGTGTTTTTGATCGTACTCAAACCAGCGTGTAGGTTAAAGCACCACAGTGAACATGATTAGATTTTTATGCCAGTAGGGTTGTTCTGAGTAGCAGAGTGTATCAAGTGCCTGGGGCTCCTGCTGTGTTCTAGCCCTGAGGGAAGGACATGGGTTGTAAGATGATGTTGAGGTCAGAAGAGAAGTTTGAAGAGGGACTGGGGAACTGAAGCTACTGCATAGTTGAAGCACTTAAATGTGTTTAAGGCTAATTCTTGCTTTAGGTCAACACTCTAATTTGGCCAGCCAGCCAGTTGCCTAAGCTGGATTACAGGCCGTCACCATGATGCTAGGGGAGCAGAATGGTAACGGAAACCTAGAGGGCCAGACTGCTCAATTCTGCCAGATGCTCGGTGGTTAGGAGGTGGGTGGTACCATCTAGCTATGGTTAAGCTTTTAGCCTTAATGAGTCAGCTATAGGCAGGGGACTGCAAGCCAAGCCTTTGCCTTTCAGCTATGCTTCCTCTTAGCTGGAGAGATGATGTCACCATTGTGTGAACGCTATATTACTTCTCCTTTTATGGAGATGAACAAGCTTGAAACTGGAGTCACTCATGCAGAGGAAGTGAGTGATAAAGGCCTGCTAGGGTGTTCTGTAACTGAGATGTGGAGCTTGAGTTGCACATTTTCTCTAGCCTCCGAACCTTTTTCTTTTCCCATCCCAAAAATGCCTAAAAACAAAATTCAGGAGTTTGGAGCTCTATTAATTTTTCAATTATGTCAATATATTTAATGACAGAAGTTCAGCATTCATTCAGGTTTGTTGTTTTGCAGTGGAATATTTGGCTGAGGACTTTTTATGTACAAGATATCTCTCTTGTGAAAACAAATTTTGTGTTAAAGTTTTTAATGTATGCTGAAGGTCCTGGAACCAGTCTAAAATGCGGTCTTTTATTTTTGAACTGAAGAAAATCAAGAATGAGTTAGATATTATGTCTTTTTAATATAGTAAACCCAATCTACTGATCTTATTATACCATACTGCTGTATAGCTTAAATTTGAAGGATGTTTTACTTCCTGAATTTCTGGATGCTTGAGGCTTCTGCTTCTTAGGATCACTTGATTACTATGGTGATGAGAGCTAAAGAAAAGCCTAGATAAAAAGCTTTCCATGCCAGCTGGTCTGAAATATATAACTGTTGCTATAATTAACTAATGAGTTGTTATTCTGGATTGGTTTTAATAAGTGACTCTGTTTAGGATTGAAAAGCAGATGCAGATTTCTTTTAATCAGGCATTTCTTGATTGTGTTATTATAAGCAACTGAGTTTATGGTACCCAGCACATTCTCTTTTGCTGAGTAGGTTGCTTGCACAACTGACAATGGAGTGAAGGCAAGTGCTGACTGAAGTTGTGCAGTACGCCCATGTTGCATGATCCTTTAAAAAAAAAATAATAAAGAGGGGTGGAGGTGGCCTCTTGTCTGGGCAGTCGAATTCTGATTCGTGATGGCACAAGTCAGTATTGTATGGAGGGCATGTAAAGCAATTCATAATTGGAAGCGTATCTAAGACTTGCACTTTTGTACGCGTTAGCTCTTGGTCGGCTCCAGTTTCCTGTTGCTCAACACATTATTTGAGTTGTCTGTCTGTACACAATTAGAAGAATTCCAGCTATCCCAATGATTGCTGCTTTGCAGTCCTGGGAAAGAATTTCCCCCGGATTGCAAACAGGAATGTTGCCTTTTATGGCAGTGTCTGCATGCTGCCGGTGACTTGCCCGCACTTGCAGGTACGTTCCTGCTGGCTTAAAGCAGAGGTGACTAACGCAGCTGCAGCGGGCCACCAGGAAAGTATGTTGGGGGAGGAAAACCTCGTGCCGACAAGATTTTGAACAATGTCTGTGACTTTTCCTGCCTGAGCACCTTTCAACACCTTGCGTTAAGGTGTGGAAAAATCCCATGCTTGCCCATTACGGTCTTCCACAGGTCACTCCATGGTGCTTTTGCTACTTTGCCTCTTTGCAATGAGGCTCAAAAAGAGCTTCTCAACTAAGTGCAACAAAACTTGTCATGGTCAAAAAGTGTTCAGTGCCAAAGAGCTTCTCGGTATTATCTGATGTTGGTCACCTTTTTCTCTTGGGCAGTTGGTTTATCTGTCTGCTTACCGATGTTGGGTTTTTTTTCTGGATTAAGGATCCTCTCCTGGAGGAAAGGGAAGGGAAAGGGAAACACTTTTCAAGGGCTTAGGGCTCCATTGCCTGTATGAGGAGCCTGAGCTCATAATTCCAACACTAGAGTTGGCTACAAGGAGTAAAGATCACCTTCCTTAGATTTATTTTTTTTTTTCCCTCTTTCTCTCAAATTGTCTTCTTAGAAGAACTTCTGTAGTACCTGAATGTGGATATAACCTTTTCCTGGACAAGGGGGCTGTTTGTTTATAGTCAAGCTTTTGAAAGTCAGATGTTATTCAGAGGCACAATCTTTTCCTTTGGAATAGCTCCTTTGTGATAGAGAATTGCACCCAGGTGTACATTTCCTTAGGCAATCCATAAATGAGCCATTAGTTATTTCCCTGATCCACCCTCAAAGTGCCCAGTCACACAGAGAGCTGGTGTGTACCCGCTGAGCCCTTGACCCACTGGGAACCTTGGACGGATGGGGCTGTTGGAGGTGGCTAACATCTAGTCTTTGCCTGTCCCTCGGCAAAAGGGTGCATAGCTAAAAGGCAATGAGTAAAATTCAGCACTTGAAAAAATGGATATACGGTGCTAACAAAGCTGCATTATGTAGTTTTGAATGCTTAAGAATTTGCTGGGGCAAAACAATTTGACTGATAATTTTCTTCTGTTTGTTTTCTTCAAGTTTTAGGGCTGATTAGCTCTTCCTGAGAACAGTATTAACAGGGATAAAACTATTTTTATATTTTCCTCTCAATTTTTGTGCTCATCTGCATACAATCAGTTTCCAGTAAAGAAGCTTAAGAGCAGGAATTGCCTATCCATAGTGTGTAAATCTGTAAATGTAATGTTTCCATTATTGGTGTCAGAATCATTTAAGAAAAGATAGAATCTCAAATTTGGTAGGTTTGCCTGCTTTCCTTATTCCATGAAAACATGTCCAAAGGCTTGACATACTTCTTTCTTTATAAAAAGATTTTATAGGAGACTTTGAAGGTTACCAATTGCTTGAAATAATTTTTGGTCAATCCAGTGAATTTTATACTCTTCCAATGCCTGAGCCTTGCCTTCTCCCTCTCTAGAGGTTAAACTTCAGTTCACTGCAAAATTGGGACTAAGTGTGGAAAAAAAAGAGTGGCAGTAACTGGATGAAATCTAACTGCTGTATTACTGAGGTTCTCAGACTGGATGATCTGATACTCCTCTGGTCTTGTCCTTAAGAAAAAAACCCAAAACTCAAATAAAACCAAAAAGAACCTCCATTAATGGGAATTTTTACTTTAGTACAGTCTGTTCTGTGAGTGCCCCCGTAGCTCTTGTGGACTGTCTGTGAAGGACTTGCTGTGCCCAAGTCTGTTCCCTATCTAGGCAGATCTTGCTGCCCCTGTGGTAACTACAAGCTACCGAGGCAGTTGGGGTGTAGGCACAGGTACTCTCCAGTCTGCCCATTGTCCCCAGGTTGTTTCTGGTGGCAAGGGGAAGGAATGGGATGCAGACTAGAGGCTCACAGGGTGGATGTGTGGCTGGGAGTTGCAACCAAGGCAGAAGCAGGGCAACGTGTTCACACAACATGCTGGGGGGGCAGTAGGGTGAAGGCAGTGGAAGGACTACTCAGGATTGCATATGAAGATGTGGAATTGTATGTCAATGCTGAAAGGAGGTTGGAGATGTGGGAGAAGATAGCATGGATAGTCTGGGTGAAGTTAAGTTCTGTAACTGGAAAGATGTTATCACTCAGAGCTGGGAACTGAACACAGGAATTAGTATGTCTACTGGTATGTCAACATGAAAAAGAAAAGGTTTCTACTGTTACCAGCTGCTCCATTAATAACAATAGGGAATGGTGACAGAAAAAAATCAGCTGTGTGGGACTTGGGCTGATGCTCAGTGTCATAGTGTTCAAGTCCATTCTGTACAAAATAAATAACAAATTTTTTTCACTGAGCTTCCAGTGTTTCTTTTAGGGGTGAAAGCCTCTGTTTGATAGGAGGTTTTGGCACTTTGGGATTTGTAAAGGTTCTTGTCACACTTTGCCCTTCTCCCTTCCATTTCAACTGCTCTGCTGATAATTTTTGTATGTCAGTATGAACCCAGTGTTATGACAGGGGAGAGGGCTGAAGAACAATAGATTTACATCAAACTATCAGTCTGTGATAAAGAAGTGTTCAGTGAGGGTTCTGTATTGTTTGTCATCAATATTCTTTCTGGATGAAGAAGACTAAATTGCAGTAGTGCCATTATACTTTGGCAGATGGTGGGAGGTTGGCATCTATTGCCAAAAAAGGGGTTACCTGGCCATATTTCTGAAGTACTAGTACCTGGTTTTCTCTTTGGTGTTGATTTCATATTGTCACAGAAATTGAATTTTAGAGTCTCAGTCTAACTACTTTTTAAAAAATTTTATTCTAGATCGAGAGGATCAGTCTATCCTTTGCACGTGAGTATTACAGTTGTCAGCGTGGCTGGATGGTAAAGTCTGTGTTAAAAATCTTGGCTGTAGGACTGTCTTAATTGTAGATGGGGGGTGGGGTGGGCATGCTCAGTAAATTAGGTAATAATAGTACAGACTCAAGGAAGATCCCCCTACACTTCCTCCAATATATATATATAATCTTTCTGCAGAATAATTTTCCTAAGAATTGGAGGAAGAAGGGAGGTTTTGAAACAGCCCCTGTGCTCAAACTCCTAACGAAACACAGCTTTGTCTATGGAAAAAGCTTGGAGGAGTTCATCAGATTTGATGCAGCTGTAGTGTTTAAGTGCATTCATACTGATGGGGCTGATACAGTAACAGATACTCTTGATACAGCAGTTTCTTTTCTAGACACAGCAAAATTTGTTGGCCCTCAATTCTGCTTAAAGAATTGGAATGTTTCTTCTTGCAGTCAGGAGGCTTCTTTTTGAAAGACTCACTTCATTATCTTTCACCCCTAACTCTACAGCAGCCTCCGGATTATTCCTCAGTTACTTGGCAATCTTTGTATCCAAGTGTCTAGAAAACATAATTCTTTATTGCCTTCCCTCTGTGCACATGTACAGAAACTGCACCCAGTGGCAAACTGGCTGAGGGCTAGCCTGCAGTCCAGCAACACTGATATAGTTTGCCAGTACAACTTGATTTTTCTTATTTTTGATGGAAGTGCCATAATGCAGTTAAGGAGCTCAGTAGCCCTTTTTGGGGTTAGAATACGGCTCCTTATGTCTTGTTTGTGAATGAATTGCAGATTTTTCTTACAGAGGTGAATCAGGAGCTGGTAAGACAGAGAACACCAAGAAGGTCATTCAGTATCTGGCTCATGTTGCTTCCTCACACAAGTCTAAAAAAGACCAGGTAAGACCTAGGGTTAATGATGCTTTATTTCTGTGCTGACTTTGGATGGTAAATATATGTTGGCTGATATTGTTCAAAACCACGTTGCTTAACAAAAGTGTAGGTACTAACATTTATCAGCAGACTCAGGAGGACAGTAAAGTATGAAACAATATACATTTGTCAAAAATAGCAAGTCAAGGAACGTTGTTCCAAATCATAATTCCTTTGAATTCAGTGGGACTACTTATCCGCAACCTCTTGGATTCATGGGCAAATGCACGGGCAAGAGATCTATAGGTGAAGCACCATCCATACTCATGTTTTTACACATATGTATTGCTTATAACTACTCTAGGCAGTGTAAAACCTGTATAGGTTAGGTCTGGCAATTATATATACTGTCTCAAAACTGAAATGATAGGCTAGTGGACATCAGCTGAAAACTTTAAAATTGTAGGAAAACATTAAAAGGGTGGAAACAGCCAAGTGTTAGCAGCACATGAAAGGAGGGTGGTGGTGATGGTGGGAGGACTTTAAAGATGTCTCACTTTTATTTTTTTCCCCCTCCCTCTCCCCCGATGGACTATTGCCGAATTCGTCAGTTGTATCCTCGTAGGTGAGCTGCACGTTTACTGCACGTTCTGCACCAGGAATGCGTTTTCTGTCCCATTGTGTGATTTTTTTGAGCAGCTTTTCACTCCACACCAATATCACTTTCTGCAGATAAAACAAATCCATAGACAATTCACAATTTTATTTTATTTTTGTGTGGTGCACAATAATCCTTTTTTGTGAGGATGTTCAATTAGAGACTAAAGTAATATCAAGAATACTTGCGTTCTGTGCTCAATACTAGTTTGTATTTAAGGTTTTTCTTGCAGGATTTTCCCAGGTATGCCATTCGAGAAGTATACCTCGAGGGCAATTATACTGGACCAGGCTTTCCTAGAACCATAAGCATCTAGTGTGTGTGGTGTTCCTAGTGAGATAAATATACTTGGTTGTTTAGCTTTCTGTTCCCTGCAGTGAGATGTGGCTGCAGATTGCAAAGAAAGGTTGAGGGGAAGGGTGCCCTGCAGATAGAGCATTCCAGGCCTGGGAGCTTGTTAGCCAGAGCTGAACACATTGGAAATGTTCACTGGTGAGCTGTGTAATGAAAGCCAGATGCCAAATGTGACCACTGTATCTCTGCATAGGAGTTTTCCCATAGTAGCTTAATGTATGTGTACAAAGTGTATGAATAAGAAGGCATCTCTACACCGGCATACTATGTGTGTGCACACACATAGTAATAAGTAACTTCTGGAATCCAACCAAAAAAAAAACCTTTCTATGTGCCAAATGTTCAGACATATGAAGGCTTTTTCCATGGTCTGTCAGTAGCTGTATTTAGAAACATTCTCCTTTTTTCTAAGTGTGGAAAATAGAATCATGGGGTTGCATTAAATATTCTTCCATTGCTTATTCTCAAGCAAAATTTCAACCTCCAAACAGTCTGCTTAGGAGAATAAAACAGTCCTAAGTTGGTCTTGTTGGTGATTTGCCCAAGTTTGATGGTTGGGTTTGTTTTCTCTTCTCTAAGTTTTGATTCTTCTGAAAAGTTCTGGAGCTCACATTTTGCTCCATTTTAGTGACTAAACAGTAGCACTGACCTCACCAGAGAGGATTTTGAGCTGGAGTCTTTGAATGTTAATTGGTAATGAGTGCTCTATGCAGCAATACTTTACAAACCTTAAACTTGGAACTAGATTATAAGGGTTAATGAAGATGAATATGTTAAATTTTTTGAGGATCTCAGGTATACTGGTCTTGGCAGATTTATTCTTTAGGGTTGAATGTGAAAGTGTCAAACCTCTATGCTGCAAGACTAGGCGCAGAACTTGATAATATAGAAAGTAGAGGTGCTTTATCTACTGGAAAAGTTTCTTGACTGTCTACTGTTAGAAGTTTTAGATCGAAACCCCTGTCTTTCCAAGTATCCGAGCTAAATCAAATTTATAAAGTGTATTCTTCAACTCTAGCTCCCTTATTTTGGAGGTAGTGGAAGCTTCCACTGATTCCAGTGCATTAGTATCTTCAGCTAAATAGCTTCTGGATGCATGGTGTGACTACTAAGCACATGAAGGCTGCTTCGGGGGACTACTGAATCTAATTATATAAACACTTTGTTCCATTTGATGAAGCTTTATTTATGGAAGTTCAACTTAGTGTTTTCCCATGTTTAGTCTCTGTTTGCCTGCTGACTTTTAAGATCATGCAATAGTTTTTTCAAGATGCGGATCTTTGCAGCTAATCAGAAATTCATGGGTAATAGTTGCTAATGCTTAAATATTTGTAATAAAGATTAGGTTATTAATGATCTTTCTCCCTTCCCCATCCAGCCCACTGTTGTTTGGACTCAGTTATGCAAGAATCTCTTTCATCAGAGAAGAATATAAAAACAAATCCCTAGAACGTAAAAACCAAAACAACAAAAAAGCCCACCAAAACAACAACAACAACAAAAAAAACCCCAAACACTCTTCCCCATCTTTTGGTGTTTTAAATTGCATGCTGTTAAACCTAGCTGTGGTTTCTAGATGCCTTTCTCCATAATTCCTGAAGAATAAATGAGATGCAAAACTTCTACCTTGCATAGAAATAATCCCAAAAAGTGTATTAGATGAAAAAAATGCAGAGAACAAGATAGATGTCAAGGATTTTAGTTGAGAGCTGTAGAGTGTGTGCTGCCCAACCATGGGCTAACAGATCCAGTGGCTGTTATTGCTTCTGTTTTCATGAGGACTGTTGTATGTACTTCAAATGCATGTTAACCATTAAACAAAATTGTTTCAGGTAAAGGAATAGCAGTTACAGGTGTCAGAAAATTGGCAGTGTCTTAATGATAGGCACCATAGAATTTGTAGAAAGCTTGTGATGGACAGCTCTGTGTTGCAGTATTTTTGCTGTGTAAAATTACCCATTATATGATAATAATAATGAAATCTCTGCCTTCAGTAAAAGGTGACTGTCAAAATTTAAGGTAAAAAAATCCCCAACCAAAAACTTCTTTAAAATTTTAAAGATAAAAGGATTGTGTTTATAAATAAAAACAGTGTACAGTGCATGCCAGTGAGGAATGAATACATCGCAGTAATTTCAACCACTTAGTCTTACATGCCATTGCCATGGCATGCTGAGAACTTGCCCTTACCACTGTATCATGGTGCTAAGGCAAGTCATGAGAGCTAACTGACTTGAACAAGTAACTCGTGGTCAAGGAAGCATTTTCCTTTCCCCTGAGCTCTATATTGCTGTGTTGCTGAGCTGGCGTTCTCTATGCATATTGCTACCATGGTGGTTCAAGAGACCTAATTGCCTCTAAACTACAGTTTACCAACACCTACTTGACACTAATGACACTTTCTTCCTGAAAAAACAAGGTTGTCTGTAGTATGGATTTCAATAAATTTTTGATCTTTGTGTAGCTAGGCATGACTTTAGTTTTATTTTTTAAGCCAAATAATTAAAATAGACATGATATCAAAGCCTGACTTCTATTTAAACGGGAATAAATAGATTAAAAAAATCTCTTCCCTCCTTGTTCCATAGTTGAGTTGAAGCACTGTTTCTTGCATCTCTCACTTCCATAGTAGCAAATTGCAGTCACACACACAGGCCTAGGACTTCACTGCAGGATGGGGAAGAGAAATCAGGTGAGGGAAGAGTGTTTCAACTTCAGTACATGTGCCAGAATTGGGGGGGATATGTGACTGCTGCACAGTTCCAAGGATTGAACCCAAGTTTCAGGATTTTCTCCTTACAAAACCACGCACTGGCTCTGTTAAAAGAGAGCAGATGTCCCATCTTGGGTACCTGTCCCAGGCCTAATTCTCTCATTATGTATACTTGACAGTGAATGAAGGCATTTGCAGCAGCTGTATCTTCTCTGTATGTGCAGTCCTGCAGGGACTAAGGGTCTTCTTTGGCCTTGAACTTTACAAGCATGAAGCGAGGTGATTGTGGAAGTAAGAAAGACTTGTAGTGCTTTGTACAGTTTCTCATGTATTTTCCTCTTCTCTCTTTTTTTTTTTTTTTTTTTTTTACTGCATGTATTTTTAGAAAGATTGTGTAAGGACTAATCTGTTCTATGATGCACTTGGAGAATGAATGGGAACAATTTTCCTTTGGAAATACCCTTAAATAATTTGCCCATAACTTCTAGTTCTTGTGAATCAAACTTCGTTTCCATCCATTATGCACAGGAAGTCTTGAGTACTTACTGATAACTGAAAAAAAGAGAAACATTAATCTAAAGTCCCATTTTCTGTCTCCAGAAGCTCTTTATGTAATCTTGAAATATATAGAACATCATGCCTTTTTGCACAGAGGACAAGTAATTTTTAAAAACAGCCAGGGATATATCTAGAGCCTGCAGTGAAAGGTGTATATGCTCCAGTGGTGTAGTACTTGGCAGGGATAAATGTTCTGAATTTTCTTTTTCTAGAGCTCCAACATTTTGACTTACTTGAGGGGAGGAGTGCGTGAATATGGCAACAGCATGCAAGTGATCATGCAGTTTGTGGGATACCACTAATTCTCTTTTTTGTGTGCCTCCTTACAAAGGAAGTTTTTGCTTGTTTGTATTTTGGAATATGTAGGCTCTTAGTGAAAGCTTTTTGATTTGTTTTTATCTTTTAAAAACATAAGACCTTTTCAGACTAGCTTCTTAACCTACTATTAGCAGAGTTCCAGCCCAGATGGTGAAACACTTCTGGGATGAGGGCCTGATCGTGGATGGTGCAGTGTTTTGCTTTGATCCTGGGAAGTCTGTGGTATGATATGGCCAAGTGACTTTCTTGTTAACAGAAAGACAGCACTGGGATGCCCTTGTGCTGAGGAAAGAAATAAGGCACATTTGTGAATGTTTCTGTTTTACCCAAGTAACTAACGAGTCTCCTTTGAAGATTTAAGGGATGATCTCCTAAGGTTTAATACGGCTTCTTTGCAACAGATGCCAAGCTAGTGTGAGTTAAAACTTCAGCGCTGGTTTGACCCAAAATTAATGCAGTAGACCACTATGTACTTTATTCATTTCCGATTTCTCTCTAGGGAGAACTGGAGAGACAGTTGCTCCAGGCTAATCCCATCCTGGAGGCCTTTGGAAATGCCAAGACAGTAAAGAATGACAACTCCTCAAGATTTGTGAGTATTACTATCCAGCGTGGGTGCCAGTATTCTACACTTTCCAGAGAGAAGACTTAGTCTACTTTTGGGTAAATTACCGTCAGGGATAGGACAACTATCTGTAAGTGACTTCTCTCAAATTAATCTGAGATGTGAATTTAATTAGGTGGATTATCTAGAATAGACTTTATAGGCCTTTGGAATAAGGAACCTGACTCTGTGACAGGATCTATGCTGATTTTAAATTTATCACAGTCAATTTTGTCTTGGAGAGCAAATACTGATCATTATTTTACTTGCTGTGGAGAGCAATGAGCAGTGTCTAAGAGGCAGGTGAGGGAACTAGAGCCGGAACTCAATGAAAATGGTTGAAGCTAACATTGAGGGAGGCAGAACTGTCCAGATCATATAGCACATGAAACTGAAAGGACCCTGGTTGTGGGAAATCTAGGCTGAAACATAATAAATTTGAATTGTAGGCTGCCTGAATGTCAGAAATGTCTGAAAGTGTTCAGTGTCATGTTTAAATCGCTGCTGTGATCAGCAGGCATTGCCTATTGGCTGACCTTCTGTTTTGCCTAAACCGGCCTGACCTGTTTTGAATTTCCTTTCCTGGATTAAAAAGGGACGGTTTACCTTTGCTGTGTTTACTGCTGTTACCGCATAGATTGAATACAAATTTTAATGCTATTATCTTCCTCTTAGGGCAAGTTCATCAGAATAAATTTTGATGTCAACGGCTACATTGTTGGAGCCAATATCGAGACCTGTATCCTTTTTGTAACCTCTTAAAAGAATTTAAAGGCTACAGAAGTGTCAATAATGATAACTGGCAATCTCTTGTCAGGTTGAGAAAGTGGTAGGAAGCATTTCAACAGTAATTTCACTAGCATAAATTTTAGTCTTTTAGTCTTCTTTTAGACTATATTTCTTCATATAGTATTTTGTGACCTTTGTGATCACAGTGGAAATCTTTTCTGAATTTTAATCTTACAAGGTTGAAATGGAAGCATAAACTGTGGTAAGATGAATAGCTTTGGGATTTCGTAAGCTGTTCTCACTACTGCCGAAGGCATGCAGAGATGGATGGCTACTGTTTTTTTATCAGTTAAGTGTCTCTTATTATAACCATCATTCAGAGGCTGGCAGAACTGAGACCAGAAGCTTAGTGGGTTGTTGACTGATAATGATTGCTAAATCAATACCCCTGTTAATTGGCATGAGGAGAGCATCAGGTAGTGCGAGTTTTTCTCCTGCCACAAAATAGGAAGTGATTTGTATGTCCTGCCATATGCCTTGACTCTCTGAAGATCTGCTGGAGAAGTCACGTGCAATTCGTCAAGCCAAAGAGGAGAGAACCTTCCACATCTTTTACTACCTGCTGTCTGGGGCAGGCGAGCATTTGAAGAGTAAGTATGATTTATTTGTAGTTACAGGATTCCCTTATCACAACGACAGAGGGTTCTAAACATTACAGTGTAGGACCTGTTCCTTCATAGTTTCTAGGCTCTGCCTTTTAGATATAGTTGCCCCTCCTCCAATTCTTCCCTGCCCTCATACATACCTCTGCCCTCCCCCTGCTCTTCTCAGTTCCTGAAAACTTGCTTCTCTGATTCCTTCATGCACTTGTCCCTTTGTCAGCAATGACTCTACACCCTTCCTTATCTAAATCACTGTCCCATGTTTAGTCTCATCTCTCATGATGTAAACGGTCCTACTGTGATATGCTCGGTCCTACTGTGATATGCTCGGCATTTAACTGAATGGAACAAAGCTACTGGCTCCTAAGCAGCTCTGTAAGTCTAGGATCCTAGTGCACGTAGCTCAGCCTAGTAATCAGGGTCCATGTTGTGCAAGAGCTGCAAGTTAATCTGGAGGAAAGACAGGAGAGGACTTTTCTCATAGTTGCTACTGTTTCAGGAGCTATATATTAACTTTCTTTCACCTGACTTGAAACAAATGAGGTGTCTGAAACTAAAGGCAAATTTACTTTCAAGTTAATCTCTGCTTTTTATAGATTTAGGGCATAATGATGATTGACACTGCTTTGGTGTAGTCCAGAGGAGGGAATAGAAATAAATAAGGCAGAAAAACTCCAGTTTTATCTAAAATACATTAAATACTCAGCTTACAGTAAAGCTGGGCTTAATCACAAATTCTTCCAACACCTGCTAGCACCTGCAAGTCAGAAATTTGATCTCAGTGGTAGCTTACTGTCTATTTAAGAAAAAAAAAAGGCAAAAGGAGGGGAAAAAAAAAAAAAGAGAAAAAGCCATAGTAACTTTTTTCTCAATTCTTTCCTAAGCTGATCTGCTGCTGGAGCCTTACAACAAGTATCGCTTCCTTTCCAATGGGCATGTTACGATCCCGGGTCAGCAAGACAAAGACATGTTTCTGGAGACCATGGAGGCAATGAAGATCATGGGCATCCCAGATGAGGAGCAGATAGGTATGAATCCTCTGAAGGGCTTGAAAATGCAAGGAAATGAAAGAAGGTATCTTTATTAATAATCTAGACAAGGGGATTGAATGCACGCTCAGTAAGTTTTCAGCTGAAATCAAACTAGGTGGGAGTGTTGATCTGCTTTAGGTTCAGAAGGCTTTACAGGGAGATCTGGACAGGTTGACTCAATGGGCCAAGGCCAATGGCATGAGGTTTAATAAAGCCAAGTGCCAGGTCCTGCATTTCGGTCACAACAACCCCGGGCAGCACTACAGGCTTGGGGCAGAGTGGTTGGAGAGCTGCCTGGCAGAAAAGGACCTGGGAGTGTTAGTTAGTGGACAGCCGGCTGAACATGAGCCAGCATGTGTGTGCCCAGGTGGCCAAAAAGGCCAATAGCATCCTGTCCTGTGTCAGGAACAGCATAGCCAGCAAGACTAGGGAAGTGATGGTGTCTCTGTACAAGGCCTCACCTCAAGTACTGTGTTCAGTTTTGGGCCCCTCACTACAGGAAGGATATTAAGCTGCTGGAGCCTGTCCAGAGGAGAGCCACCAAGCTGGTGAGGGGTCTAGAGAACAAGCCCTGTGAGGAGAGGCTGAGGGAAATGTGCATGTTTAGTTTGGAGGAGACTAAGGGGGAGACCTCGTTGCCCTCTACAACTCCCTGAAAGGAGGGGGTAGAGAGATTGGGGGTTGGCCTCCTCTCCCAAGTGAATAATGACAGAACCAGAGGAAATGGTCTGAAGTTGCAGCAGGGGAGGTTTAAATTAGATATAAGAAAGAATTACTTTACTGAAAGAGTGGTCAGGCACTGGAACAGCCTGCCCAGGGAGGTGGTGGAGTCACTATCCCTGGAGGTGACATTAAGAAATGTGTAGACGTGGCTCTTCAGGGCATGCTCTAGTGCCCAAGATTATTGGGGTGTTGCGTGGGGGTTATTTTGTTGTTGTTTGTTTGTTGGTTGTTTTTTTTTAATGTGGTTGGACTCGATGATCTCAGAGGTCTCTTCCAACCACAGAGATTCTGTGATTCTGTATCTCTCTGGAGTGTTTTTGTTCTGGGGTTCTTTGTTTGGAGTTTTTGTTGGTTTTATTTTGTTTAGTGTCCACTCCCCTCTTATTCGTCCCCAAGTGAACAAGTGTGCAAATAATAAACTTTACTGGCTTTGGAGTGACGCACCCCAGGATCTACCAGCACAGTTTCAGTTTATATAGTTAAGGTTAGAAGTCAACCAGCTAATGAAAACGCACTTCTGCTTGATGTTTTTGTTCCCATTCTGAGGGCCATATATGCAGTTTATGAATAACACATCCAAGATGCAAGAATCCCCTCCTTCTCTTGTGCAATACGTGGCTTGTGTGCTCCCCCTGTCCCTAAGCAGTGGCTTTAAACTATGTAATCTAACCACTAATGGATTAGTACTTTGAGAATAGCCTTGCCATACTGCCTTTCTTTTCAGCTTAACACTGAACTGCTGATTAGAAATTAATATTGTCTGATTCTGTGAGTGCAGTACCATGACAGTGAGGCTAGGATTGTATGCAGCCGATACAAAGTGCAGTGATATGTATTGACCAGAGCTCTCTGCTGTCTCATTCATGATCTGCCTCGCTGGTTGGGAAACAGTGTTCTGCAAAATCTCAGTGTCTAAGGGCTTCTGAAACTAGGACTTTTTTCTCTACACTGAAGCAAGCATCTGTGGTTCTCTACACTGAAACAGCCTCCTCTGCTGGAGATTGCAGTTCTTGTGGCTGTAGGGAGTATATGCCTGTACCTTAACTATTGCTCTTCACAGTCCAGCCTGCTATAAATCCACACAGCTGTTATCCACAGTCTAATACACTTATTGATATCCTGAATCATCTAAGACTGAAACTGCTGTAAGTAGGTGAAGATCATTTGCCTAAACTGAATAAAAGAACTGGCAGCCTAATTTATTGTCAGGATGTCCTGCTATGCCCAGGTTTTTTGAGTTGGCGTATTAATGTATATGCCAGGCATATTAATGTATATGTATCTTTGCTGTCACATACAGCTACTAGGGCAAAGATAGATGAATTTTCTGTTCAAAGGTTGAAGTGCTTTAATGTTCCTTATAGGCTTAGAAGAATAACATATGCAGTAGCTGGATGGATGGTAGGCTTCCTGAGTTTTGATATAAAGTCTAAACACTATGTCTGAACACTTATGAGACCTCAAACTAAGCTGTCTGTCCAAGTGTCATGACTCCAGATTCAGGTGGCAAACCACTGGATTTCATAACACACAACTAGGAACATACATGAAATATTTCTTTTCTGTTGGTCCTGATGTAGCATATGTGGAGCCTTTGTTTACTCTGCTGTCAAAAGGATATTGTTTTAAAACAAATGTTTCTGTAAACGGTAGAAATTAAAGGACATAAAAATCTTTGATACAAGATCTCCTTTGGAAGTAACTGGCAGTTGCTTTGCTTAAGGCAACTTGAAGCTGTTATGCAATGAGTTTGATTGATAGATGGTGAAAATTGAATTGATGCTGTCTTTGAAAAATGTCTTTCTTGTTATAGCATCTGATGCTGCTTTTGTGATGTGCCCATTTGAAGAGTATGAATATATCATTAGCAATGGGTGGAGTGCTTCAGCACTCCATTATTAGTAATAGTTATGGTACAGGGTACTTTTGCCCACAGCCTGCTGCCCTTCATGCTTTAAATTGTGTGTATGGACTACAGACCTTTGGCTAGGGAACTGAAAGTGACACATGGTTAAAAGAACAAAATTTTACTTCTTGTAATTGGTTTGTACTCTTAATAACTGTCTCTTTTCTGTGTTTAACAGTAGTCGTTGAGGAAAAATAGTGAATTTTGGCCCCCTAACAGAGAACAAATGTTTAATAAAAAACTATAGATGTTGGAGGGTGGTACAATACCCTCAATCTCGCACTTCACTATAGTGACATTGGATGAATTTCCAGGCTGTGTAGGAGGGACAGGGAAAGTCTTGTGTCCTGAATGGGAGCTATGTAGAGGAATGTGGTATGTTTATCCAAATTCCAGAAAGATCTTTGGGGTGTTGAGAAGGGCCTCTTAACCGTGTCAGGAAAGGTAACTGGCTCATATAAGGGCTTTTGGTGGTGTGTGACACTAAGCTATTATTATTACTTTAAAAGGTCTGCTGAAGGTTATCTCAGGTGTTCTTCAACTTGGCAACATAGTCTTCAAGAAGGAGCGTAATACAGACCAAGCCTCTATGCCAGACAACACAGGTAACTAATCTCCTTTTCCCACCCCAAAGAAAAATGCAGAAAAAAGCCTACAGGAATGTCTTGCAAGTAGAAGAATGTATTACAGTATGTAGAGAATGCTAGAGTCCTGTTTTTCTGTAAGGTGAATTATTTGTCAAAGGAGCTGACCTGCTCCTTTGTACAAATACACACTATTCCACCAGGCAGGGGTTTGCAGCCACCCATAGGCAGGAATGTGGCACTGTTCTTGTGAAAGGACTTGGCAGGAAGTACATGTGATGACCAGATGAAAAGGACTACTCTACTGCAATATTTAGTGTATATGTATTTTAACCAAGCTAAGAAAGATTGCTCCTACAAACCTATATCATCAGACTTTAAGGAATGTTCTTTCCTAACTTTGTAGGCAGACTTGCCACTGTAGGACTAGTAAGGTGGATAGTTCTGTGGTGGCTGTACAGTATGTGCACATATTTTGATTGCATTACCCATTGTTACATGTGTAAATGTAACACTGTTGTGTTTCACGTGACAGAAGGCTTGGCTCTTAGACCTTCTTTATAAATGTACTGCAGAAATATGAGAGGCTCCTTAATTTGTCTTAAAGTATATAAAGTCTTTATTATTATTCCAGAAAATATGCTCTAAATGGTATTTTGGGGAGGAGAATAAACCGCTTGGCTTTTGGATCTTGAATCTGAAATACAGAGTTACCTCAAAGACTAAGTAGATGAAGACAGAACAATTTGCTTAATTATGAAGTCTGTTACTTGATGTATATTTATATTGATCACAGATTATGGACTTTCTAAAGTCTTTCAGTGTTATGACTGGGTGGTATGAGAGTATTGCTTCAAATTTACTCTCATGGCTTCTGGAGAAACTCAGTAACCTGTAGGATGGGTTGCCAGAATTAGGGGGAAGGGATTTTTTTGGTTTTGAAGGTACCTTTCCTTGTCTCATTAACCAGTTCTTCATTTCACGTTTTTTACAAGCTGTTTCATTACTGTCTTGGGAAGGCATTTGCAGGAATGTTTTCCTTTTTCTCTTGTTTGCTGTGAGAAAAACAACAGAATATTAATCTCTTTGTTGTTTTCCTCTTACTGTCTTTAGCTGCTCAGAAGGTGTCTCACCTTTTGGGTATCAATGTGACTGATTTCACTAGAGGTATCCTGACTCCTCGCATCAAAGTCGGGCGAGATTATGTCCAGAAAGCTCAGACCAAAGAGCAGGTATGCAGTCTCTAAAAATTAATGAGTACTTTAGTCCTTAATCTTGCCACCCCCAAAAGCTAGCAAACATGGTAGAGATTTCTGTAGTGTTTAATAAGCATCTTTTTGGCTGCAATGTGTGGCAACCATACTTGAATAATGTAGCATACATACTGCTTCTAGTATTTGCTAACTTGGTCTGTATAAGGGTAGAAATCACCCTGCCTCTACAGATATTATCATCTGGACAAAGGAAAAAAAAAAAAAAGACAGAGAGAGAATGCAACTCCTCTGATTTTGCTGACTGGCTGTCCCAAGGGAGTAAGTTCCTTCAGTGCTATGTGCAAGGATGACATTTTCAAGTTGCTGTAATTTAGAAAGCATCAGTTTTGAGTTGGTCAGCTTCTGGAGTTGAAGAATTTGCTGCACACCCTTGAAACTGATAGTAAATTTTGTAATTTGTAACACTCTATATATAGAAAACTGATTTAAGAGCTATTTGCCTCCTGAATGGAGCTAATATCCTGTGCTCATGCACTGCATGGCTTCTTTATGAACATGTCCTTATTCTCAGTCTAAATAAACATGTCCCCATAATATGAAAGGGAATGGGAAGAGAGTGAAGTCTAGAAATAGTCACAGGCTGCCTTTCCATTAGTTAATTTCTAGCTATACATAGTATTTTTGTGTCAATCACAGGTAGGATAGTGGATGGGAGGAGGGGTTTGGCTTCAAGTCCTAAATTACAGAAGAATTTAAAGGTTTTTTGTTGGGCCTATGAAACATGCTATGTTATTATGGTCTTTGGAGACGACTGGGCATCACTTTCTTCTTTATGGAATACCATGCATTGGTTTCTCCAACAGGCAGGATCCTGAAATTTGGCTTTGATGCACTAATTTAATAAGCCAAATTCTTCCCTTTTTTATGGAATATTGCCATGCCATCTACTTTTCATTGGGAATAACCTCTGAAATGAGACTTGTGGACCAAAAAATCTCAGACTACAGTTGGGCATTAGATGACAAAACAGTGTAATCTCTGCTTGCTTTGGATTATAATATAAATCCTGATCTTTGCCTTTTTTCTGTTTAGGCTGACTTTGCCATTGAAGCACTGGCTAAAGCCACTTATGAACGTATGTTCCGGTGGCTGGTTATGCGAATCAACAAAGCATTGGATAAGACCAAGCGACAGGGTGCATCCTTCATTGGAATCCTTGACATTGCTGGCTTTGAGATTTTTGAGGTAAGGAGAAGTCAGGTCCTTGCACTCTGCACAGTTTACTGTTGAGCAAAGACTGCTGGAGGAAATCACTTCAAAACTGGAGAAAATAATATACTTCTGGAAAGGATATGTATTCCACGTTTGTTATTTGAGAAGGCTTTTGATGTGAACTGTCAGCTAGCTTAGTGATTAATGTTCATTTTTTATGAACACTCTTTAGTGGGGGTTTTTTTCAGTATTTTTATATTATTTTATTTTTAGGTTCTTTAGTATTTTATGTATTCTGCAAATGTTTTATCTCATTGCTATATATTCTGGTGCTTGCATCTTCATCAGAATTATTTAATTTCACAGTTCCAGGTTTTGTTGTTTCTTTATAGCTCACAGCTTAAGAGTTTACTAACCTGTAAAAAAAGTCTTAAAAATGTCATGTAGAGTTAAGGATCACCAATGGACTTAAAAATTTATGTCCCGTTAATCAAATATCAATATCAAAATATTTAAAGAATGGTCCACTGAAACATGTTGGCATCATTAAAAATTGTCAGAAATGGCTTCGTATTCCTCCTGATGAGTTTTGGAAAAGACAAAGACGGGTTAGACCAACCATTGACAACATATATTCTGACCTATGCTCCTTTCTGCAATAAAGGTGAAAATCAGGGGTCAAAAGTGTGGTTTCACATACAGCTGAACTGATTTGTCAGCTTAGGAATTATGGAAATGTAGAGGAATTAAAACAGGACAATTCTTTGCAGCTGCTGCAAAGAATTTGGTATGATCTAACATGAAAATGCACCATTGGTTATTAACCTTGTCCTTACAGTTCAAAGAAAGCTGGAGACATTGAAGAAATTTCCCTCACTGTCCTTGCTCTGATTTTTATATATGAGGACTAAAAAGGGACTTTCCAGTCTCTGTGCTTTTAGGAATTTGTCTTCAGGCTTCTGTTGCTTCCTCTTCCTATGAAGAGGACCTGCCAGCTCTGAGTTTGTGAGAAAACCGGGGTCTTTTCTGTTCCTGGGTTAAGTAGCTGCAGTAATTCTTCTGATGTTTACAACTAAACATTCTTTCACAATGTCTGAGGAACAGTGTTTATGAACTTCCCTAGGGATTGCAGCAGTGATGCAGTGACAGGAAAGGCAGTTCATAAGGAAATGGAGTTATTGACAAAGGGCTGCCCACACAGAACACTAGCTTAAAGTCCTCGACAATAAATGTGATCTTTTGTGCTAAGACAATAGTTGTCTTAAAAAGTAACTGTTCAAACATCTTTCTTTTTTCTACATTAGCTGAATTCCTTTGAGCAATTGTGTATTAACTACACAAATGAAAAGTTGCAGCAGCTTTTTAACCACACCATGTTCATTTTGGAGCAAGAAGAGTACCAGAGGGAGGGCATAGAGTGGAATTTCATTGACTTTGGCCTGGATCTGCAGCCCTGCATTGACCTCATAGAGAAGCCGGTAAGCTTGTTCTTCTACTGTCAAGCAGCAAGAAATGGCTGCACTAATTTTGTCATTGAGAGCATAACCTTTTTCTTTAGACTAGTAACTAGCTTTCTAGCTTTTGTGGTCCTCTACTGACACTATGGTATGCTTAGAAGCAGAAGTGAATGGTTTCCTCTTTGTCTGAAAGTATGTCACCGATAAATCTGTTAGTATTGGTTCCGTAGGAAATACTGTGTGAAAATGGATCTAGTCAGCCACTCTTTCCTCTCACAAAATTGTCTTTCTTCATGGAGATCTGCATGATGCTAGATGTATGTCTGAGCATAAGTAGTGTGAACTTCCTTACTTAACTATAAGTGTGATGAGAATTTGTATTTCTGTTGCTTTTATTCTGGTCTAATGAAATGTGGGAATCTTTAAATTTCATAGGTGTTCCAATAGTAAGGAACTATTAGGAATAGTAAGAAATAGTAAGTTTGTGAAATGTTCTGCTATGGTCTTCTACATCTAGACACCTGGATATTTGGAGAACAGTGTGATAGTGTTCCTTCTTAAAAAAGATATTTTTTTTTCCCACATGAAACAACTTAGACAAATGTAATGGAAGAGATCTCATAAAAATGTTCAAAATTCAGATGATGATCTTGAAGAAGAATTATTAACAATTTCTACTAGTATAGAAGTAGTTGAACTGATACCACACAGTAGGTGAATGTGATGGGGATCACGCTTAGGTACTCCGTTTTTTCCTAGCCATCTAAAGGTGTTAATTATTTGTGTAGGCATGTATTTAATTGTGTTTTGATGTTTCCCTTCTTTAAGGCTGGGCCTCCTGGTATACTGGCCCTGCTGGATGAAGAATGCTGGTTCCCAAAAGCAACAGACAAAAGCTTTGTGGAAAAAGTTGTACAAGAACAAGGCACACACCCCAAATTTCAGAAGCCAAAGCAGCTGAAAGACAAAGCTGACTTCTGTATCATACATTATGCTGGCAAGGTAAAGAATTAGTAGATAAAATGTGAACACTGGAACATCTGCTGTATTTTCTAATGCATAACCACTGCTGCTTAGAAAAGGCTACTTAGAAAAATGTCTGCCTGTGGGAAAGCAGTAGAAGATTTCATTAAGTTGTTCCATTGCTGTGGACCTTACAGGGCCTAAGGGGTTTTGTCTGCCAGTTGTATAGATAGAGTTGAAGACATGTCAAACTGTGACTTGGTGTCAGTGAAAGTCAGAAAGCACCAGCATCGAGACTTTGTCACCAAAAATGATGATGCAGTTGGTTTTTTGTGTCACAGTCTGGGTGGTGCAAACTAAAATTGCAAATCCATTCCCTTTACTGACAGAACAGAACTTGCAGCTGTTTGTTAGTGTTTGACATTTATAGGTATGCCTGCTTAGATGGCAAACGCAAGAATGATTAGGTAATCTCTTGTTGATTGTGCAAATCTCAGTGCTACTATTGTAGATTGCAGGATTTTCTTGCATCTTTTGCTGCAGAAAATCCTCCTTCCCCCCCCCAAGTTTGTTGACATGTTTATCTTCTACAGGTGGACTACAAAGCAGATGAATGGCTGATGAAGAACATGGATCCGCTGAATGACAACATTGCTACTCTTCTCCACCAGTCATCGGATAAGTTTGTGTCTGAGCTGTGGAAAGATGGTATGTAATTAAACTTAATCTCATTTGTTTTCACTTGCTTTATGTGGAAAAGTTTGTTTGATCATCAAAAGTCTGATGAGCTGTGTTGCTTTTTTTCCCTGAAGACAAAGTCAATACGATGAGCATTACCTGGAACATCCCTTGCTTAGATCATGGTATTGCGTTAAAAGTTCACTGTAACTCAAGAGAAAGTTTCACTTGTGTCAATTTATTTTAATCTTGCTGCATATATAGCAATTATTTTTCAAAACCAAGAATGTCAGGATAAAATATGAATGCACCATTTTGTCCCTGCAGCTTGCATAACTCAACTCAAACACAAGATCTGAGGTTGAATCTATATTTTCAGTCCTGCAACTAGTGTGTTCTTTCTGCAGTGTTGTTCAGTATTTTACTCTACCTTTTCTGGGTTTATCTGCTTTTGAGTCTTACTGTTGCTGTCACTTTCTGTGGTGGGTTTTCTTTGACGTCTCTGTCTGTTGCAGAGATGCAGAACGTTCAGAGAGCCTATTTCTATCAACACTTTCCTATTCTTCATCTAGAACCAGGTGACTGAGAAACCCAGCTGTCGTGTCATGTGTGTAATGCATCCTAGAGTCATGCAAGAATTGCTTCTGTTAACTTCTCTTTGTCCTTTTGTCATACCTGCTTGTCTTTCTTGTTCATTTCCTCTGCTTTGTGCTAGTAGCTCCTCATGGACTTTAAAACAAAAGTAAAACTCTCACCTTGCAAGTGGATACAAGAAAAATATGGACATATTCAGGTGCTAAAGGTTGCTCTTTCAAGACTTGCATAGGAATAGCTAAAAGCAAATCCCTATCAACTGAATGTAGAGTTAGCAAGGCTGTATTTCTTGCAAGTTTTGGGAGGAAGATTTCTGAGACTGAATCTGAAATCTGAAACTGAAATCCAGTTTAATGTTGATTCTAGTATTGGGATTTGACTTCAGCTGCTGATCATTTAAATGAAAGTTAGTTTGGCAAAGGAACATGTACTGCATGAAAAATGGCTGCCAGCAAACTTGAGCCTCACAAGGCCTTTGCTGTGTGACACTCCTTTCTGACTTATTGTCAACTGAATCATAGCTGATCAGCTCTCGTTTATTGTTCTGAGCTGGATTGTCTGTTGCAAGTGACTGTACTTTTTGCTATCATAAGGTAGATTGCAGGGCCCAAGATTTTTAAGAGGATTGTTCCATCTGCAACCTGAGACACTCTTTTATGGATTTCCCTGTGATGTCATCTAGTAACATAAACTTGTTTTCTTTCTGATGAGACAATCTTGAGCCTAACAGCTACTCTAGAAGTGAGAAGTTCTAAACTATTATTAGCTGTAAATCAGAGTATCCTTTCTTGTTTCTCCTTTTGTAAGGGTTTCTCTTAACAGTTGTTTGTTTTTTTTTTAAAATGAGAAGCCAGTTAAGCACAAGTTTATATATTTTCTATAAGTGAGATCAGGAGCCTGAATGTAGACATCAGCCAACCACTAAAGATAAAGTGAAGTAGTAGCTTGAATCCCTTAATAAAAATTTGGGGGGAGGGGTGTATGAAAATTTATAGTGATACAGTTGGTTTTGTTTGGGTGGGTGATTTTTTTTATCTCTATGTAGAAGGGCAATGGAAAAAAGTAATACTTTAGTTTCTTCTTGCTCCTACTCTCTAGCTGGCTTCTGTTGTAAAAAGGGATCTTTGGGGTCCACCCATCAAGGTGCTAGCTTCTTCAGTGCTTGGATGTCACAGTGGCATAGTGGAGAAACTGTTGCAGCAGGGAGATCTGACTTTCTCCGAGTTGTATTGTTCATGTCTGTCATAGAACACTTGTACTCCAAAAATAAGTCAAACAGTGGTATCTTGTGGTTTGGTTTCTGTCATGCCTCTTAAGCGTGCCTTTTACCGTGTGTACAAGTGGATATGGCTTTTCCAATCACCAGTCATGGCAGCTCTGCCTGTAATGCAAGAGTGAAGCTGGACTTCTTCTTCTAACTGTGACACCTTCTGGGTCAGAGTTAACTAGTAGTTGACTCTGCTGGGCTAGCAGCTAGAACTCTTGGTTTGTTGGTTTTGTTGTAACTTAAGCAAGTAGAAGCATCTGAAACTCACTTCTAGATTGCTCTTCCAGAGCCATCCAGAGCATCAGTAGAATGTTTGGGAGTAAGTTTGACTCTATCACTCAAACTTCCTGTAGTGAGCTGTTGCTTTTCTTTCCTTACTGCTCCTATCCCTGCACAAATTCTATACAGGAGTCGACATCTGTGTAGAGATGAAGCAAAAAGGATCCTGCAGCTCCTCTCATTTTTCCTGTTCTACCCAGATGTTCTTTGTACGTTCCAAGGCTTTCGTTGTGACAGAATTTTAACACTCCTCCTTCTGCTCTCTCTAGTTGACCGCATTGTTGGGCTGGATCAAGTAGCTGGTATGTCAGATACAGCATTGCCAGGGGCCTTTAAAACCAGGAAGGGTATGTTCCGAACAGTGGGACAGCTCTATAAAGAACAGCTGGCTAAACTGATGGCTACCTTGAGGAACACCAACCCCAACTTCGTCCGTTGTATTATTCCCAACCATGAGAAAAAGGTAAAGATAGTTATAACAACAGAGCCCATGCAGTGTCATGTGGGCTTCTGAGGTCATGTGGCTGGGTTGCTAACTTTTGTCAGGTTTTGTGAGATGTCCTGTTTTCTCAGGGTATCATTTTAATGTTATCCTAAATAACTGTATACCTACCACAAATTTGAAGACTAATCTTTGCAGTTCTTAAGGTGGCATTAAAGCTTTCAATTGCTTCTAACTGGTAAAGAGAGAACTAGCTGCTTTACAAAACAGAAGGGGACCCAAGGGGGTAAGCCCCTTTTGTAAAAGCTTTGTGGTATTTATAAAAGATGCTTTTTCCTCACTAGGCTGGAAAACTAGATCCCCACTTGGTCCTTGACCAGCTTCGCTGTAATGGAGTGCTCGAGGGAATCCGTATTTGTCGTCAAGGTTTCCCCAACAGAGTTGTGTTCCAGGAATTCAGACAAAGGTATGGTCTAGAAAAGAGTCTGAAGCAGCTTTTATCCTGGCAAAGTTAAGACATAAGTGCAAAAACGGAAGTATTTTATTGCAACTAGATTGCCGCTGTTTTCAAAGGCAGCAACAGAGAACATCTGTCTGTTGGTGTTTGCTGTCACAAAGCCTCCCAAAAGCATCTTTAACTTCTCTAGTAAGCACATAGTTAAGGTAAGGTGTAGAGGACCCCATCTAGGACTGCTGCTTCATACTCATTTGTCTAGAGATGCAATGAAATGTCAAACTACTGATTTTTTTGTTGTTGTTGATTTCAAATATTCTAGTGTAGCTAGTCTACTGCTTTCTCTTTTCAGATATGAAATCTTAACTCCAAATGCAATTCCCAAAGGATTTATGGATGGAAAGCAGGCTTGTGTGCTGATGGTAAGACATCCTAGAAACTCCACTTGAACAGAATAAACTTCATGGGTGTGGTGTGGAAATCCAAGTTGTGTATGTTAAAAATATCTTGCACTCACATACCAAAATTCCAAAGTCAAATGTTTTGTCTGAGAAAAGCGGGTGCAGAAAGCTGTCACTTGGCTTTGCAGATGGAGGTTTTTGACTAGCATGAGGTTCAATAATTCTAGGCAAAGAGGATCTTTCTGTTTCTGCAGATGCAGACACTTGGATATGCCAGTGGTATTCATGGAATTAAAATGTTTAGAAGCATTGTTATCTTTAGCACATGCTTAAAGTATGAGCTTCAACAAACTTTTTTTTTAATGGCCAGCTGATGACAAATGCTTTCAGTGAAGGCTCCAATTAATTTTTGCAGAATCGCCTGCTTCAAAGAGAAAGTTTTGGCTCTATAGCTTGAAGACAAGGGGAGAATGAATTAAATTTGCTTGTAAAGGATTTGGGTTTTTTTCTGTCTTAAAGGCATATGCCTTATTCATCTTAACCAAGTATAAGTGGTGACAGCAAGTCCTTTAGAAGATGGCAAAGTTGGTTGGGTGCCATTTTCTGAGCAAGATTAGGACTGCAAAAAAGTAAATAGGAAGGATCAACAGATGTGTTTCCTTTAGGAAAGGAAGAGGGCACTTGGGACAAGGCATATGTTCCTCACAACTACATTCCTTGTAGTTCTCAATACTTGATGTGGTATTATATTAATGCTTTCTATCATATTTTCTGTCTCTGATTACCTCCATTTCACGCTGTGCTTGGCTGAGCTCCAACTCCTGTAATTGGGACAGGACTTATTGGGGGCTAGCAACTTTGTTTGGCCTGAGTGGCTCAATTGTAGGGAAGGGGTACCTTACAGCCATGAGACACAAATATGTTTTGTGATGTTTCACATGAAGTAGTCTTTGCAAGAGATTAATTCTTCTCTCTCTCATTTCAGATCAAAGCATTGGAGCTGGATTCCAACCTTTATCGAATTGGACAGAGTAAAGTGTTTTTCAGAGCTGGAGTCCTTGCTCATCTTGAAGAAGAGAGAGACCTGAAGATCACAGATGTCATTATTGGCTTCCAAGCATGCTGCAGAGGCTACCTGGCCAGAAAGTAAGAACCATATTTTGTAAAGTACATTATAAACCTATGAGTTTATAATAATTTTAAACTTATATATATTAAAAATAACATAAGATATAATTTTAAACCTATATATTATAATAATAATTTTAAACCTATAGACCAGTAAGGTCTATTCCTCTCTATAGGAATACTATACAGCAAGGAAAGTTTTTGAAGAGCTGTAAGCTGCAAATGTGAAAATGAAAAGCTCTTAGTATGGTATTGATCCAGGAGGTGTAAGATTTCTCTTAAGCTATTTGGTAGGACCTCAAATGGTACAGTTCTAAAACCAAAAATATCTGTCAGATTGGCAGGAAAACACACCTGTTTCGGGTATCCCATATTTTGAACTGAAAATAGTGAGGCTTTTCAGATTATAAGATAACAGGGGAAAACTCTTAATTGTGAAAATTAATAAAGGAGAGGATAATCACTCTTACCTGAGCAAAAATAACCCTTTTTTGATTTGAGTTAGATTTGAGATAGACGAAGTTAACTGGAAATTTTGCTGGGTTTTTAGGAGGAACCTTCTGAAGTAAAAATGTAGTGGTATTTAAGAAAGTGCTTGGTGGAGAGAACTGCATGACACAGTGGGTTCCTTTGTCTGACCTCTGCTTACCTTGCAGAGCCTTTGCCAAGCGCCAGCAGCAATTGACAGCCATGAAAGTGCTTCAGAGGAACTGTGCTGCCTATTTGAAACTGCGGAACTGGCAGTGGTGGAGGTTGTTCACCAAGGTAATATTTTCCCCTGTGCAATTTTTACAGCTTTGTTGCTTCTCAGGTTGAACCAGAACACTAAAGCTACTTTCTTTACAGTTGGTTGGCTTGCAACTATGGCTTGATTCATTTAGGCAGAGAAAATCATACCATATTTTATAGCTATGCAGTGTGGCTGCATAAACCAAGTGCAAGGCTATATCCAAGCAATATTGTGGAAAAGCAGAAGTCATCTTTTAGTGCTTTATGCCTAAAAGGATCTCGGCTTTGGTGGTATGGTACTTAACAGGGTCACTTACTATGTGGCTAGTCAATTTAGCTAGACAAAAGATTTTAATACGGGGATAGCTTGCCACCTCTTTCTCCGGGGTGGTAAGAGCAAAGGAAAAGCACTGATGTCTGATCTTGCTGTTAGACTTGTAGATATTTAACCTTGATCAAGACAATGAAAACGTGAAGAAACAGTCTGTTTCCTCAATGTATGGGATCTTGTGCTTTTTAGCCATGAGACTTTGTAACTAAGTGAGAGTTGAGAGCAGAATTTAAACTTCTCTTTCCTGTGAAATGAATTCTAAGGGGTTTTGATGGTGGAGTACAGAGATGGGTGTTGTTTGCTTTTGTGTACTTTGACCCTACCTGTTGATGAATTTCCCTGCCATCTGGCAGCTTTTTTATTCTCCTGCTATTACTACTTAGCCCTTGAGGGTCTGGAATTTACCCAACTCTTTCCTGATGCATCCCATCCTGGAGGAAAAGTTGGGCAGGCAGAAAGTGTGTTATTGGCAGAGCAATTGATATCTAGTCCTCTATGGTCCTCCTGGTGTTCACAACAAAACAAATGGTCAGACCTTCAAATATGGCACTTATCTAAAATGTTGTTTTATTCAGTGCTTATCTGGTCCAAGAGAACTTTTTCATGTTTTCTTTATACACATCTCATTCCTTTGGTTTCCCTTTCAGGTGAAACCCCTTCTGCAAGTAAGCAGACAGGAAGAGGAGATGATGGCCAAGGAAGAAGAACTAATAAAGGTTAAGGAGAAGCAGCTGGCTGCAGAAAACAGACTGAGTGAGATGGAGACCTTTCAGGCCCAAGTGAGTTTGCAAATCTCATGTGCTAAACTAATTCTACCTGCCCAACTGCTTGAGAACTTCTCCTTTGCTTTATTGGTCTGACGGA
Organism: Scolopax mira; assembly: GCA_004320125.1. NCBI lineage: Eukaryota > Metazoa > Chordata > Aves > Charadriiformes > Scolopacidae > Scolopax > Scolopax mira. The sequence continues at coordinate 179,316 of BJBW01000399.1, forward strand.
TAAGCTGCAGGATTACAGCTTGTTGAAATACATGACTTGGCTTCCATCTTGTTCGATTTCCTTTGCCCTTCCTCCCAGCTCAGTTCATCTAGTGCGTCATTTTGTGCAGTGACCACCTATTGCCCTTCTGTAGCCATCTCCTTTGGCTGGGTATTATAGGAAGCTGATTGAATTCAGCCTTGTCATTAATGGAATCCTTTTTGTTTGAAACAGAAGGTGGCAGCAGGATTGTTTTTCTGTATGGCAGATAATAATTATTTGTGTTACTTTTGTAAGGGCAAACTAGACAATCTCCTTATTTCAGATGGATATGGTCTTGAGAAATTTGTTAAGGCTAATGTGATATGTGGTTGCAGTGTGTGGTTTGTGAAGGAGAACAAACACTTAAAAACTATGTTTTGGTATTTAGGGTTAGATTAGCAGCAGGAGACTGCTGCAATGATGAAAACTATAGCTGTGGAACACAAGAGCACATAACTTCACTTAACAGATTGCTAAGTGCTTTGCTGGATTGGAGCTTGTCTTATTTCTGGCTTTGTGTCCAATGTAGCTAATGGCAGAGAAGATGCAGCTGCAGGAACAGTTGCAAGCAGAAACTGAACTCTGTGCTGAAGCTGAGGAGATAAGAGCCCGCCTGACAGCCAAGAAACAAGAATTGGAAGAGATATGTCATGACCTGGAAGCGAGGGTGGAGGAAGAGGAAGAACGGTGTCAGCATCTGCAGGCTGAAAAGAAGAAAATGCAGCAGAACATCCAGGTAATGCCTTAGAAATGCTGTTCTCTTGTCAGTAAAAAGGATAGTAAGGTTAGTAGTAGTAGTTCTTTTGACTCGGCTTGTAGGGAAACAGGAGAGACCCAAAAAAAAGCATAGAAAAATCTATCTGTGGAAATAGCAATAGAACACAGCAATTCTGGTGCTGAGCCTGAGGCATTCAGTCAGTCATCTGGAATGAGCTGTTCTATTCTTGAAGATGAAGATGATGGCAACTTGTCAAATAATTAGATATGTCTTTGCTTAAGCTAGGTATTTTAGGTATCATAGCATTCTTCACTGCAAAATAGCATTAGTGTCTAGAAAACTTGTTTGTTAAAATGCAGTATGGTATATTAAGTCATGGCAGAGATGTCACTTCTGCAAAGTACTAGTAATACCCTGAAGGAAGAGTAAAGAAACCTTCCAAGTTCTAGTATTGCTACTGAGCTACCTTTGTTAGTAAGCAGCACTGACAAATGCCTTGCTTTTCTGTGGGTGTTGTGAAGGAACTAGAGGAGCAGCTTGAAGAAGAGGAAAGCGCAAGGCAGAAGTTGCAGCTAGAAAAAGTGACCACAGAGGCCAAATTGAAGAAACTGGAAGAAGATGTGATGGTTCTGGAAGATCAGAATGTCAAATTGGCCAAGGTAAGACTCCTGCAACTTCGTAAGCAGTCCAAAGATGCACATGTGTTTCTCCTGGAGCCACCCATCAAAGGTTGACCTTTCCCATATTATGGGGAAACTTAAGAATTAAGTCAATCTTGTCTTTGACAGCTCTGGCCTGAATTTTTGAAATTCACTGCCTAATTGTTCTTCGCAAGTCAGTATTGCATGATATTTAAGTAGCCTTGACTAAATAACCATCCATGAGCAAACATTTTCTGATACATTGTTATGCCAAACAGTATCAAGGTATTTCATAAACTTAGTTCCCATTCAGCTTTGAAAGTGCTATCAAATAAAAATCTTAAAGTAGCCATTTACTTAAATATTATTTGTAAAGATTTGTAAAGTTTCCTAAAAGCAGGAGTAGGCCACTCATGACATTGACATCTTTAAGCACAATCAGCTCTGTAAAAAAAAAAAAAAAAAAAAATCAAACCACCACAAAAACCCATCAACTGTAATTCTAATAACTGCTTTGACACTGCCTTATCAATTCTGCAGGAGAAGAAACTGTTGGAAGACAGAATGTCTGAATTTACAACAAACCTGACAGAGGAAGAAGAGAAATCTAAGAGTTTAGCCAAACTTAAGAATAAGCATGAGGCCATGATCACAGACCTTGAAGGTAGTTTGGGATTGGTTTGGTTTTTTTAAAGGTACATCCTGCAATGGAGTTGCAGGATGTTTAGTTTTAGACTTTTTGTTAAAATTTGTTGAATTTCAGTTTCATTTCTAGAGTTTTAGTCCTCTCCAGTTTCTGAGGGGTTAAAAATTAGTCTATAGTGTGTATGCTATTGATTGGCTTGATAGAGCTGTTCAGTCGCTGGCTGAAGGTTATGTGCCTTGTCAGCTGAGCCCTTGATCTAAATAAAAATCCTCTCCAAAGCAGGAGGCCAATGGAGAAGAGAGGCTCGTTCTCTTTCTTTTCCTACTGTGGAAGTGTTGCCACTTTTCTACTTCCAGGAGCATTAGTCTGTCAGGGTTAGTGCTGTTTCTGGTATCCTGTTTGCACAAGTTCTTCAGCCTTCAGGCTAAAGGCACTTCATCTGGAGACTGCCCAGGGTAACACAGCAGGAGCCAACCTAGTTAGCTTCAGTAAAGGGAAAGCAGACCTTGCATTCCTCATCACTTAATGCTTATGCTTGTGTGGTGTGGGTGTTGGGAGAGACTGGTGTTGTGCTGGCCTTGTTTATTACAGTGAAAAAGGAGGGAAAGGAGGTTTGGCTGTGATAAAGGGATATCACAGGTTTCCCCAGTGATAAAGGGAAATTGCCCAGATATGTTTTGAGGGCAAAATATGGGGACAGTTGGATGTGTAGGTCCTGACAGAGTAATGCATTCCAGCTACAGTTTGGACAGTTGTATTATTAGAAAATAAGCTACTGCTTAAATGGCTTTGTTTTCTCTGCTTGTACAATGTTCTTTTAGTATGTTTTGTCTGTGTAACTTAATGTGTCTCCATCTCTGTCAGAACGGCTGCGGCGTGAAGAAAAGCAGAGGCAAGAACTGGAAAAGACTCGTCGAAAGCTTGAAGGGGACTCCACTGATCTGCATGACCAGATTGCTGAGCTGCAGGCTCAAATTGCAGAACTCAAAATGCAGCTGGCCAAGAAGGAAGAGGAGCTGCAGGCAGCCTTAGCTAGGTGAGAACCTGACCCTGCAGGGTTCAGGGACCACCAGGTTGGGAAGTATTCCTTGTCTTGTTTCACTTGGGAATAGGGACTTAATTGTATCTGTGGCTGTTGTATTTCAGCCTATGCACTGTTAAGATCCATTTCCTTGGCATCAGAGTTCTTTGGCTGCTGCTCACTGTCACATTCTCTGGACAGAGCTATCTATGAATAGAATGTGCACTGCACATGTTTCACTGGAGCAGTAAGATTTCAGAAGGAGTTAAAAAGTAGTGGCAGCACACTGTCTCTCTTGTAGTTGCTATGTTCATCTATTCAGTAAAGTCCGATGTAAAATGGTGCTTTTTCTTCTGCTTTCTTCTGTTGTCAGTCTCTCTCTGTCTCCTTTAAGGTAAGTAATTGTGCCCTCTCAAGTATTGCGAAATAGAACTTAGAATTTGTAGATGATACAAGGATCAAAGTCTGAATGTAATATTGTAGAGCTGACCAATACCTTTTTTTCTTGGTTATTCTTGGTAGGACAGGTGTTTTAATTTACATACAGTTAATCAGCTCTGACCAGAATCCTATGTTGAACACAGGGTGGAAGAAGAGGCAGCTCAGAAAAACATGGCTCTGAAGAAGATCAGGGAACTTGAATCCCAGATCACTGAGCTGCAGGAAGACCTGGAGTCAGAGAGAGCATTCAGGAATAAAGCTGAAAAACAGAAACGAGATCTGGGAGAAGAGCTGGAAGCATTGAAAACAGAGCTAGAAGACACGCTAGATTCTACAGCTGCTCAACAAGAACTCAGGTATCTCCAACGTGTAGCCATGTTGTCATCTTTGGTTTTGACTTTTTTAATAACTGCTGCCATGTCCAGTTTCTTACCAGAGCAAGTCTTTGCCTTTGTCGGGGTAGGCTGGTTAGCAGCCTTACTGTCTACTCCCTCCTAGAGGGAGGTAGTGTGTGAGCTGTAGTAAAGACTGCATTACCTCATCTGATGTAAGAAGTTAATTTGCTCCCTAAACAGTGTTAGTGTGTCTCTGAAACATTCATACTTTCAGGCTATTAGTCCTTAGGCTGAAAGTAGTGCTGTCAGCCTGCACTTCAGAAGGGTGTAATACTGAGTTTTAGCTTCTAAAAGTTTCTTTATAGCGTGTAGGGCCAGACCTTGGCATTTTTCTACATTCGAGATGCTGGTGGTGGATATACACATCTGTTTGATTCTCTCCTTGGCATCTAAATGGAATTTGTGAATTTTGCAGGTCAAAGAGAGAACAAGAAGTAACGGTTTTGAAGAAGACTCTTGAAGATGAGGCAAAGACTCATGAGGCTCAAATCCAAGAGATGAGGCAGAAACATTCACAAGCTATTGAAGAGCTGGCAGAACAGTTAGAGCAAACCAAACGGGTATGTGGAACAGAAACCAAAAGGCCAAAGCAGTCAGCCTCCCTGAAATGATAGCTGTTCTGTGATTGTCTTAAGTTCCAGAAGAACATGAAGTGTTTGTGATACTAGGTTTCCAATACGTGTGTTCTTCTTGCCGTGGTAGATCACTTTTCACTATGAAGCATATATGAAGCTGTTTTAAATAGTTACACTCGTTCTTTTTTCCCATCAGGCATGTTATACTGCATAGCCAAGATGTTTTTTTCACTGCAAGCCTTCTTGTCTTGTACAACCTTTAATTTGGAAATCTAACGGTGTATTGTTGTCTCTTCTGATTGTTAGATTGCCTCCTGCTTATCCATGGCAGGCTGTTCAAATTGGGTTTTTTTTGAGTAAACAGTCTACGATTTAGCCGCTAAACTTGTAACATTAGCTTGTCTGATGGGGGGAAAAAAGAGTACTTGTTGGAAGGAACCTGCCGTATGTAAAGTTTGAGGGGTTTTGTTTTCCCGCTTCAGGTGAAAGCAAATCTTGAAAAGGCGAAACAAGCTTTGGAAAGTGAGAAGGCTGAACTGTCCAATGAGGTGAAGGTTCTTCTGCAAGGCAAAGGGGAGGCTGAGCACAAGCGGAAAAAAGTAGATTCTCAGCTCCAAGAGCTACAGGTGAAATTTACAGAAGGTGAAAGAGTGAAGACCGAGCTGGCTGAGAAGGTTAACAAATTGCAGGTGAGTGGCATGGGTTTTCCTTAGCTTCTGGTTCAGCCCAGGCTAGAAAGAAAAGGTTGTAGAATGGTACCACCCCATATCTAGTTCTTGTTCCTCCCAAGAATAAAGTTCCTACAGAAAGCAAATCCATACTTTGCTTCCCAAGGACAGTACAAACTTCTTAACTCATTGCCAGGGCAGGACGTTTATGTTGCTGTCACTTATCATGAGCAGACCTGAGAAAGTGGAGTAATTAACCAGTTGCCATTTGAGCTTTCTAAGCCTTAAAGTATTAGCCTGTCTGCTCCCTTCCGCATTCATCGGTTTGTACAGAACAGTTCTGTAAACACTCAGCTGCTTGTGAACCTAGAGTGGTGTAAACACACTGATTGTGTAACTAATTTGGAAGACAGTGTCGTGAATTTTTGTAATGTGGTTGATGGTGATGAGGGGTTGCTCAAGGGTGATGTAGAAATTTAGGGGTTTTTTCTCCTTTCTTCAAGGGAACAGCAAATCCCTTTGTTTCACATGGAGGATCGTCCTCTGCCACCTTCTTTATGGAGGGTTGTCATTAAAAGTTGAGCAGTGCCAGTGTATGCACTATCTTTTGGGGTGCAAAAATGTAATTATATACTCTATATATAAACTCTATATCCAGTCCTGAAGTAAATACTGTAAAAATAGAAGAGAGTTAGTTTAATAGAAGCTTTTAAAATTCACTCCAGTCTGTATAAAATCTCATCTAGGCCTTAAAAAAAACAACCACAAAACAAACAAAACCAGAAGGCTGTTGCAACAGAGGTGATCCCAAGTAAAATTCTTTTTGATTTCTCAGATTTTATCCCTGGGACTCTGGAAATAATGCATTCATTTCCCTGAGAGATTATACACATACCTTACTTTTGAGAGGTGCCTTTGCTTTTGCTTTTGGGTCTTATAGATGCTTGTCTGCTCCTGGCTTGGTTTTTTTGCTGATGTATTTAATAACTGATACTCTGATCTCTCCTTCAGGTTGAGTTGGACAATGTCACAGGTCTTTTGAACCAGTCTGACAGCAAATCAATCAAATTAGCAAAGGACTTCTCTGCTCTGGAATCACAGCTTCAGGACACACAGGTGAGAGCTTTGGAAGCTAAGGTGTGTGTGTGGTGCAGCCAGTGTCTGTTAAAAATTCTTAAAGTGGGAAATCACTTTGGACACCAATAATTACTGGATATAGAACACTTCAAAGAATTGGTCTGGCTGGTTTTTTTACTGGAGGGTTATATTGCGTGGTCCTGAGAGCATTTATACAGAAACAAGCTGTTTATCTTCTTTCCGCTTCCTCAGTATATGGACCATTTGGTCCATATAGAATTAGAAGTCTTCCTGTATCACCTTTCTGCTTGAGACCTCTTTAATGCTTAAACTGCACTGGATTGCCACGTTCTTCTTTGAGATCTTCAAGTCAGTATTTGACAGGAGTTTTGCATGTATGTGTGTATGATTTCTGGTAAATTTGTAAAGCCAAGCAGAAAATTTTATTTCCTAGTGGTTGTTGGGGAAGTGATATATTCAAATTATTTAGTATTTTTTTCAGGAAAAAACTATGCTTAGTCTTACACTTTGTGATAAAACGTCCATTTAGAGTTAGTAGAATGTAACTGTTTTGGTAAAGCATGGAGTACCAAGCAGAAGGTTGGGAGGGAAAGGAAGAGTGCACCAAACCTCAGATACTGAGTAACCTTGAAGAGTCATTGATGATCTGTCTACTTATTACTCTTTTTAAAAAATAGACTCAAAGATAGCGCCCAATACAAAAAATAAGCACTTGTTTGAAGACTGGTCTTATTAGTCTCTACAGGTCCTTCAGCTCAAGCACTGGCAGCGTAAGTTAATACATGTGGTTGGTAGATGACCAGTGTCTTAAAATTCTGCTAAGACCAACGTTGTTTTTAACCATGCCAAATCACTTTAGCCTGTTGTCCGTTTCTTTGATACTTGACTATGAGAGAGTCATGTCAGCAAGTACAGCCATGTTGTTGTTGGGAAAGTTTTTAATGCTTTTTGTGCTGCTTGGAGGACTCCAGAAAGGACTAAGGATGGCTTGAATAGTGAAGTAGTATACTTTAATTGTTAGAGCATACAAGAGAACAGAAACCTCAATATTTTGTTTCTATACTGACTCGCTGGAAGACAATTATAAATTCTGTCTTCCATTGTGCTATATGTGAAACAAGTTACATATTTAAACTCAACCTCAAAAGTACTCGTTCTGGAGAGAGTGGGTGAGGATTGTGAGCCTTTAAAGCCAAGGAGCGGTGCTGAATGTCACTGGCGTGTTTGCTTTATAGGAGCTGCTGCAGGAGGAGACTCGTGTAAAACTTAGCCTCAGCACTAAGCTGAAGCAAATGGAGGATGAAAAGAATGGTCTCAAAGAGCAACTGGAAGAAGAAGAGGAGGCAAAGAGAAATCTGGAGAAACAGATCTCTGTTCTTCAGCAACAGGTATGGAGTCTTCATCCCATAAACCAAGGATTTTTGAGAGGAAGCATAAATGCAGGACTGTCTCAAAGAAAGTAAAATCTAAATGCAGAATTGATCTTAAGTAACGGAACCTTTCCTGGGAAAGAGTGATCCAGATGAGAGGTCAGAGAGGAAATGAAGAAGTCTTTGGTAATTATATGAACAACTTGTAGATTTCTATCCAGGAATTCCTTTGGGAATTCAGTCATATAGTATTCTTTGAGGAGGGAGTAATACCTTCAGTAACGAGCAGAGTTGTTTCTTCAACTACTGGTACCAGTAAACTATATATAATGTTATCTGTGGTGTGGCTTCATGTGTGATCTTTTCTGTCCTTCAGGCAATAGATGCAAAGAAGAAGATGGATGATGGTCTGGGCTGCCTTGAGTCAGCAGAGGAAGCCAGGAAGAAGCTGCAGAAGGACTTGGAGGGCTTGAGCCAACGTTATGAAGAGAAGACAGCTGCATATGACAAGCTGGAAAAAACAAAGACCCGCCTGCAGCAAGAGCTGGATGACCTCACTGTGGACCTGGATCATCAGCGGCAGATTGTTTCCAACCTAGAGAAGAAGCAGAAGAAGTTTGATCAGGTATGACAGTGGTTACTGGGCATTCAGTAGGTGCATCTTATTGACAGGTCTGCCTTAAGAATATCTAAGCAGTGTTGCTTGGATAATGCCTATTTATTTCTGAACTAAGATATAGTGTATAGAGTGGAGAACTAAGCTTTCATAGAAGAAAATTAATTTTGTTCCATGCATAAGAAATTTAGTGATGTTCCTTTTCCCAAAGGGATAACACTTGCATTAAGATCGGGTTCAAAGTGTTGTCTGCATATCATCGTTGAGAGAAAGTTGGAAATAATAGGTTGGAGGCCCAGGAAATCAGAAGTTTGTTCATTTGAGGTCATAACAGTTATTAAAGGTGGGATGGTATGCTTCATTCTTTGAAGCTGCCTTTTCTTGGTTTCTTCTACCCATGGCAGAACAGTATTATGTAACAAAAAGATGCATGTTTACCTTGTTACAAAATTATTGGTAATCTCTCAAAATACTGATGCTGTGCTATTGTAGCTACTGGCAGAGGAGAAGAATATCTCTGCCAAGTATGCAGAAGAACGGGACCGTGCTGAGGCAGAAGCTCGTGAGAAGGAGACTAAGGCCCTCTCCCTGGCCAGAGCCCTGGAAGAAGCCATAGAGCAGAAAGCCGAGCTGGAACGAATCAATAAGCAGTTCCGCACGGAGATGGAAGACCTGATGAGTTCAAAGGATGACGTTGGGAAAAGTGTAAGTACAAAGTTAAAATATCTGGGCAGGCAATGTCACATGGATGATACTGTTAGTTTAATACTGCAAAAATCTTATGCTAGTGTGAACACAGAGAAATGTAAAAGAGAATAGTGGATATATTGCGAGTTTGTGGATGTTATGTTTGTATTATATTAATAAGTGAGATATTTGGGTCATTTCCAGGCTCTTCCAAAAAGAGGTAGTAGAAATGACCCAAATTAATGAAAATTAACTGGTGTCATTCATTGTGGCAGAGATAAAGGTATGATATGAGCCTGATATGTAAAATACAAGGATTAACCAGGCCATGGAAGACAGTAACTTCAATATTTCAAGACAAAAAATGTTACAATAAGCAGAAAGGAAAAGAATTAGTTCAGAGGATAAAAAGTAGCTTGAATTATGTCAGAAGCAGAGGTGTCCAGGGTAGGTCAGGTCTGAGCTAACAAATGCTTTCTTTTTCTCCCCACCACCACACATACATGACTAGAACTACTAGGTTATTGTGATGCACATTGTCAGTTTGCAGGTATGTGAGCAGCTGGTTTTGAGGGGTATCTCTGCCCTAATACAAAGGACAAATGCGGTATTCTGAGACTTCTTTGCTCTTAGGATAGATGGAATTGTTTGCACTCTTTGAAGAAACCTCACATGTGGTACTGTGCTGTAGGTCCATGAGCTGGAGAAGGCTAAGCGAGCCCTGGAGCAGCAGGTGGAGGAGATGAAGACACAGTTGGAAGAGCTGGAGGATGAACTGCAGGCCACAGAGGATGCCAAACTGCGGCTAGAAGTGAACCAACAGGCCATGAAGGCACAGTTTGACCGGGACCTCCAGGGACGTGATGAGCAGAATGAAGAGAAAAAGAAACAGCTGATTAGACAAGTAAGAATTGCTCTGTAAATCCTGAAAGTGTTCCGTATACAAAGACACTTGTGTCCAAAGACAGTTGACAGACAGTGCCAATCCCCACAGATTGCTGTAAGAAACTTTCCCCCTTGTGTGTGTGTTTAAACAAACAGCCTTTGTTTATTGAAGGAACCCATGTAGCTTTATTAGTGAGGAATGTTAGACCCATCCCCCTTCCAGGAAGAATGAAAGCAAGTCATGTGCTTGCACTTAGGTACAGTTTGAAAGGGGGGATGCAAAAAGTAGCTGTTGGGAAATCACAGGAGCTGAAATGCTGATGCCTGTATTTCTCCATACAGGTGCGGGAGATGGAGGTGGAATTGGAAGACGAACGAAAACAGCGCTCCATTGCAGTGGCTGCCAGGAAGAAGCTAGAGATGGACCTGAAGGATTTGGAAAGCCATATAGACACTGCTAACAAGAATCGTGAAGAAGCCATCAAACAGCTCCGCAAACTGCAGGTGAGAAGCTGCAACTGTTTTAGTTGTCACTGTAGAGCATTTACCCAGGGAAATGGGATACAAGATTTCACCTCATGAGAACCATGCATCAGTGTCACAAGAGCAGCAGGGCCTTGTAGCAATTTACTGCAAAAGATTTATTGGCATTTCAAACATCCTTCTAACCCCTGTCTGCCTGTTTAACTCCCTGGGAGACAAGCTGTAGGGAAAGTCCACTCTAGTGCTTGCCTTGTATCAGTGTTTTTGGAAAGGATTCACCTCCCTGTATCTGACTTACTTTTTTTCCTGCAATTTAAACAGTCCTGTTTGCTTCCATTATTGCTTCTCCGTACTACTTGTTAAATGGGAAAAGAATGATTATTTTTGTTTTTACAGCAATGTTTTTGGTAGCTCAAGATAAATCCCTGTTTCTATTTTCTCTCTGTATTTCCCATAAGACAGACAAACTCATTTTATTACTGTAGATGCTCTGAAATTCATACTTTTTTTTGTTCTCCCTTTTCAGGCACAGATGAAGGATTACATGCGGGAACTGGAGGACACACGTACTTCCAGAGAAGAGATCTTGGCACAGGCCAAAGAAAATGAGAAGAAGCTGAAGAGCATGGAGGCAGAGATGATCCAATTGCAGGAGGTAATGGAATATGCATACAAGTCAAGGGCTTTTTTGTTTTCTTTGGCTGGAAACTAAGTGTAGCAGTCTAAACTCGAGTGGTTATTTCCTTTCTTTTGTACTTTTTGCTCTGCTCAAATATGAAGTCTACTTCAAAATGCTGAATTTGGCCCTTTTTTGACAGCTGTGACAGGAGTGTGCAAAACAAAGGAAATTGTGGGGTAGGTGGGGAACAGACCATGTCTTGCAATTAAGTCTGGATCTAGCTAAAGACCATATCACCCGTTACCAGTAACTGCTTTTTCCTATGCTGCATTAATTGGTAGCTTCCCATTGGATCACTGACCGTCTCGTTTTCATTCCAGGAACTTGCAGCAGCCGAGCGTGCCAAGCGCCAGGCCCAGCAAGAAAGGGATGAGCTGGCTGATGAGATCGCCAACAACAGTGGTAAAGGGTGAGTAATGTTCCCTGTTTAAGGGTGGAGGAGCTGGTTTGAGAAAATACTTTGCAGGCTGTTATTTTTATGTAGACTGCAGCAGGCACTGTATTCCCTCTGCTCTTGAAAGTATGAGCTTATTTTGTAAAATTAGGAGCAGTGATTTTTCCCAAGGCATTAATGTGACCAACACTAATGATTCTATGTACTGTAGAGCACTGGCCATGGAGGAGAAGAGACGCCTGGAGGCCCGGATAGCTCAGCTGGAGGAGGAGTTAGAAGAAGAACAGGGCAACACAGAGATAATCAATGACCGGCTCAAGAAAGCAAATCTCCAGGTACCTGTTCAGGCTGCATGTGCCAGGAGGGGTTCTCTGGTCTGTACAGATTGTCAAACTGCACTCGGAGTTAATGCCAGCTGCTGCTTCGTGTACAGGACAGGCCCACAGAAGTCTGTAAATGCAAGCAAGGTGAAACATGTGAATACCACAAAACAGAAAAATAGGGTAGACTATCAGAGGTATTGTTAATTCACTGGTTTTGATCATTTAGATCATCAGGTAGTTGGAACAATCTCCCAAGTTTATTTAAAAAACCCACAAAAAACAACAAAAACAAACAAAAAACAAACAACGAAAAAAATGCTAAAAAACTCCCAGTTCTTTTTTTTCCTGTATAAAGGAATTATAAGAAAGATGATCTGTAGCCTGCTGCTCCAACTTGGCACGCAGAACAGTACCACAATGTGTTTGGAAAACGACTTTTCTGCCAGTTCTATGCCTCTTCAAATGGACTAACCATATGGAATTTGTTAGGCTGCTGTAGAAACCATGATCTTAATCTGCCTGTTCTCTGCCATATTTTATCTGCCCAACTTTGAGAGTTAATCATGTTGTTTTTTTAGCTCTCCAAAGCCAAGGAGCTAGGCGGATGGTTTTCCGAACGGCTTGTTCACTCTGGTGGATGAAAGCATAATGCCCTCCTTGGTTGACTGTCAGCCAGAGCTCTGGTTTGGAAGTGGCCTGAGTTCTTGCCCTTTCACCTTTCAATGGCAGTATTTTTAAGCTGCTTCTTTGTAGTGGAAGTAGACAGACAGCGAATAAATGATAAATTAGTAAAGCACATGGTTGGATCCACTTGGCTCAGGATTTTTGTAATTCACTAAGACTGATAATTACTCTGTTAAGTGCCAAACCATGGCTTTCCCCCAGAGAGCATTGTATGTGATTGGCAAATTTAGCCCTAAGAAGATGTTGATAAACCTGTTATTCAAGGAATTACTTTGAAAATCTGGGTAAACTAAGATATTTTGAGAAGTGTCAGGTATTTTGAGAAGTGTCCTGCTTTACAGACAGCTCCCTCTGTATCAGAGTTATTCCAGGTATTCAGCTCACCTGGAAGGTCCTTTTTCTTTGCATGTCAGCATGTGCCTGAGATATAAATCAGCCTTTCAGGCTGTGGTGCTCGACCTGCTAAGTCCTCCTTCCCTCTGCAGATTGATCAGATGAATGCTGACCTGAATGCTGAGCGTAGCAACGCACAGAAGAATGAGAACGCTCGCCAGCAGATGGAGCGCCAGAACAAGGAGCTGAATCTTAAACTGCAGGAGAGGGAGAGTGCAGTGAAGTCCAAGTACAAGGCTAACATCACGGCCCTGGAAGCAAAGATAGCACAGCTGGAAGAGCAGTTGGATATGGAGACAAAGTATGTCCTAGCAGAAACTCTGTTTTATATGCCTCCACCTACTGTGGCATTTTAAGTTGTTCTGAACAAATTCTGATTTGTGTGAGTCGGGGCTTCATCCTAGGTACACTGGCTAGTATAGATACAGCATTTCCAAACCTCTCTTTTTTATTTTTTCACTGTAGAGACTTCTAGCTTTTTCCAGACTTAACCACTCCTAGAAGTATGGATGTGGTACACTTGCTGTCACTCTGTAGCTTCAGTAAGGGTCATATCCGTGTGACATCAGTGCCTTTTGGTCATTTCTGGGAAACATTGCCTCCTATCCCCTTTTTTTCTAAGTTAGAAGGACTTTTGCTATCTTCCTAGTTTCTAACTTGCCCAAGTCAGGTTGTCTTTTTGGGGACAACAGAAGAAAAGTTCTTATCTGAGATGACTGTATTTCTGTGTAGGGAGCGCCAGGCTGCCAGCAAGCAGGTGCGCCGTGCTGAGAAGAAGCTGAAAGACATCTTGCTGCAGGTGGATGATGAGAGGCGTAATGCTGAGCAATTCAAAGATCAGGTGTGTATACTTACCTGCAGCAGTGCATGTAAGGGAGCTCTAGCCTTAACCTTCCTGTGGATTTATCTTTTCCCTTACTGTGATAATTACAAGATGACACAGATGAAAATGTGATGCTTTCAAGCTTGGATCTTCAGAAAGGGAAGAGGGGGATCTTGGAAACTCTCTGCTTTTTGCTGCTCTGACCACTGTGCTGTAACTCTGGGGAATCATTGATCTCTTTTTTTCCTTTTTTTTTCCCCCCTCCCCCCTACACATTCAGGCGGACAAGGCAAACTTGCGCTTGAAGCAGCTGAAACGCCAGCTTGAGGAAGCAGAAGAGGAGGCTCAGCGAGCCAACGCATCCCGCAGGAAGCTCCAGCGCGAGCTGGAGGATGCCACTGAAACAGCCGATGCAATGAATAGAGAAGTCAGTTCCCTGAAGAGCAAACTCAGGTAAGGCAGAGCATTTTGTGCAATACCCTGGCCGTACAGTCCAGTGGAGTCTTGCTGGAACTGCTCCCCGTGGCAGCTGCCCACAGCAGACAGCGTGGCCGGGTGCTTCCCTGCCTCTTTCCAAAGCCTGCACTGCCTGGTGAGTTCAGTGGAACCTGATCTTACTGACGTACTGTCCCTCCCTCCCTCCCTCCCTCCCTAGGCGTGGGGACCTGCCCTTTGTCATGACACGTCGAATTGTCAGGAAGGGTACAGGAGAGTGCTCCGATGAGGAAGTGGATGGCAAGGCAGATGCTGGTGATGCCAAAGCTACTGAATAAGTCCTCCCATTTGACCCAGGTTACACATGATGGAGTGACCCATCCACCCTCCCCTCTTCCACTGGACTCTCAGCAAACCCTCTCCTCCTACATTGGCTGGGGATCTGCAGAGCAAGCCCAGCTCTGTGTATCTGGAGCCATTGGGCATCTGTGTTCCTAGTTTCCTCCTCTTTCCAGTTTCCTAATCCTCTTTGTATTTAATGCCAAAGAGTCGGGGCTCTGAAATCTAACCAGCAGCTTGGCTACTACAGAGGCCTGTAGAACTGTCTGTGCCATGTCTGCTGGTGAATCCTTACACAGTGTGGAGGGAGTGGGGTTAGGGAAAGGTTATTTTTGCTGTAAATCTCCTTTGTCTTTGATTCTAGCTGCAGGGAAGCTCCTTTCTGTATTTTTTCCCCTCCCTCTTTGTTTGCTTTTGGCAATCATGTTCAGTGACCTCAGACTTCTGCTTCTTTTAATCTGCCCACCCATGTGGTTTGGGAGCAGTTTCAGGAAAAACGGTGTGCTTTGGCCATGGCAATTTACCCTTTCTTCTTTCATATGTTTCCAGGGAGGGGTGAAGAGGGAAGCTCCTCTTGGGACCAGTTACCTGGAGGACTTGCCAAAGTTGTCTTTTTTTTTTTTCCTCTCTTTTTTCTTCCTCTTATTTTTACTGTCTGGACAGATCTCTGAAGTGCAATGATGTCCTGTTAGTGTCTCTCCCTCTGAGCGGTTTCATCTAAGGTAGCGTGGACCAGTAGTTAAAGACAGGCTGGGGAAGCAAAACTATGTCCCTGTGCTTGTCTGAGAATCTCTGGGGGACCAAATATATTTAATGGTAATAAGAATCTAGGGAAACTTAATAGGGTAGTGGGCAGAGGGTGGGGATAAGGGGAGGGAAGTCCTTCTTTTATTGACATGTCCAAGCCTCTTGCACCTGCTCTGTAACCCAGGGACTGGGATTAGTTATTGTGCACCATTGACTAAGAGTATATTAAAAAAAACTTTAATCTGCACAGATATATGTAAGGCCTTTGTATCTCTCATAATAAGTAATTAAGAAAAAAATAAAGGTCTTTATCACTGCCTTTCTATTGGGACCATGGTTATATATAGATAGTCTTTACTTTTCTACACCGTACACTGGTTGCTGGATTTACCTGTATTCTTAACCATATTGTATATGCTGCATTTAGACCTACTTATGAGCAAAGTAAAAATAATTAAATATGAAGCGCCATACTGTCTGCCTGAAGCGCTCCAAATGCAGGAGCCTCATGTCCCAATTGCTGTCACAAAAAAAAAAATTAATTTTTTTTATATAATAAAAGTGCCTTAGCATGTGCCTCAGCTGTGTGTCACCACTACAGTCAGTAATGGTTTACTGGTGCTCCACTGATGTTACCAATAAAGATTATCCGTGTACTGCAGTCTGTGTGCGTGTGTTGCTGTTCCCTCCTTCCCTAGGTGCAGCAAAGATTGTATGTGTTGCCTCCAAAGGTGGTGGCTGTGATGTCAGAGCATCAGCCTGTCCCACCAGCAGCACTGCAGACCTCCCCTGACGCCGCTGAAATGGGGTGTTACGGTACCCTCAGTGTGTCACGGGGGCTGATTTCGGAGGAAGAGAATGCATCTTCTTCGTCTGCTCTCAGAGAGTTAACCACTCAAAACATGAGGCTGTGAATTTGAGCAGAGCTAGTTCTGTTCTTGGCCTGTGGATGGCATTTCTGAGTCAGTTTGCTTGCACAGTTGTTAGTTACACTCTTCTTCAATTTTATTTTCAGTCTCTGGAGTCCCTGGAAAGTGAGGTTAGCGGAGGAGGTGATAGATGTCTAGAAGTCTCTTTTATCGATGGATTGTCAAAATTTCCTTTCGCTCATCTCCCAACTTGTTCCCAGAAAATCTACTTTTTGTTACATTTTTGCTAAAAATTTAAAAACTTGTGGTTGTATCTGTCTTCTGGTCCCTGGCCCCTTAAAGTGCCACAGGTGTTCATATGTTCTGGTGCTACAGCCATAGCATAAAAAGCTACAGTTTGACACGAACACCGGATAATTGTAACCTCATCCCTTTCATCCTGTGCTGGCAGAGTTTTAAACTTTGATGAGAAAGTCTGAGTTAGAAGCTGGGGCTGGGTCGGACTCTGGGTGGAAAGGAGCGCTGGTGTTCCACCAGAAAGGCTGCAGTGCAGCCAGCAAACACAGCAGGGAGGGTGCAGCTTACAGTAAATTCCTTCTCAGGGGAGCATGTGTGTTTACTCAAAGGGTGGGACTTCTGTCTAAAATGGTGAGAGGGAAAAACTCTCATTGAGAAGCTTAAGTGTAGGTAGAAGCTTAAAAAAGCTGAGGAGGATGTGGAGAAGGAGGAGGCATGAAGATGACCACGTGCTGCTGTGCCTGTGGGTGTACTCAAATTAAGGGGTCAGTGGGAACATGAACAACTTTTGGCGTTACGTTACACAGGGTGCAGCTTTTGAAAACCTGAATAGGGATTAGTGTGTGAAGGGACGGAGGTGCGTTGGTGGCGTGTGGAATACGGGTGCTGATGTCTTGTGTGTACACTTAAAAACAGGACTGGAGTTACTCTCGCCGGGCAGCTCATTCATGCAGACGCTTTGGTCTTTTTCTGAAGTATTTTGCAAAGACATGTATCTTTGTGAAGAGTGTGCCCTTCAAATTAGATTAACTTTGATTTCCCATCGTAGGCTCATCTTGAAATGACACCAGCTGGCCAGGCACCGCCGTGACACCTGTGTCGATGCCAAGCTGACCCCTTTAAGCTCAGGCTGCCTTTTGTGCCCTTTGTGTTGTGGTGTGCCAGCCACTGCTCAGATGTTGCTCTGTCCTACACGAGATGGAAAAGAGACTTGTGTGGTTTTTTTCCACAGGTGCAGTACTTTCTTTCAACTTTCCATTTCTTTGAGCATCCCGGTGGAAAGGCCAAAATTAGTCTCCCACAACATTTTCAGCTTTGCAGAGTGCATCCTTGAGCTAGGAAGTTCTTGTGGCTCCAGGTCAATTGCTCTTCTGTAGATCCCCAGAGCTGCTTAAATGCCTCTGTGGGTTTTCCTGAGATTTTGGGGATGGTCCGAGTAGGTGAGTGGTTACAAAGGCTGTAATAAGCGAGAGAGGAAAAGTGGTAGAACTGTGAGCTGATCTGCGGTCCCTGTGCGCCAGTTGTTCCTGTAAGTCGGTGCTGGAGCCTTGTTGCCTGCGTGATCCAACCTCAGGGCTGATCCCAGTAGGTATTGGAGGGGTCTGAATGGGGGAGGGAGGGGGCAGTTAATTTCAAACATTCCTGTCCCAGCACCAGCCTGTTGTGCTGCCACAAAGGGTCTGTAAAACCAGATAATTAAATATGATTAAAAAAATATAAAATAATTAATGTATGTCACAGCGTGACCCTGGCAGGCTGTTGTAACAGCGGAACTGAATCATAGAATCATATGGGGTTGGAAGGGACCTCTGGAGATCATTTAGTCCAACCCCCCTGCCAGAGCAGGTGTACCTAGAGCACATTGCACAGGAACTTGTCCAGGTGGGGTTTTAATGTCTCCAGAGAAAGATACTCCACCACCTTTCTGGGCAGCCTGTTCCAGTGCTCCACCACTCTCACAGTAAAGAAGTTCCTCCTCATGTTTAGGTGGACCTTCTTATACTCAAGTTTGTGCCCATTTCCTCTTGTCCTGTCACTGGGCACCACTGAGAAAAGACCAGCCTCGTCTTCCTGACATCTTCCTGTGTCAGAGGGGCAGAGCAATCACCCTCGGGGACATGGAGGTAAAATCACAATCAGGGAGAGCAGCTGAGCACTGGGCTTGTTTCTGCTCCAGCTTCCCCCAGGGCAGAGTGAAGACAGTGGCCATCAGAGCCAGTTCCAGATGGGTTCCTGGGCTGCAGCAGCAGCGACCTGCCAAGTTTAGGGTTTAGTCCTCTTCCATTTCCTCCCAAAGCTGTCTCAAGTACCAGTTTAATGTAAATGGAGCATTGCTTTGTCAAAGCCAGGGGTGCAGATGAAGTGGCTGTGGGGCTGGGATGCCTCAGTGACAGGCACAGGAGGAAGGGAGCTGCGGTGGAAAACTGCAGCCTTCCCTGCCTGGAGGGAGACGTGAGTGAGGGACGACTCAGAGCAGTGGTTTGAGTGATCTGGAACTAAAATGCAGGCTGCTGCAGCCCAGCTAGAGACCGGTGAGCAATAGGCCCCAGGGGCGTATGAAGCGTTAAGTGTCGGCCTGTGCTGCCCAGGAGCATCCATCCCTGTGGGTGCACAGCCTGGCTCCTGGCACTCGAGCCGGGAAGGAGCTCTGGAGCTGGTGAGGGCCCAGCCCAGTCCTGGAGATGCCTTGTCCCAGCCCTGCTGGCAAGATCCCAGCTGTGTTGCCTTCCCTGAGGAGTCCGGATCTCCACTTTGCCAGGGAGAGGTCCTTTTAAACTTTGTCTCCAAGCACAGCTGGAGACAATGTTCCCAGTTCCAGGACAGATAGCTAAGACTAGTAGATAACTGTTTGCTGTCTGTCTGGACCTATTTATTTCCTTCCTTTGATATCAGCAGTGGACTGAAAGCAGAAGGAAAAAGAGGAAAACCAAAATAAATTTAATAAAAAAACCACAACAAAAAACCCACAAAAACCTTCTAGTCCTAAATTTGTGACTCTCCTGTCCTTGCTACCTTTCTGAGCCAGCGTGGCCGAGCGAAACAGCTGAGCAGCAGTGCAGCAAGAGGAAAAGAAAAACATGAAACATCTCAGGCAATGGTGGCCTGGCACACAAGAGAAGACATGCTGGAACCCCTCCTCAAGTCAGGTCCCTGTGGTGGGGCAGCCTCCCTCACCGAGACTGGGGAGGGCTGGCCTCCAGTGCTTTCAATTCAGGTAAAATGTGCAGAGGACACTTAAAAGTCAATGGGGTGAAAGTGCGCTCACTCTTTGGACTGGGCCATCACTGGGTTGCTCACGAGTAGCTCAAGACAGGCTGAGGACACACGCAAGCAGCAGAAATCTGTGTGACTTGGTGCACGTGTGCCCCATGGGGAGGTCTGCCCTGGAGGTTTCATTATTGCTCAGCTCCCCAGCCCTAAGGAAGGAGAAGGGAGGAAATGGAGAACTGATGAAGATGGAGTGGCTTGCCATGCAATGCTGTGTTACTCCTAATGTGGTTGTGTGATGCTAATTAACCTGGAATTATACTGTGAATGGCTTCATTCACTACAGCCTTAATTGACTTTTGATGGAAGTTGTGGAAAAGGATGTTATGTAGGGTGTACCACTCAGGATAGCTTTCTTAAGATCCCTTTTAGGAGAGGAGCCATCACTCAAAAGCCCTGACCTCATGTAAGGCCAGGCTGAAGTGGGGCTTTGTGGCCAGAACAAGTCCTAGCAGGGACAAAGTACTAGTGGAGGGGACTGGTGGTGGTGGTCAGCTGAGAGAGTTGCCTAGAAGCTGCGAGATGCTGAACCCTATCACCGAGTGCTGGGCTGACCCATAAGGCAGCCTGCACCAGCTTTGTGGGTGTAATGATGACTTGATGGGGAAAGAAAGGGGATGGGGGGGAACCAAAACAAACCACCCAATCCTTGGAGCTGTTATCAAAGAAATTTGCTTCCTGCTTTTCATTCATGCTGTATCCAGGGAAACATCTCCATGTGTTGCCTTATAAAGAAATGGCATCACACCAGAGCCGAGCCCACCTTTCACTTTTCCTCCTCCAAACTCCTGGCACTGAATATTCCTGGCACGGCAGCAAGGGAAGCATCCTTCCTCCTAGCCCAGGCTCTTCTCTCCCAGACCTGCTTCCCCAATTCTGAGTTGTCCCTGAGGCTAGAGAGGACTCTGGCAGAACCTCACAGCCTTGCAGGCTGCTGGATGAATGCCTCCCCAGGCATGCGTCAAAATCTTGTTTCATTTCCTTCTTGGTACTTCCCCGATGAGGGCTGAGAGGGGCACAGAGGCTGCGTGCACTGTGCCTGGGCTGCCAAATTCATCGAGTTGGAGCTGGCTGTTTCAGACCCTGTTTCTGCCTCCCAAAGCCTACCCCACAGCCAGTGGGGGTGCGAGGAGCTCCACCTCTGGAGAAGAGACAAGCCACAGTCTCAGGCAAGGCTCTTGGCTTGCTTAAGAAATGCTAATAATTTCGCTAGAAGCTGCAGCGGGCTTTGAAGCAGAGGTATTGGCGCAGCCAAAAAAAAAAAAAGGTTTTAACGAGGCAACAGGCAACACACAACTCAATTTGCTGTGGAGGCTTTTGATCCCTTCTGCTGTCGATGTAATTGCATGCCGTGCAGCTCATAGCTTGCTGGTGCATTGTTTTCGGAGGCATGAGGCACCCAACTGTCTCGCTCTGATGTGTCCTTGTGGGCAAGGTACGGATAAAGCTCTTGATCAGCTTTTGCTTGAGGCCCGGCTCACCTTTTCCCGCTCACCTGGAAAGTTTCTGGGAGAGGACTTCAAGGACATGGCTTCTGCTCCAGCGAGGATCCGTAGTTAAGAAATGTCAGTGGAATCCCACACAAGGAAAGGTGCTGGGTTTGTGCTGACTATGTTTGCTCATGTTCTTGCTGTGAAGCTGAAGGGAGTTTATCTGCATTAAACAACACCCCCCCCCCCCCATCATCTGCCAAGGAAAGTACTCACCTCTCTGCTGCAGCCAGAGTTTGGGTCAGAGGAGAGATGGCCAGTGCAGCCAGCAGCCCCATGGTTCCACTGGAAGGTGAGGCATGGCTTACCACAGCATGGCTACAGCATAGGAGGAAATCTACACCAAGAGTAAAACCTTGGTCATTTGCCTGCACCATTTCCCCAGGCAGAAAGTGTGAAAACCAGAGGTGTTTGAGTAGAAAAGCCATCAGAGCGGCTGGGGACAAACGCCTGAATTTGCAGAGCCCTTGTCCCTGCTGCAACCAACAGAAGGGATGGAACCAGCTGTTCCAGCAGCCAAGGATGCAGTGCCACACATGGCATGACCTGCAGGGCTGGTCCTTCCCTCACAGGGACCATCCCACAGCATGGGTTTGGCCAATGACGAGATGACAGATGCTCTCCCCCACCTCTCGTTCCAAGGAGACGAAGAAGAGAAATAAAGATATTCATGAGTTTAGGGAAAAAACCCCTAAACTATATGAAATATTAATAATAGAATAAAAAGGAAATAATGAAATAGATACACTATATATAAATATATATACAAAACTGTATGAAACTCCCAGGGAGATGCGACCAGCGGACACTAGAAAGTCCCAGACTGGTCTTAGTGAATGGGATTCCAGAACACTCTGAGGGATATCAAAGGTAGACAACCTCATAGGGTCCTCCTCATTGAAGACAAGCCAACTTGATCCCTCAAGCATTTCTACTGAGCATGGCAGATGGGATGGAACACACCCTGTTGGCCAGTTTGGGTTATCTGTCTACCCCTTCCCACAGGTGTGACCCTCCATGGGGTAAAGAAACAAGTCAGCTGGCCTTAGCAACAAGTGTAAGCAACCGCCTCTCTTACTGAACAGTGAAGCTGTCTTTCACCCCAAACCAGGACACGCAGCCCCAGTGTAGCTTTAGGGGGAGACTGATGACAAGCAAAGTCTGGCACCACATCCCTAAAAAGGGACCCAATGTGTTTACTTTGGGCAGCAGACGCATGAGGGTCAGGGAGAAACTCATGGAGGGAGACAGAGCCAATTGCAGATTCTCTGTGGCTCCTCTCTCATAACCTGGGAGCAAAGAGGTATGTGATGGAGAGAGATCTTCCTTCAGCATCCCCCCCAGCACCCCTGCCAGGGGTGCCTGCTCTCCATCAGGCTGCAGTACCTCTGGCTTGCCCAGCAGGAGAGGCTGCCTCATGACATCGCCATGAACTATTAAAAGCAGTAAGGTGATTAAAATAAACTGTCATGGGATGTTCATGCCAAACAAAAAGCACAAGCTGGACTCCTTCATTTCCTAACAAAATTCATCTGTATTTGCAGGCAAGGGAGATGCCACGGAGGTCAGGCAATGCTGGTAGATGCTCCCCAGCCCCACTGCTCCACCGGTGAGTGGTGTGTGGGCAGGGTGATTCCAGTTTCCCCCGTCGGACAAAGCCTACCCTGGCCCCTGGGGCAAGGGATGGAGAGCGCAGGAGGGTGAGGGGTGCCTGGGTGGGTGCCCACGGGGCACCTCTTGGCTGCAGTCTGGGGTGCAGGGTTGAGCCCTGCGCTGGTGTCTCTGTGGCAGGTGTATTTCAGAGGTAGGAAACCCTCCTGCCTGGCTCTTGCAGATTCAGGTGTGTCTGCTACGAAGGGTGCGACACAACTTTGGCCATGCTTCCCAGTATTCCCTGGAGCAGGCCGACTGCGGGTGCCTGACCAGGTTCCCCCCAGCACCAACAGCCCTACGGGCCATGCCTGCACCTGGCTGATGAATTTTCTATAAGCTCAAGTTGAGCTTTGAACTGCCCCCTTCCCACCCACCAAGGCAGAGAGCGCTCCCTGTGAACTGTAGTGAGCTTGTAGGACTACCCACCCCAGAGCCAAGTTCAAGAACCCACAGCTCCCTTCTGCACTCAGTTTCCTCCAGAAAAGATTATAGATCTTTATAATGTCCCTCCAGCTGGTCCCAGAGACCCTCCTGCCTGCCCAACAGAGCCCCTGCCTCTATGTGGACAGGTAATCCCCTACTGTTACTAAAAATGAGGCACTTAAGCTCTTGTAAAGGCTTGATTGCAACCACCTGAGTTTCTTCACCGGGGTGATCATGGCCACCCTGTTCCCAGGGCTACCAGCCCTGCATCGCTCATCACGTGGCTGAAACCAAGGACCCATCTGTGCCCAACGCAGCCTGAACCCCCCGTGTTTAAGTCGCTCGGTAAGAGCAAACCAAGCAGCAGCAACAGGTCGCACGGACAGGAAAATCTTGCTTTAACATAATTTCTTCCCTTTACCTGCTTAGCTTTCGGGTGCTGCCTTTTCTTGGTCCTGGTTGCAAGCAGCACAGCTCTTCTCGCTAACCCAGGCAGCTGCTGCACCCATCATGTGGGTTCGATGCTACCACATTCTGGTTTTGCTGAGCAGTGAATAAATAAAATATTTACTGTCTTTTGTCTTTTTTTTTTCAACTCTCCTCACTGAACTACCCAGCAAATGCTTTGATGCCAGAGCCAGTCATAGCACATTTCACAGAAAATAAGAAGTGGTTATGGCAATTTCTGCTCTGCAATTTGAACTTCTGTCCTCTTTTTTTTTTTTTTTTTTTTTTTTTAAGAGACAAATATTTTTGGGAGAAAGGCTAGTGGTATCAACATAAAACCTGCCTTTAGCAGTGTATGCACACTGTATCACACCAGTGTATGCAGCTTGGGCATAGGCTTATGCAGGAGCTGTCAGCTAAAATTTGGGGTCGTGGATCTGGTAGGGTCCTACTGCGAAATTACAACCTTAGAGAATGACACAGAAATTGTAGATGGAGAACACTGGCTGTGGTCGATGGACTGGGAGGCGTTTAAAAAACAAGTAGCTCAGAAAACTAATGAAGAATGGTTTCAGGTGAAGAAATTTCTCCTGCATTGAAAACTGGAGGAAGGGGATGAATTATCAACGATACAGCAGGTGAAAAGAGGTCACCTTATTTATTTCCCAGGCACAGTGAGACACCGTGTGTACTTACCTGTGTTGATTATGAGCCCCGCTGAGCTTGATTATAATCTGCTCTCCTGGGTGGGCGTGCTGTGCTCAGCAGCTCGGAGGAAGTGCAGAAGGAATTTGTCTGCGTCGGGATGAAATGTGATTACCGGCTGCCACGCTGCAGCAGGAGCTTGTTTCTGAGGGTCATGGATCCCATGCCTATGGGTGCTCAAGCACATGGGGGGAGTTTATTGCAGCTGGTAATTTACTTTGTTTTTTTGGACTTGTTTCTGACTGGTTTGGTGCCGTGAAACCCAAGCTGGTGTTTCGTCACAGCGCAGAGCCAATGGGTAGCGTGAGGTGATCTTCAAAACCAAAGCAACAGCTTGATAATAACTTTATGTTAAATAGAGAGGGTTGCTGTAAACTAATTCTAAAGCAGGCGCCCTGCAGAAGTAGAGGAGCTGAAAATTGCTTTAACAGTGGTTTTAGCTGGAGCTCGAGCAATTCATGGAAGGGATTACCTGGCGTGGTGTTGGTGCTAGCAGGTGTCTGGGCTCAGTGACGCAGGGCAGACTTTCCCATCTCAGAACAGATGTCCCTACCTAAAGATTAAATCTGAGCATTTACAAAGGAAAGATGGAGCTGTTGCTCTTGCTCTTTTTGACAACAAGCTGCCCTGAGCCATGCAAGAAGGTCTTGGAAAGGTTTACTCCTGCCTGCAGAACCCAGAGGTTCCTCCAAGACCTCAGAACCCATCTTGGCTTATGTTTCAGGAGCCATTGTGTCATGACTTGGTGTTTTTCCAATGGCAACAGTTAGAAAACCAGGGGATAGAGTGTGTATTTAACAAGGAGCCTGATCTCTGCCACTGGGGACAGGGTGAGCCACTGGAAGCATGAGCAGGTTTTTTTGGGTGTGCTGCAGAGGCTTTGGTGGGTGCTGGGGAAGGAGAGGGCTGGAGCAGAGGCAGGGGCAGCAAGCCCTTTGTTTGTAGTCTCACCCTCCCGGTAGCTCTGGAACCTTCGACGAATTTTTGGCAGCAGAGGGGTGAGTTCATGCTTGTTCAGGATATGAACCTCTGGTTCTCATTTCTCCTCTTGTCCCGACTCCTTCTACTGGATCCCAAGGGAAAGTTCCTGCTGCAGGAAAGGGGAAGAAAGCAAAATCCACAAAAAGCAGAGAGCTGAGGGACGGAGGGGTTGAAGCCATCTCCCAGGGGCTGGACTGCTGGAGCAGATGCAGGGATGTTGACAAGGGGGTTGCAGCGAGGGCAGATATCACCCACCCACCCATGCATCCAGGCTTGTGTTTCCATCGCTCCAGGCCAGCGGAGAGCTACAGAGGAGGGTGCAGGTCGAGGATGTGCCCCCAAATCTTCAGCGACCTTCTAACAGCAGGAGCCCAGGGGCTCCCTTGGGACCCAGTGTCCAGCACAGCGCATGGGGGGAACAGGTGGCAGAGCACCCTCCTCCAGGTGGGATGAGCAGCTGGAGGAGACAGAGGCCCTGGGAGAGGCACTGGTGGGGGGCGAACAGCCTGTGTGCATGAAGCAGCCCCCTGCAAACAGCAGAAAAGAGCAGCGTTGAGGCTTTCTTAAAGGCTTACATCTTTGTGTATGCGTGTGGGCATTTGTATGTGAGTGCATACATGTACATATAAGCTTATATACAGATAGATGCATGTGTGTAACTTCGCATGAAGCAGAATGTGGGTGTTACCCAGGGTAAAGTCCATTACACAGATTTTGCAATTAACCTCTAAATGTGCACTGCAAACTGAGGAAGCTCGGTGTTGAGGCTAAACACAAAGTGTATGTGGTAAGTGCATTAAGATAAGCAAGGTACAGCTGAGGGACCCAAGGGGGCTGATGGCAAGAGAATGAGAATCAAGGGGAGGAAATAAAATACTGTGTCTTTAAAAATGAGTGTAAGCGAGTCCGGGAGATAAAATTAAATTGACTACTCCAGAATGACATGGTTACAGCCTGGTACTGCAATTACATTTATTTAGGTGCCCTACCTGTGCATTCCTACTGCTGAAGAACACAGATTGCTTCCAGCTTTCCCCTCTGCCCTAAATTGCCTGAATTTATAGCATGTACTTGGGAGACTGCAGCAATTTCCCCATTCCATATTTAACCTGTGTTACCCAAAGCACCTCAACTCCATCTGAGTGCAACTCCTGTGAAGGTAAGTGGTATGAATAAAGTCTGAGGTAAGCCTCTGGAGGGAGTGGGGCCACCATGGTGATAGTAATCCTGAGCCCATTTCTGAGTCGGCTGGCCCCTACAGGGCAAGACTGATGTCCCCAGCCAGCTCCAGTGTCACTTGGGCAGGGATTCCACCAAGATTTTATCATCGGCTTCACAGGGTTGTGGATATCCCCTTCTGAATTTTGCCTGGGCTGGTACCATTTTATTTTGGTTTCAATTCGTAGGCCTGCCCACCTTCCAAATAGCTGTTCAAGCAGGCAGGGATGGGAGAAGGGGCTGGAAAACATGACTAAATATGGCTGTGTTTCTGAGTGCTACAGACGGGATTAGCGGCCCCTTCTTGCCAGCAGACACAGCTGAAGTTCCCAAGGTTTGAGGAACACCGAGAAGAGCTGTCCTCCTCTTTTTTTTTCTTCTTTTTTTTTTCCTACTTTTTGTTTTCTACAGAGAAATCTGCAACCTATTGTTTGGGCTAGCAAACTTGGCACCCTCCAGCTGCCTATAAAATTGCATTAAGTGTTTATATTTCCTGTAGTGGATTATGTGTTGTCTGGATTTTGGATGATTCCGGGAGAGAGAGTTAGCTTTTTTTTTTTTTTTTTTTTTTTTTCAGTGGGGGCTACAAATTGCATTTGAAATAATTTTATTTTCTTGGAGATAAGAGAGCACTGATGATTGTCAGAGCAAACAAACATGATCCGAGCCAGATGTAGGCAGCTTCCCCTGCCTCTAACTTGCCCCACGGCTCTGGCCGTGCACCTTGATTCAGCCCAGCACCCGAGTATTTGCCTTGTCCAGAAATGTGTCAATATCAATCAAAAAATCAATCACAATAATATTTCTCATTCTTAAAAGTTAAGCAAGTGCTTAAATGTCCCACTGAATCACAAGGATCTATCCGCACTCTTGCAGAGTCAGTGCTCTTGACCCAGCTGACTCTGTGCTCCTGCACACATCGGGTTTTGATGCGAACTCTCAGTATTTCCACAGATGCAGTGTGTACGGGGGATTTTCTTTACAAACTGGGGCTTGCCTAACTTTGAAAATATCCTCTTGACTTGTTTGTAGAGCCGTTATTGTGCTTTATCGGCATTTTCTAATTTGGATCTGGTGCCAAAGAGGCAGTAACTATTTCTAGAGTGGAGAAGTCACATTTTTTTTTTAAAAAAAAAAAAGTGTGTTTTCAAATCTTATTTGCAATGTGTGCTGTATCAGCAACAACCAGCATTGTGAAAGGGTGAAATCAGATTGCAAGTGCTTATTGATACGATGCTGTCAGAAATTCACATAGCGCTTTTCTGTGCAAAGAAAAACTGATAATCTTTTGCAGAAAACAAACAATCTAAGGGCACGATTCTGTAATTGCGTTCATGTGAGTAAGTAGTACGTGGCTCAGTCCTGCTGATACGACTGCTGGACTACTGAATAGCCAGCAGGTGGAGTCATCTATAATGTATGTGTTGTGATCTGGAAAGTTGACTAAGTACAACTGGACACGTGGAAATTTCAGTTGAAAGTTGAGACCAAGGAAAATATGAGGAATGGAACTGGAAAACTCTGCGAGCGCAGAGGAGACAAAGAGCTAAAACTTTAGCAGCAGAAGAGGAGGGGCCTGCAAAATGTTTGGAATAGCAAAGAGCTGGAGCAATCTTGGAAACACTCCTGTGGCTTGGATCCCGAGGCGTAATTCATACTGTTGTAATTCATGCAGACGGCTGCCATCTCAAGGGAAGGTTGCACAGCTGGGAAACATCAGGGTGTGGGCCTGCTTCAACCACACACCCTTTCTTTATCCCTCCATCAGTCACAGAATTGAAAGGTGATACAGGGCTCGCTGTAGAAAGTCTCTGCAAGCTATTCTCTGCCCTGGGAGATGGCTCCTCTTCCTACTTGAGTCGTGTTAAGTTTGGCATTTTCTGTATAACAA
Organism: Scolopax mira; assembly: GCA_004320125.1. NCBI lineage: Eukaryota > Metazoa > Chordata > Aves > Charadriiformes > Scolopacidae > Scolopax > Scolopax mira. Next base: position 207,360 of record BJBW01000399.1, read on the forward strand.
TGCACTTTCAGATGCTTTTTGATAAACTGATTAGGGAGAAAGAATCAGCCTTGACTCCAGATATCAGCCACGTAGTAAATTGAGTTGTAGCTGAGGGGCCTCTGATAAACAAGGTACTTCACTGAAAATGGAGTTATGTGATAACGCCCATTCTGTTTGTACGATGTGCCCAGCCACCACAGCGGGTGTTTTGCTTTGTCCTTCACTCTGTCTGCCTGTTACACGGGGAATGAATGTTGCCTCCCCTCCGGCAGGGCACTTGCCCTTCTCAAGCTGAGCAGCCTCCAGCCTACTTGGAAACGAGCAGTTGCAAATAATGATTCGTACTGTCCATTTGTCTGTGTGCCCATGGAGGCTCAGTAACAACGTCATGGCCACTTGGCTGCTAACAGACTCGTGTCTGAGAGAGAAGAGGGTGGCACAGCCCTGAGATACTTCGGAGACATGGTCAGGGATGTATTTGCGCAGGGGTTGTGGCTCCAGCGAGGCTACCAGACGACTGCATCAGCAGCCATCGCTGTTGACACAGGCTCCAGCCTCCAAGAACCTCTGGTTCGCTCATGACAGGCAGCCGACAGGGATGAATGCCAGGTATTTCCCTGCTTCTTGATCTCTGGCAGCCAGAGGGTAGGGGAGAGCCAATGTGTTTTTCTTCTGGTTTGTGTCCCCAGGCACATTGCGGTACCTTGGTGGCTCATACTATTTATCTTGAGCCGGTCAGTCCCACCGTCTCAGCAGAAGAGCAAAAGACCTTTCATTTCCCAGACATGCTCTTCACAGAGTCTCCTATTATTATACAGTTTGGGGATGTGGTGGAGGGCCCCTCTATATTAGAATTCTAGAAGAACCTACTTTTTTCTCCATCCTTTCAGGCATAAGCACTGCAGGCAGATGGCATTTTTATGCTAAGTGCATATATGCAGATAACTACATCTGCACTGCAGGTGTCGTACCGCTTTAGCAGCATCGGTACACCTGAAACGGAACAACTTTCATACAGGATGATACCCCATGGAAACACAGACCAACCAGCAATTAGCAATGATAAATGTGCTGCAGCGATGTTTGAAGCCAGCAGGAAAAGAAGTCAGGAAAGTTTTGGTCCGAGTTCTCTGGTTGATTCCCAGACATTGACATTGCTGCCTTGCTGGAGCACTGTGGTGCTCACTGAAGCCAGGTGTCCTCCTTGTGAGAGGTGACACTGGGAAAAGAGGTGACACTGGGACCAGTGTGGCTGTTGACCTACTGATTGACAACTGCCAGCACCCTTGCGTCAGAGTGACATATTGATGTTGGCCTCCTGCCACTGCCTAGGGACTGGCATCCTTCCAGCAGACGGTTTAAGTCAGGTGGATTTTGTTGACTTAGGTTATGCATTTTTGGCTGTGTGATAATTGATGACAAGAAAAGGCAGCTTCTGCTAATAAAATTTCACAGTGAAAAGAGGTGGCCCAAGGTAAGCAAGGAGAAACATTTACCCCCGCCTGTTGCTACAGAAAGCTCCACCACTGCTTCCAGTGAAACCAGGACCAAAGTGCAGGCTGTAACTTTACCTTGGCGGCACTTCGGTACCTGTGGGAGTGCTCCTGTCAGGAGGAAGTGTGTCTGGCTCCTGGGAGCTTGGCTGGCAGGGTAGAAACAGCAGAAAGGAGCAGGGCTGGGCAGGCCATTAAACCTTCCCCGTCCCGCCTAGCAGAGAAGGCAAATCCATGGGGAAAGAGAACAGCAAAGCTGTGGGAGGCTGCAGAGGGCAAGAGGGAGATGATCAGAAGGATGAGACTTCACATGTAGATGGTGGAAGCAGCAAGAAACCATCCTCAGCTGCAGTAGAGAGTAGAGATTTGCTTTGAACTGTCTCCTAGTGATTTCTGTACCTTCGGGTCAAAGATCAAGTTCGTGCCTCACTTCATGCCTGTGCCTTAAGCCTGTGTGAGTCATTGCCTCTGCCCCATCCAAGCACGTCGTGGCACTCAGCTCTTTGTGCTTCCATAGACCTTTCACACTGAGCATGCTGATGCCACCTGATCTTCAGCTCACTGGGAGCAGCAGATGTTTCTTCAAGGAACCCCTTTGCAGGTTGTCTTTCTGGGGGAGAACCCCCCTCACCCAACTTTACTTCAAAATTATATGAATCTGCTCAGAAGGCTATATTCTTCATACCAGGTTCTGAGAACTCTCTGTTTAACGTTAATCTTACAGATTAACATTTCTTACAGTTGCCTCTCGTTGATCTGTCAAACACAAAGCACTGGTGAGCACTCTGCAAACTTGCCTGCAAAACCACGGCATGAAGGAGCCTTCGTCAAGAGAGCTGTGCAGCAGTGGCAGGGTTAACAGTGGAGTCAGCTGTCTTTAGTATGTCTCAGATGTCACATACAAATACCTAAAAGGCAGCTGGGTTGTGTGAAAGGAAATCAACGGATTAAGACTGCAGTCCCAGCTCAAAAGCTTTTTTTGTGACTTCAGGAATGTCTCATATCCCATCTGTTAAATGGAGATAATACCTATCCCACAAAAATGCTGTGAAGATTAATTCATTAATCTTTTTTAACAGGAAATGGAAAAAGCTGGAGAAATAATAATAATATGACATGATTAATGACAGAAAGCAAACGGCAACTGTCTGTTGGGTAGGGAGGGTGCAGCATCTGCCTCAGCTCCTTTCACCCGCACTAAAACTGGTCTCTGTGCTCTGCGGTAGTCCCTGGCCACTCTGCTGGCAGGCTGCAGACACAGCCAGCCAAAAAAGCCCCACCAAGGGACCTGCCCATGGCATCACCAGCTCTCCTGGGCAGCATTCTGTGGTGCTGGCCTTGTCAACGCAGGATGCAAGGGGGAACTGGCACCTGCATGGCAGGAGATGGTGGAAATGGGGTTAGGGGAAGATGAAGAAAAAATGGAGGTGGGGCACTTTTGATATCCCTTCTTTTGATATCCCTCAAGGGGAGTGTCAGACAGGTGCCTAGATCACAGTGAGAGGAGCACTCACAAGTGCACACACAGATTTGTTTCCAAAATGTTTACTTCTAACTAGTCTTCAGGTTGAAGCTTTCTGCAGCTCCTCGCGGGCAGTATCTTAACCTGTACCCTTCATCCAGAACCCCTCATTAAAATTAAGAGCAAGACAAATATAGAAATGCTGCTCTTCTCTGAATGGGTAGCATCCCAGTCACGAGAATCTCAGCTTCTTTTGGAGTGGACTGAACATGTTCCTTCAATGTTGTTTGACAATCTGGCTTATTTTATCAAACACAGTCAATACAGATGAGACGTGTTTACCCTTGGTGGATGAGCAGACAAAAGCTGCATGTAATTGTCCTCTGGGTGCCTGCCACTCCATGGGGATTTGCAATCATTTTGAAAAAAGAGATTTTCTTCTTCACTGGAGGAGACAAGCTGGCACCTCAGCACAAAACATACCACTTAAAATAGCTTTTAATGTGGCTTTGGAAACTATTTTTGGATCAGGAAAAATGTGGTGTAAGGCAAGACTGGAGTCACATACTGTAACTCATGAACATATGTAAAGACACACCAAGATAACCCAATGGGTCCACAGGCTTTGTTACACATGGTGATACTTGAGAATTCAAGAAGGGCTCCCTCCTATGTGCGTTGATTCACAATCCACCTCCAGTACTAGTTTTCTCCTTCTCCTCCAAAGTGTGGAGGAAGAGTGCCATTCCCATCCTGCAATACAGCCAACCACAGATTTGTATTATGATCTGCAGATTAGTTCTCTATCAAGTTGCTGTGGATTCCAGAGTACTTTCAGGACAGTACAGTCTGCCTGTATGTTCCTCATTCTAGAGCAGACAATGTCCTTGTGCTACCAAACTGAATAATAAAATCAACTTCATGTTTATGTTGAGGATTCGTTTCTCAAGATCAAAAATGTGAAGACATATGAAAGGGCTGATGAAGAGGCTTCAGGTTTTTGAAGACTGGTGTCTCCATCTGGTTGGAAGTAATTTGCAGCAGAACGAACAAGGAGTTATATATATTGAAGTGACAGAGAAACCCATGGAGACTCTTAGGACGGGAAAGCAGATCAGCCCCATTCTCAACAAATCAGATGCAGACTGGGGTTGCGAGAGGGACCATGGGTTGAGTTGTGCAGAACAGCATGGAGGAAGCCTGGAAAAGGTCAGAAAAGACATGAAGCTGTGCTGAGCTGGGGCAGCATTAGGTACCAAGTTGGGCAGTGCATCTCCAGCCGCTGTGGATGCTCCTGAAGCAGGGGACCAAGTTGGTATACCCCTCACCCCAAATTCTCCTCAGTTCAGCACCACAGGAACACCTGTGGAAGCCTCACCCTGAAAGGCAGCCTTGTGTGAGCAGGGGCTGGGAAAATGGCTGTGCCTGGGGCAGGGGCTTGGGGCACATGGCCCTGCCCCTGCCCTGCCAGGTGCAGCGCGGCCCTGCACCCACTGCCACCCATAGGATGGTCAGGGCTGGAAGAGACCTTAAAGATCATCAAGTTCCAACCCCCTGCCCTGCGCAGGGACACCTCCCACTAGCCCAGGTTGCTCAAAGCCCCATCCAGTCTGGCCTTGGACACTTCCAGGCATGGGGCATCCACAGCTTCTCTGGGCAACCTGCGCCAGTGTCTCACCACCCTCACAAAAAAGCTCCACCGGCCCGAGGCACGCAGCCTCCGGCCCAGCCCCGTGGCAAAGAGACGCACTCAGGGACCTTCGTGCCTTAATCCTACGGCCATTTTACCCCGTAGAGCTGCGCTCTCGACTCGGCCCAGGCCGCGGGGGACGGGGACGGGGCCGGTCCGGTCCGGTCCGATCTGCGCCAGGCCGGTCCGGGCGGCCATTTCCCGCCGCCCCATTCGGCAATGTGGCAGTGGCAGCGGTAGCGGGGACGGCGGCGGCGGCGGATGGCCTGTGCCCCGCGGAGGCCCCGCCCCTCCCGGCCCCTGGCCCCGCCCCTCCCGGCCCCTGGCCCCGCCCCGATCCCCGCCCGCCGCCGCTGCCGCCGAAGGTTTCCGAGCGGGGGTCGCGCGGCTGAGACGGCCCGGCCGGCTTTTCCGGAGATTGCCGAGGGGCTTCGGCTCCTCCCAAGTCACCAACGAGCCCGTGACTGAGGCGCTCCGGCGGGTCGGAGCCCGCCGCGCCCTCTGCTCCGGTCGCGGCGCGGGGGCTCGCCTTCCTCCTTCCCCTCCCTCCGGTGTCGCGGTGACAGAGCGGGGCGATCGCGGCGGCGGGGGGCGGCCGGGGCTCCGGCGGCGCGGATGGCGGAGGGCGGCCAGCCCCCGCAGCAGCAGCAGCAGCCACAGCCGCAGCTCCTGGCCGGCGGCGGCGGGGGGGCTGCCCGCGGCGTGAAGCGGGAGCCGGAGCTGGAGCAGCCCATGCCCGCCGGGGACGGCGCCGAGGGCGGCCACAGCAAACGGCTGCGGACGGAGGCGGAGGCCGAGAGCGGCGGCATGCAGGTAGTGGCCAGGGCCAGCCAGGGCCTTCGCCGGTTCTCCGGGGCTCGGCGAGAGGGGAGGCGGGCCGGGCCGCGATAATTTGGGATTCACGGGATTTGCTTTACCGGCGTGCGGCCCTTTTCCCCTACCGGGAGAGTGGGTTCTCCTTCCCGGGTTTCGGCCCCCCAACACGTGGGGCGGCAGCGGCGGGGCCGCGGCCCTCGGGGAAGCCGTCGCTTGGTCCGGCGCTCCGGGTACCGCGCCGTTCTCCCCCTGATTGGGAGGCGGTGGATGGCGGGGGTGCGCCGGGGACACCGGCTGGTGTCTCTCCTAAACCATCGCCAAGATGCTCACCCGACGCCCTACAACCTCTTTCCCCCCTTCTCGGAAAGGGGCAGCTCCACTGTTGGGAAAGGGGTGGTGGGGCGTCGGGTGGGCATCTTCCAGTTTGGCACAGGGGCTGCCAACTGTGGTCCCCAAAATATCACTCTTTCTAGGTGCCATCACCGTTGTGTTTTCAGGGTGATGCTGCCGAGGTGTTCCTACTTTCCTTTGTCTGGGTGTTGTACAGGCTTGTTTTGATTATGGCCATTGCGCTGGCCCTTTTCCCCTCCTGTTTATTGCGAGGAGTGTATCAGAGCTCTTTGGAGGCAGTGTGGTTTTATTCAGCTGAACTTGTTTCTCTGATCACCTTTTCTTGGTTGGTGAGTGCTGTGGAGAGTTTCCAAGGGGAGCATCCTGCCCTCTCCAATGTTGTTCTTGTCTAGATGCTAAATACTGGCCAAATATCTTCCTTTTTTTTTTTTTTATTTCCCAACCTGTACCTGGTTTGTTGCATGTTCACTATTTCTGTGTGTTTTTTTTTTTTTTTAATAGCTTTTAGCAGGAGGGTTTTGTTTGTGGTTCGATTTGATGTAAAGCTTTTCGTGGTGGTCTCTCCACCTTACAGCACTGCTTTTTTCCCAACGTGGTGCTGTGGCCTGAATGTAGGCTGGAGCTTCACATCCGAGTGCTGCTGCTCACGCTCCCCCAAGGGCCAGTGAAAACCGTGCCATGCTCTTTTATTCCTTGAAGTAGTATCTTCTCCCACATGTAGGCGTCAAGTATGACTCAGACAATGTGTATAATTGCAAGGAGAAAGATGCTGAGCATTGGAGGAGTGCTTATACGTTGTGTCTTCCTAGGAATTATGAATGAGTGCCTGAACCTGGCAACATGAAATTGTTCCAACTCTCTGGGGTCAAACTGATGCACAGGTCCTATGTAGCTACAGAAGATGTACCAGTTTACCTGTAGTTGGTGGTTAAACTGGTTGTTGTTGATGTAAACAGTGGTAAATCAACTGAAAATTCCCTGGGAAAGGGCTTGGACTGGTTTAACAAAACAGTCTTAATTTATTTTATTTTAATTGCAATTTTTTCTGTATGTGTGCAATAATTTCTGTATGCGTGAAAGGCTCTCTGAAAGTGTTCTGTTATCTGTTCAATGAATAGTATGAGATAGTAAGATTGCAGCATTCAACCATGGGGGTATGGCAGTTTTGCACAAATTGCACAGCAATTTGTAATATTGCTGATAATGATAGTAAGGATTAATTGTGGATCTTAGGGCCAAGTTGGCTTTTGTTTCTGTATCAAACAATGGCAGACAGTGGAGAAATTAGGTTAAGTGCAACTAGTAGAGTCCCAGTTTTAAAGTTAAGTGTGTTTATAGTAAGTATAAGTATTCTTCAAACTTGGGCCCTTGTATTACAGTTACGTGGTATTCTTAGCATAATATTAATCTTTCCATGTGTATGGAAAAGATTTTTTTTCAATATAAAAGATGAAATAAATCTATATATATGTATGTATGCATGCACACACACACATACTGTTATGTCCAGAAGTTTCCCTTGACTTTTCTTTTTACTGTTAAAGAGTGTGGTTTACTTATTTGGAGAATCTTCTCATGGTTGTAAGCAAGAAATATCAAATTTGAAGCCAAACATACAAATAATGCCAGAGCTAGGAAAAATGTGTTCTGTAATGTTTGGGAAATTCAATATCTTTCTACCTAAAAAAGTCAAAACACAAAATTGCCTTTCATGAGGATTTCTGTTCAGATAGCGTATTCTTTTGAAGTACCTTATTTTAGAATAGTGGGTTCTTTTCAGTAAATTCTCTATGTTTAACTGTACATAATGCTTATAAGAGGAATAAAGAGCCTATTCTTTGATATTTTTTCCCCCCTTTCATATGTACTAGAGGCTTTCTGGAAGCTGGAAATAACACCAGCAACCTTGTTTTTCCTGCGGATCCTGTCAATTTTCTACTTCCTGTTCAGAGCCACAGGCTGTTGCTGTGTAAACTTGGTGACCTCGTTCGCGTCCCTGCGCTGATAGCGAGGAATCCCGGGGTGCCATGCTCACCACGGTTTCTTCTGTGCATAACCCCTACCTACCGATGGTTCAGAATATGAACATGGCTCGTAATGCTGAAATAAATAATTTAGCTATAGATATTAGATATATTAGATATAATGCAACTGTAAAACTAGTAGCTTAATTTTTTGTCTGTTAACATGAAATGTAAAAACTAACCTATAGGGAGATAATAGCTAGTCCTTCAGATAAGAACCCGAGGCAAAGTGGGCCTTAAAGCTTAAAGTAGCCCTTAAATTTGCTGGGCTTCTTGTCTTCTGCTGTCTCAGGCCAGCATGCTCAGACAGCTTATGCAGTTAGGGTTTCATTATCTAATCCATCTCTGATCAGGCTGGATAAATGGTGCTTGGCCAGCGCTGATCTTGTTAGGAGGGTGGTGTAAAGCTGCTTGAGTTGGGATTGGGACAAATCGGATCATGGCTGCTATCTGCTTCTGGGACATATTTCAGTTAATCATGGCGTGGGAGGAAAAGGTCCAGTATAAACTGCTGATTTTTAGCTCCCTTTGGTCCATATGTGGCAAAAATCAAACGCCACCAGCCAGGAATGTCTCCTGGAAGTATTTGGATATGTTTGTAAGCTTTGGAAGTGAAGGGCCCCAAAGGTACTGCTGCTTTTTAACTGTATAACTACTAGCTAGGAACTAGCTTGCTCTCTGCTTGTTGGCTTAGATGAGCTGAATCATTTGGATCAGCTGCTGATTTGGGTAAAAATACTCCCTAACAGAGGGGAGGAAAAAAAAAAGTTAGTTATATTGGCTTAAATCACTTGTGAAGCTGCACCAAAATGCAGTTGTTGATGCAGCTGTATTTGCTGCTTGTCAAAAGAGGTTGACTGCTGCACAGATGGAAGAGAAAGTACCCTTGCAATAATTTCTCTCCTTCTCCGTTCCTCACGTGATGAAAGACGAGAAGTGTTGTGGCTAGCTGGGAAGTGTCCCTTTTTTCTCTTTGGAGGTAGGGTGTAGTTCCAGGATGCTGTGTTTGTCTTCCCCATTGAAATACTAGAGGTGTACCAGCCAGCTTATGCTTCTGAAGAAAGTTATTAAAATACCTTCCTGTTGCTTTGCATGGGGTTGAACAAGCTAATCATCTCTTTTGGTCCCCAGGCTGAATTTTGATTTAACTTTTTTTATGGGGTCTAGGCTAGTCAGTGAACTAAAATTGTACTTAGATGTAATCTGTGGTTGGAATTAATGCAAGGTGTGAGCAGAGCTGATCCCTGTTCCTCTTTCATGAATGACTTGTGTGCTCAGTACCCCGGAGTTTTTGGGAGAGTTACTCTTCTGCAACTGTGAGCATGGCCAACTGGTCAGGGAAGGCAGTTAATGCAGCCATGCTGTATGCCTTATCCAGTTCACATAAAATTTTAGTGGCAGCAATGAGTGGTGACTTTATGTTGTCATTCTGGCATGTCTGCGTAGGCTTCATAAAGATGACTAGTGGTGTTGAGATCAGTCCCCTGTGACTAAATAATGACATAATAGACGATAAGTCTTTGCTCTGCAAGAAAGTCTGTGGTTTCTTTTCCTACTGCGAGCCAGAAGGTGGTCTGTAACACGCTCTACCAGCTTGACTCCTTCCAGTGTGAAGACTAGAAGCCTTGAACAGCAGTGTGCCACAGAAGGGGAGAGCGAGGACATTGCTGGTGCATCATGACAACCAATGTCCTCACTCAAAGTATGGCCTGTTTGTGGTACTCCAGAGGAGGGCAAGAAATCAATCTACTGATAATTGCCAAAGAGGGGTTGGGGTTTTACAAGTAAGATGGCTGACTGGGACTGTAATCGAGAAGGGGCCAATGAATAACAGCTTTTAAGCTGTGGGGGACCCTATGGAAATCTGTATTTTTAAATCTTACAGAAGAGAACATCTAGTTCCAGTAAATTGTGGAAAGGCTGTCTTTTTCCTCCCTCTTCTTATTCATGGCATGGCTGACTTTTTAAAGAGATGCAGAGCAATAACAGGGATATAAGATACTATAGAAAATAAATGGAGGCTTGAATTTTTAGAAGCTGACCCCTGCCTTGGATCCAGGATGCGTTTTCCTGGGATGCTGTTTTTACAGACTGTTGCTGATGTGATGAGACATAGCAAATCACCTTTAAGTTTGTTGTTATTTCTCTGCCTTTTGTCCTTTGTGGTTTTTTAAAATATTTGGGTGTTATGAGTTAGACCTGACAGAGTCTGGGAAGACTTAGAAAATCTCCAGTTCAAAGAAAACGTTTGGCAAACAGGCTGAAAGTTGAGATTTTAGTGATGTTGAGAGCACTTTAATGTTGACTCTTTTCTTGCCATATTCAGGAAAATGGAAAGCCCAAGTAAAGTATTCTGTATGCTTTAGTACCCCTCCAGGCTCTATTGGTTTTTCTCTTTGTATTTCAGAGGTTTGTCTGAAAGGTGATGGCTGCGGTTGTGAGGTTGGAAGACGAACAGAGGTCTGGCTCTACTGGAGATGGTTTCCTTCTGTGTATGCGTGCCAGCTGTAGACATATGCTTTTTATTTTTCCTTTTCAAAATTCCCATTTGGCAACATGAACGTGCTGGCATTTTGCAGAAAGCCTGGGCTGTCCTTCACATTTTGAAAAGGTTGCCCACCTCACTGAGCATGGAGCAGCCTGCCTCTCCTCAGCACATCCTGTGAAATATCCTCAGTTAGCTTTTCCTCCCAGTGACCTAGCAAGTGGGGCTCTCACTGTGCCCTTTTGCATCGGGGCTTCACACCTCTGTTTTCAAGACTGTCTCATAGAAGTGCTGGTCACTGAAGGTTTAGCAGCTGTGTTGCTGTGCCAGCTTCAGGTTTTATAGTGTCTGGGCTGAGGGCTCTCAGAGGCTCTGCTGCAGCTCGGCTGGTGGCAGCAGGAATACCAGAAAGCAGGAGATGTAAAGGAGGCAGCAGTAAAATAAAATAAAATAAATTAACTGCTTAATTTGCACTAGTGGTAGGGAAGCCAAGCTGAAGCTGAGACTGACCTGAAGTGGATCCTGTGTGTGGTCCGTGGCCCCCTAGAGACTGCTGCTGAAGGACAGATCCCTATTAGCTTGAAAAAATAAAGCCTATAGCTAGCAGCCTTTGGTTTGCTGCACAGGAGCCTCTGCCCCTTTGGAAAATGTTAGGCGTCGCATTGGTTGAAAATGTTTTAAAACCTACTGCTTTGCCCTGCTGACTTGTCTTGTGGCATGGGGCAAATCTTAGTTTTCATATGAAGCCAAAGAGGAGGGCAGGTGTTTTGGTTTGCTGGAAACCTCTCATTTAATTTGCCCATCTCGGGTATTACTTGACCTTCTGTGTGTATGTGTGCTTTTGAAATGCAGTGGCTGGGGGATCAGAGGAACATCCAGAAGTGAAGTGAGGGAACCAATTAGAGGTAACGAGTTCCAGTTCGGTGAAGCATTCTGTTGATCTACATTTTACAGTGATATTGTGCGGATGCTGGAGTGTAGCTGTCATGAGATAATCCCGATATTTAGGGATTAGAGCTGCTTGACTGCGTTTTGGGCCTTAACTCCCTTTCCTCTACAGTAAATTTAATTTTGCCAGCAATCTTTTCTAAATTCAGGAAAACGCCAGTGTGAAAGATGTGTGTGTGTTTTCCCCAGACTGCTTCCCTCTCCTTCTGCTTTACTTTAGGAGTGCCCCTCCTTGTTTCCAGGATGAATTTGAGATGTTTCTAGGAGTTAAGACCAGCAATGGCAGGGGATGTATGGAATGGTCTTCACCAGGCTTGGACCATGTCACCATCCTGATCCATAGTGCTCCTTGATAGGGCTCTGCTGTGCTGTCCCACCAAGCTGTGCCAGGGCACCTCTCCTGAAGGAGATCTTTGCTGTCTGCTGGGCTTCACTGGGAAGGAGGTTGCTGTAGATTGACATTTCTAATCTGTGTTCTTGGTTCTAGAGGATTTCCAGGGTGTTTGGGAAGAGGCTAGTGAACCGTTCCAGTATCTTTCTCATTTAGCTTGTCACATGTACGTAGGACACCTATTGAAACCACCTCTTGCAGCTCTCTTGCTGGACCGAAAGAAACCGGACACTAACTCCTTAGCGATAATATGATGTATTTAAGCAGCCACGAAGTAAGAAAGGTTGTATACAAAAGCTTCCTTGTTTAGTGAGGGGCAACAGCTGATCTTGAGCTGGATCCAGCATCTGTTTAGGCAGAGCAGGAAGCTTTGGCAGTTCCTGCCGGCTCAGTTGGTGGGACATTAGTGTTCAATCACCTACACCGTTGCCACCTCCTAACCTTTGGAGTGTGGGTAGTGTATACTTGTGATTTGTACCGATTAGAAGAGAGGTCATGAGTTCTTTCACTTGTATCTCTTGGGTAGGACAGTGGGGTTGGGTCTGGCGTTTTTTTTTGAAGTGGCTATGTGTTCCCGGGGCTGTTGCTTGTGTTTGCCTTTGTCTAGGAGAGTTCGTTCTGCGGGAGGATTGGATGCTTCCTTCAAAGAGTGTGGGCTGGAAGCAATTGTTGCTTTTTCTGTACAGCTTTATTGGGTTTTATCTCCTCATAATTGCCTCAGCAATAATGCAAGTATTAGCAAATACATGGGGAAGACCCTCCACCATTTGAGGGGGAACCCCCCCCCCTACAATGTATCCTCACTTTTTACCCTCTGGCTGTGCTTTGCTAAATTTCCTTTAATAGAGAGGCTAAAGAAGCAACCTTATGAGGCATTTCTGTGTGTTGCAAACATCAAAATGTGCTCCCCAGAGGCCTTTTGAGGTCCTGAGATCTGGATCCAGCTCAGGTTTCTTCAAGGCACCATAGTGTGCTCTTAAAGCTGAGCCTTTCTGCACAGCTTTTCCCCTGCTATTTCTGTAGGAGATTCTTGCAGACACTTAGGGTGGTTGTCACCCTTGGGGGGTGATGTCTGGGAAGAAAATCCCACCAAGGCTTCACTTAAAAGCCTTGATTTAGTGCTGTGTGGGTGGAGGAGGGGCTGTAGCTGGCATCCTATCCCTATAATTTGCTGCTTGCAGTTGTTGTTTTGTTACCTGGAGAGGAGTGGGAAGGTTGCCTTTCCTCCAGCCTGCTGCTTCCCCTCGAGTGGGAGGAAGGCTGGGTGCCTTCTCCCTGGGGTCCCAGTTCTGCTAGCAGTCTAGTCAGGCATGACTCTCAGAGCATTTGCTGTGGGATGGTGCTTCCGAGACATCTCTGAACGGCTTTTTGTTTTTTATTCTGTTGTGTGGCTTTGCTTCCTTTTTGTGGGAAGATTAAATGAAGGGAAGTGTGTGCATTAAAGGGCTTCTCCTTTACCCTTTGTACACTCCTGTCCTGGAAAGAAGGTCCATCAAAGAGGCCTCTTTTCCTATGCTTGTTTCATGTTAAAAGCCCTGTCTAGCCTTGGAACGGAGCTGGATCAGATGGAGTATGTTTTGTAGGTGCTTTGCCCTACCTGTGGGCACCAGTTATGCTCAAAGCTCAGCTTTGGAGTGACCTGGGCTGGTTTCAAGGATTAAAAACTAATGTTTCTTCTAGTCCCATTAGTGGGATCAGCCATACAACCTGGGGAGATCCAAAAGGTTCAGTCAGGGAAGAAAACCTCGGCTGTGGTGCTGCTGCAGCAGATTGTACTGTGGGGCATACTGAAAGAGGTGAAAGCTGGCAGCATGGTATGGGAGGTGTCCTGGGACTGGTGGGATGGATGAGAGTGGGAAGCTGGAGTTAGTGTGAGGTCGGCAAGGAATGATCTGAATCGTGGAGGAAACTGAGGCAGTAAAGCGTATGCATAACTTCTGCTGGTTTGGCGAGATCTGAATGTCTTTGGGTATCCTGCAGAAAAAAATCAGTTGACTTCTGTAGATGCTGCCCATCCTGTTACTTGTTTTGTCTGGGAGTGAAAGCTGAAGTGTGTGAAAACACAGAATACCCTTGATGCTCCAGGTTTAGGAAGAGGTGTGTGACACTATGGAGGTGCTGTGGGAGTTGGTGTTTGTCCTGGGTAGTCTTAAGCTGCTGGCATTGTCTCATCAGTGCAAAGGGGTGAAGAGACAGAGAACGTGCCAGAGTGAAAACCAGTGTTGCAGTGGGCTGTGGCCGGGCAAGATTTAATGCATGGTGCATCCATGTATTAAATGGATGGGGCTGGAACTGGTACCCAGCAAGTGCCCAGCAGGGAGGATGTGACAAGAAGGCACTGTGTGAGGTCTTAATTATGTGGTTGTATGTTTTATGTTTTTAGAGATGACTTCATCTCCGTAAGTGCATCAAATGGATAACGCTTGCAGAGGCACTATTAAATCTAGTGGGAGTTTTGTTATCAGTTAAAATGGGACTGAGGTTAGGCTTTGGACTGAGAGCTATTCAATATTTTATTTCTTCCTTTTCATCTCATGTGTGACCCCAAACTGAATTTACTGCAGATAATCTAAACCTTGCACTGAATACAGAACTATTAATTTTTAATGGTCTCTATGGTACTCACCACTGTAGTGTGGGTGCTCCACAGATGCTAACGATCTTGTTTTTGCAGTTTTCCTGAGAGACATAAAAGGTCTGCTATCTCTTTTTGTAGAAATGGGGAATAGATGTACTGGTAATAAGACCAGTTTTGCAAAAATTGCATTGACACTTGCAAACGGATTTATCTTTTACTTGTATTTGTTATTGTAGTTGGTGGGGTTTCAGTAATGTTTAAATCTATCTCTCTACAACTTCCACTGTATTTATGGATATCTACCACCTCCACAGGCTGATCCTTACTATGTGTATCATGTTGAGCAAATGTAAAGTCATGTTGTCTTCATCTTAAAAAAAACAGTGGAAAAGTTTGAATTAAGTAACACGTTCAACATCATAGCAAAGCTTTACTTTGGAAGATGGAGTGTGATACCTGACTTCTTAAGTAAAAGGGATATTGCTTGTCTTTAGTTACAAAACAACTTACCTTTCGGTTTCTGCAGCCGTTTTTCCTTCTCAGACAACGGTGCTTCCTAGGCTTAAATGAACCAGGAGTTGGGAAAATATAGCACATAAGCCTTATTTGTTGGAACATCCCTGTACACGAGGAAACAGAGTAGAAGTTACATGGGTAGCTGTAACTAGTGTTTTTTAATCCACAGCCCTTTCCTTGACTGGAAATGCTGCTTTAGAAGAGAATGTAGCTATGTTGCCTTTAGAGTCAAAAGCATGTTTTGGTCTGTTAGCAAGCAGAAAGCTGCTGTGTGGACAGGAAAGGCGGGAACAGGCTACTGACCTACTCCCTGCACTGGCTGCCTGGGGAACCAGCAACTCTCCCTCTTCCAGGAGACACGGGTCTCAGCGTGGGCACTTGCGGGGTTGGTGAGGAAGAGAAGGAGGTAAGCTAAGGCAGGTTTTGCTGTGGGAGGCTTTGTGACACGTTTGGGCTGCAAAACAGTCCTGCTACTTGGGCTAGAGGTCTACTGGGTGACAAGTACTTGGGTGTACTTAGTATCTCCTTGCTTTTGCTTGTTGAATAACGTGTCCCTCATGTGTCCCATCACTGCCTGCTTTTTGTTGCTTCTGCATGGGTGTTCGGTTCCGTTCTCTTCTTAGCTGAATACAGTGCTGAGAAAAGGGGGAGACAGAAATGTGCTGTATGGCTGGGGCTTTGTCATCTGTGGAGAGGCCAACCAGGATTTTTGACTGGATGCCCTATCTTGTTGCCAGGAATTTTAGACTATGATACTGAAAGTAGTATAAAGCTGTAGGGGAAGAAAACCCACCCCATCCCACTGCTTTTTCCCAAGAGGAGTTAAAAGACCAACCTGGTAAGGATGCCTTTGTGCTTGATGTGTGTTCTAGAAACAGTTGTTGCCTTGAAGTGAGAGAAGGCAATGAGGCTGGAAGCCTCTCCCAGAGGTCACACAAATCCAGTGGAGACCTGGCATCTGCTAATGTCATCAGTTGGATCTTACAACTTTTTCTTGATATTACCTTTATACCTAAGCACTTCTAGGTAACTTCTGACTTCCCAGGCTAGTCACTGACTTCCCACTCCCAAAGAGTGTCTCATGTTGGCAGAGCTGTGCTGAGAGGTCACAGTCACAAACAACATGGCAGTAGTTTGACAGGGAGAGAAGGATTCAGCAGGAAGTGATAGTGGCCTTTTATGAATAGTGCTGTCTGTGTGATGGCCAAACATCAACCATGGCCCAGAGAAAGCTTAGGAGAAGGGAAAGAAAAAAGGAAATGGACCAATTGTGGATTTTGATATTTCAAATAAAGAGGGTTACAGTGGAACTTAATTCTTTGTAGTGTTTTCATCCATGCATCCCTTTTGACCTGTGAATTAGTCTTGTACAAGAACTGGACTGTTGTAATGGACTTGGATGCAGTGAATGAGACTGGCATTTGAGTATATGTTGACTGACCAATTATCTGATCCTATGTGTCTACATTTATGTCTCTGTGTGACTATGCCTGGAAATTGAAATGATGCAATTAGGTTGGGGTTTTGTGTGTGCTTCTGTCCACTGATTGCATCCCTCCAGAAAAGACTTGTTGCATTTCACCATCTTACCCAATCTCTTCTGCCTTCTTTTAACAGGAGCATCATGTGGTCAGTGCAAAATACTGCAGATTCAGGAAAATAACTTTGCTCTGTCAATAAGTGACAAATTAGCACCACTAAGAATACTTGATGCTTCATGTTCTCTCCAGAAACCTCTCTGTAGCTGGTTTGAGAATCATAGAATGGTTAGAGTTGGAAGGGTCCTTAAAGATCATCAATTTCCAACCCCTCTGCCATAAGCAGGGACACCTCCTACTACAGTAGGTTGCTCAAAGCCCCATCCAGCCTGGCCTTGGACACATCCAGGGATGGGGCATCCACAGGTCATCCTGTTCCAGTGTCTCGTCACCCTCACTGTAAAGAATTTCTACCTAACATCTGATTGAAATCTTCCCTTTTTCAATTTAAAACCATTACCCCTCATCCTATCTCTATATTCCCTGACAAAGAGTCTCTCTCCAGCTCTCCTGTAGGCCTCCAGCTTTCCTGTAGGCCCCCTTCAGATACTGGAAAGCTGCTATAAGGTTTCCCTGGATCCTTCTCTTCTCCAGGCTGAACAGCCCCATCTCTCTCAGCCTCTCCTCCCAGGAGAGGTACTCTAATCCTTCGATCATTTGTGGCCTTCTCTGGACCCATCTCCCAACAGGTCCATGTCCTTCTTGTGTTGAGGATTCCAAAGCTGGACACAGTACTCCAGGTGGGGTCTCACGAGAGCAGAGGGGCAGAATCACCTCCCTTGACCTGAACATATCTGACAACGTATCTTAGTGTATCTCTTTCATCCAGACAGGTTCTCCTGGGGATGGGTGTTTCTCATGGGGAAAGTGTTGACTAGCATAGATTGGGGTGCTGTCAGATTTTGTGCATGTGTTGTCCCTTTAAGCTTTGAATAAGAGGAGGACAAGAGAGGATTTCCTCTTCTGCTGGTTAATGAGTTGATGTTTTCATCTTAAGTGGTATCAAGTATTTTTGACTGCTTTGAATGCAAGAAGGAGCATGGGTTGGATTCACAGTTGGGACCAAGACTCCTTTAAGGACTGGGAATTTTTTGATGAGTGATTACACTGTACTCTGGGCTGTTAGTTGATGGATGTAGATGGAGCATGTCCATGTTACTTGGGAAGGTTTCCTTAAATAGGCATGACCTTTCCAGTGAAAACAGGAAGATAGTTTTTTGCGTTGGTTTTTTTTTTTTTTTTTTCAAGCTTGGTGTTTGTTTCATTTTTGGAACTTATGATTACTGCAGGCATTTAGCACAGAAGTAGCTTACAGACATGGTAGCTTCATGGAACAGGGTTTGGCAGCTCTTTTGGAGATTGATAGGGAGACTGGCTTGCTTTGTGGTGCAGCATTTGATTTTAGCATTTTTTGTCCTTTCTGTATTTAATCCATCCTTTCTGTAGCAGCCAAAATTTTTCACCTTTGGTGATCTGATTCTCCTTTCTTCTCATGCTGACATCTGAAAATCTGAGGCATATTGGCGTATAAGGAAAAGACTAACCAGTCTGCATATCCTAACATGGAATAGGGGAATAGATAGTGCTTCACTAGGTCTGGCTCATCCTACGATAAAAATGCTTCTATTTCTGTCAGGGGTTTAGTGTCTCTTGGTGTGGGAGTTGCAGGCCAAGTGGGAACAGTGGTCCTGTCCCCTGAGAACAAGGAACCCTCTGGGTATAATGTGAACCTGGTGAGTCTGCCTGAAGTAATGACCGTCCTTGGGAGGTGTAACAGGAGATAGCTGGTTTTGACTCCTTTATGCATGGAGATTTTCTGACTTGCCTGGTCTCAGATGTTTTGTCACTGCTGCTGACAAGGTGTTGGCAAGTGCCTCTCTGAACTCGTAGTCTGTTTGTCTCTGCATAAGCATCAAATCTCTATACTTGGGCTCCTTTGTCTATTGTAAGGTATTATGTGGGGCTGTTTCTCTTGCATTTGGTTCTTGATAAGAGATGATGCAAATACTCTGGAAAAGGTGTAATATAGTGGACAAACTGACCAGCCTTGATGGCACACTAGTAGCAAGTGTTTTCTTTGGCTTGTATGGTTTTCTTGATCCTGAGGGATAAAATACAATTTTTATTGTATTTTATGTCCATTCTCCGGAGCAGTTTCTTGTTCTAGGTCACCATTTTCACCTGAATTCTTGAGAGTTTGCAGTTAAGATTCAGAGGCTTGTAGATCTGGCTGGTTGGTTCTGGGATTTGCCATCTTTACTTTTGTTTGCAGTACAGAATTTTAAAGACAATCCCTAAATCTCTGGGCCCTTTGGGCAGGAGTAAACACGTGGTATTGTTCCCCCTGGATGGGTGAATTCCTACCATTGTAAGCCTTTCTCTGCCTCTGACTTCCTGGGCAGAACTTTTGATGATGAATACAGTCACACTAAGTAATAGAGAATTTCTTAATAGGCCACTTCTCAACTTTAATTCCTAGGTAAGTATTTTTCTGTCTTGTATGGATTTTTCTGGGGTATGGAGGCTGTTGGATGGTTAGCATCACTCTTGGGATGATTTGCTTATCTACAGATGGTCACTGCATAGTGCTTGTCATGGAGGCAACTATCTCCATGAAGTTGCTAGAAGAAAATTATAATGAATTTCGTATGGGCTGCATTTGAACAGATGCGCTGTGGAAATAAGAGTGCAGTGGGAAGGAAGGAGGGGACACGGTACCACTCATCTCCCAAAGGCTGCTCTGTTCCAGTGAAGCCAGGGCAGGTGGTGCTGCCTTCCCCAATGATTCGAGGAAGACTTTCACACTTTCACCTGTGGCTACTGTTAAATTGGCATTAGGTTGGAATTGCTGGAAGACTTATCACATGCTAATTCAGCATGTTATGCGTGAAGCTAACTGGCAGGGTAGAAAAGAAGATGTGCTTGTAGGAACCTTTGTTCTTACCTGGAAGAGTTTAACAGTAGGAAAGCTTCCTCTTCCTTGCGTGGTTAGCAGCAATAACCAAAAGCAAATTATACAATACTGTGTTTAGAGCCCTCTGATAGTGTTGTCATGCCTTCTGCTTCTGTTTACAGATTTCCCATATAGCTGATTGAAATTAACAAGGCTGGTCAATTCATTACTGCTGTATTTAACCCCCTGGGCAGCAATGAATCTGGCAAGCATGGAGCATCATTTTCCCATGCTGCTTGGAAAGGGAGGATGTACAGCAAAAATTATGTAACGTTACTGCTTTGATGAGAGGTTCACAGTCGCAGCTCGCATGTCTGATGAAGGGAATAGAGAAGGTTTCCAGAAATCTTTTTCCTCCACCACTTCTAGTGTGGCTTAATCACTCGAATGAGTTAGGTATTGTGTTTTGTTATGTATGGGCTAGCCAAAGACTAATGTATCCACAGAGTTTGTTCAAAGCAGATAGTGTTACAGGAATCAAAACAGATCTCTTGGTTCCTGTTCATAGATTTAATCATTTGTTTTTAGCAGTTAAATATCCCTGTATTCTTTAGCCTAGCCTCCATTATAATGGATTTGAGCCCTTCTTAAGTCATAATGCATGTAACTGCATAGCATTCATGTTAGGAAGAAATCTCACGTGTGGTGTGAGATAACGCATGGAGGATTGAAACAACTCCACCAGGTCACCTGTGGAGAAGCAGAAATCTTGGAGCACTGGGTTTGATGGGTTGTGCTTGCTTCTCTAGTTTGAACTATGTAGCCTCTTAACTTAATTACTGCCCATTCCATCTAAGGATGGTCCTTGGAGGGTGCTGGGACCACATGGTGAACTGTGCACTGATACCATCTTGTACTGCATCAGCTTGCTGTGTTAACAGAAAATGTGCTCTGCAGCATTTTAATTACAACATCTTCCCCTGGCACCAGAATTAACTTAAAATTAAATACGTACATGGATCTGTATCCTGTTGTTAGAGATGTTTCATATTTTCTTTAGCCTTGTGCAAATAAGTAGTATGGTTGAAAAATGTTGTAGAAACTTCCCTTCCCTTTAAGTGCCCTCTCCAATGAGTCTGCATAGGTTGTGAGACTGGTGTGGTACTGTGCACTTAGTCTTGTGACCAATTTGGAGATCTGAGCTCTGCCAGGCCACACTTGCTTTTCTTGTCTGTTTGCTTAGATTTGTAGGTAGAGCTTAGAGATACTGGTGTCCTTACAGAAAGTGTCCTTTTGTAGCAGCTGATGGGTGGATGACAAACAGCTGATTAAGCCAAACCTTCAAAAGTCTTTTGAAAAAAAATTAAATTAGTATTACATTTTTGCTTTGCAAATGTTATATCAGTACAACTGGGCTAAGCAGTGTTAGGCCACCTGGTGTAGGTTGTTCTGATGGATAATGCCCCTTTGCTCTGGGCCACCATGAGCTTGCGTCTGTGGGGTATCTAAGGTAGGCACAGCCCTTGTGTAGTGGCTCCCTGTGTTGGGGTGGGTGGTGTGAAACCTTACCTGGAGGCTAAGCTGATCTGGTGGTAAACAGCTGCTGAAAGAAGCCATCCTTTCTTTCTGCTCTTCGTTTCACTTTGACTTTCTTTTTTGTGATCTCATAGAAAATTAGTAATGCCAAAGAGAAGGAGTTTATCTTTAAATGCAGCTGTGGTGGATGTTGTGGCTGTCTGCCTGCTAGGTTATGTTTAAAAAGAGGGGATGGCTTGTGAACCCACTGCTTGTTTGGGGAGGGGTGTGGGATTGTCCCTTTTGAATTCTGCCAGGTGTTGGACTGATTTATCTGTAGTGTTCAACTTTGCCCTTGGTGTGCAGCAGATGCATCTTCCACAGTAGTTTAAACTGATCTGTGGATTAGCCTGGGGTACCACAGGCAGTGGCCCTAGCAAGGGACACAGAGCACCAACACCTGTCTGGGGAGTTGGGGTGTCCTGCTGGGCTGAGGTGTGCTAGAAGGGTGCAGGTGTTGGGAAGCTCCTGCCTGTGGCTGCAGTTGGGAGAAGGGGAGATGCTTGTAGCTGAGACCATGACAGGTAACCCCAGATGTTGAGGGGCTGAAGTAAAGCAGTAGGTCAGCAGCATTTTCCTTTGTGTGCACGTGGCAACGAGGGCAAAACTTTTCTGCTTAATAGTAATTTATTTTATTTTTTTAAATCAGTAACTGCATGTTGAGTTTCTCTCCAGAGACTAGGGGACTCGGGGAATGACCTGAGGGGAGACTGCAGTAGTGTTGTAGAAAGAAAAGCTGTTGAAGAAGCTGGGTTACCTCTGATGTCCCCTCAAGAGGGAAGGTGGTGTTGGGTGCTTGCTGTGCCCATCCCTCTGGGCTGAGAGCAGTGGTGCATAGTACGTTGCTTCTGTTACCTGGGCAGCATCCATAGCTCTTGCAAGGAGAACCCTTTGTATGTTTAGTACTGCCATGCTGCTCTTGACCTCTCTCACGCCTGCAGTGCTTTAAGAGTGAGCAGTTGTCCTCTTCCCCTGCAGAGGAAGGGGATAAAAGTTTGTTCATCTGTGGTTTCTGAGATTAAATGTATTTTCAACTCTGCCTCCATAGCTGACGGCAGGCCCTACTTCCCCTCGACGTGCGTCCGCAACGCGCTCGTGTGCCAGCACGCGTGTGCTGCCCTTGAAAACAGACCAAACTTATTAAAATCATTGCTAGTTGCCATGGCAGCTGTTGTCGCTGTGGGCTAATGGGAAAGGCAATTACTGCTACATGCTGGGGAGCGTACGGGGAGGGTGTGGGCAGCAGAGGGATAGGAGACTGCAAGCTGATGGGCTCTGTGACTGATAGATCGGCTGTCATAGTGAGCAAGCAGCAGAGGAGAGAAAGACCGGAGATGCCCTGTAATGAGGTTTGGCTAAATATGCTGTATTTCCACCTCCTGGGCAGGCTCATTGAAAGATTCCCACCCTTCCTTTGATTGTCAAGAGGAGTCTCGGGGTTGAGATTCATGTTTCCAGCTGGGTGCAGTGCAGTTGCTCCTTGGTGACTCTCAGCTGGTCCAGAAACTGAATCGGGGAGCTGGAAAACTTTATACACATTGAAGATACTCATCTGGCCTATTTCCAGATGTTTGCTCACTATAAATATTCCTCTTTGGTTCTTACTTTGCGGTTTCCGGTAGGCTGAAGGTCATGATATAAAATAACTCAAATTTTCTTGGAGCAAGGAGGATCGATTATGAAAACTGAAGCCAGTTATGTTCCAGGATGCTTTGTTGGTTCTTGTGTGCTGCTGTGCTGGTAGAAGGCCAGAATGTTTTGATTATGGACCTGTGTGTAGACCCTTCTGTATCTGCAGGTGTCATATGGCAGATGCTTTATTTTCATGCTTTTTGTAGTGAATTTAAAACTAAAGGGAAACTGCATTCTTCATCTTTTATTGCTGAATTTGGGCAGTGTGTGCCCAAGCAGCACCAGTGCTGTTTGTGCCCAATGCAAACATGAGAAAAACAGGGAACATTTTGTAGTGAGGAGCTTGTAGGAAATCAATGAATTCCTTTAAAGATTTGTGTTTGGGATGTAGGTAAGAGCTGTAATGTAAGTCTGTAGCTTCTGTGAAAACTCAGGGATACCAAAAACTGCTTTTGCACCATTTGACAGAGCCCTGCACCCCCAAATTGCAACCTGCTGTCTCCTCCAATTTGTCCTTTTTCCTTGTGCTGGGAAATGGCCTGAGACCTTGCTGCACAGGAGCTTTTCCAGGAAGCCCTCCTTGGCTGTCCAGAGGCAAGTCACCTAAGTTTCTTCTTATGTCCATTATGGGGTCAGTAAAGCTAAACTGATGGTTGTGGTCCTGTTTGATGGGGAGACAGTCCCAGGAGGTGTGGGGAAGGCTTGCAGTCCAGACAAAGTGAGAAAAATAAAACAATCCTCTTGGAGCAGGCAAAATTGTGACCTTGTCTGAATTTTTCCCCCTGTTTCGGTTGATCTCGCAGCAGCTGTTTCCATCTGCCCTCTGGATCGTGCCCCGTTGGGATAGCAGCGGTGACTCACTCAGCTGGGGTGGTTTCCGCAGTGTTCGAGAGCTGGGCTTCCCAGGGAGCCATGGCACCAGGAAAGGGAAGATTTCTGGTGCGTTTGATCCTCAGTAAAGATTGCTGCGTCTGTTTAATTAGAGGCTGTTGCTTTCTTTACTGGTGTACTAAATATAAATGGAGGAGCTGGTCTAATATACTTGAAGTTGCCAATGTCAGGAGTCAATGGCTTTGTTTTCCTCTTGCCAATTGTGATTTGTTTTTAAGTATTGCCGCTAAATGTAATTATGCAGTATTTTTTGTTTGTTAAAAGGAATGAGAGATTTAAACTGAGAGGGACTTCATGCTCTTCTCCCCCCTCTCTTTAGTTGCACCTCTGTCTACAAAGGAAGAGCTACTAGTTTGCAGGTATTTGTACAGTATGATTTGAAGTGTCAAAAGGCTTGATCTAAATTTGCCTTATCTAAGCTTATATACAGCTAAAACACAGTTGTTAAGGTTTTCTCTCTGCAGTTTTTGCTGCACATCTGTACATTCCAGACATTACCTTTGTGACAGTTAGCAGAGTGCCAAAAAAATTAAAAAAAAAAAAAAAAGCAGTGAAGATAAAGAAGCTGCTGCTGGAGCACAAGCTTGTGGGGATTTACTTGGGGCTTCATTTTCGGTTTGAGATTCTAAGTCCTGGCAGGCCCCAGGGAGGTCTGTAGTGGGACAGACATCTGTGCTTAAGCTGCCTTGCCCTGTCTGACTGCTTGTGCAAGAAAAGAAGTAGGTAGAAAAAGAGATTTTTTTTTTTTTTTTAACCCTCTGGGGCTCCTACTGATCACAGTGGGTTCCATCTACCCCCATCTGCTTAGCTTTGTACAGTGCCATGGCTCAGGCTGTTTGCCTGAGTGTGTCTGTGAGCTGTAGTGCGATGCCCGGGAAGTACAGCTCATTGGGACAGCGCTGCTGCCCTGTGAAGTGCCCAGCCCTGAATCAGTCGGTTGGAAAGTCCTTGAGAGCAGAAACGATGGGGAGAATCCCTCATGGTGAGGACTGACTCAGCGCTGTTATCAGCTGCCCGGTATGCGCAAGGCTCTGTGTCTTGCCGTCGGCTGCTGTAACTGCTGTTTGTTCATGCCCTGGCCAATTCGGCTTTTTTGTTCCAGCTGGTGGGATAATATGGGGTACCTGGTCTTGGGGCAAAGCTGGCTGCTGGGCTGGAGGGGGAGCGAGGAGGCTTGTTGTGTGCTGGAGGCATTTTTGCTGTGTTGCAGCATGTGCTGGGGGGAGGTGTGCCTTAAAATGGGAGCACCTAGAACATTGGGCTGATCTTCCAGGTCTCCTCTGGCCTTGAGACTCAAGGTCTGGCAGAAAAGTTTCATCATTAGGTCTGTTTTTGTGGAAAGGGGAGGGAGGAAGGAAATCCAGAGATACTTTTCTGCCCTTCTTGAGGTTTTCTTGTTCCTAGTGGTAGCATTAAGAAATTGTTTCTGGAGAGTGTTGATTTGTCGTTGGTGTCTGTTCTCAGTCTGGGTGGAGGAGATGGAGACTTTTCACGGTGTTTCTGTGTGCTCCTGGTCATCAGTAGACATTACTGACTGGCACAGAGGATTTTTTCCAAGAGCTGTTTCCTCTGTTGCATGATGCAATGTTGAGTCAGTTACCCTGTGCCTTTGAAGGTTAACATTTTCATATCCCGAACACTTATTTATTGTCTTCCCTTATCCCTTCCCCCCCAGCTTTTCCTATTTTTGATAGACTAATCTAATGCTACCCTTTCTTAGGGCAGAGTGATGGCTACCAGAGGAGATTAGCCTCTGTCCTCTTCTGCTTTAAGCTTTGGGAGCCAGGCTGGTGGAGAGCACATGACCCTCCTGGTGGCTTTTCCTTCCCGGCAGGACACAGGGAGCTGTGTGCGAGGGGAACAAGTGGTGCTGTGTAGCTCATTGCTGCTCCACTCCCGCTGGTGGCAAGGGCAGGCAGGGATCGCTGGTTCCTGCCAGCGTGGCACAGTTCGGCAGGCCGATGGCTTTCCCGGGCAGTGCAGGGCTTGCCCACCCGTGTGGTGCTGGCCCTTCGGCTTCCCATTTTGACCCCAAACAGAAGCAGATGGGCTGGCTGAAGGCGATGTGAGCTGGCTTTGCCTTTACTCAATGCAGTGTAAGCGAGCAGGGTGCCTGAATTATTCACTCCTCCTTGTCCCGCTGTTCCTATTGAATTCCCCCTGTGTCGGGGCACCCTGCCAGTGCCCGGTGATGAATTCATTGCTGCGCCTGCCCTGGGGTCACCCTGGGCTGTGTGTGTTCGGGGGAGCAGGACCAGGGAGGAGGGGCAGAGCCACCCACGCCAGGTTTACCCTGTAGCTGGGGGTCGGTGAGACTGGGTTGCCCCACGGTCTTGCCATCCATGGCATAGGGTCCGCCAACCCTTTCGCTGCCCAAAGGGCTGTTGGGAATGTGTGTGTGTTTATATCTGTCTGTGCCTTGCAGCCATGCTGAAGTCTGACTGGGGCTCCCTGGTCCTAATCTTTTTCTACCATCTCTCCACAGGCAGTATCAGGTATCCTATCTGTATTTCGTCTTCATAGCATGCATTTCTCTGCAAACCAAGTCCTTATTTTAACACAGAGTTTAAGAGTCTCCTCTTTTCCACATCCTAAATTTTCAGGGGTGGTTGTACTAAAAAGCAATCAGGTTTCATGCTTTCTGAGAGGAAACGTTTCCTTTATTGCCCTAATGGAAATCATTTCCCATTTGCCTATGATGTCAGTCTATCTGAATAATTTTATTGTTAAATAAAATTTATTAATAAATGGCTTAAAAGATCTCTGCTGTTCACATTATCAAAACTCATAAAAGCTACCAAAGGCACATTTTGTACTTTCAGAGGAGATTATCAGATTATCACTTCTCTTTACAAGAACATCTGAATGTATGTTTGGTACCATCTTCATTGTGCTGATCCCAGCTAGGCTTTGTTCCTCTGTTTTCTTTTTTAAGCAATTAGACCAGGTGGCTGGTCCCTGGGGATGCTTCCTTTGACCAGGGTGCTTTCTGGTCCCAGTTGATGGGGTTGGATGGAGTTTCAGGTCCTCCTCCTGGCTGCACAGAGGAGTGGTTTTCCATCTCTAATTGGATCGTGTAAATCGGCCCTTTCTTTGTCTCATCATCTTTGTCAAGAATCTTCTTTTGGTGATTTTGATGAATAAATCAGCGTTGACATTGGATTGAATTTTTAAGTAGTTATATTTATATTTAAAATCTGGTGTATATGATGATCAAAATTGGTGTAATAATCAGAATTGTGATCAATAATTTCCCTCAAAAACTGATTTCTGTAGTAGAGGTGATATGTAAATGATTGAGTACGAAGTGGCAGGATCTGGCTTTTGTTGTGGGGCTTTTGTTGGTGTGGTGCGTGCTTTCTTTTTCAATTTTTAAGAAAATCTTGTGCTGCTGGGATCCCTGTGGGATTTTAGTGATAAAGTGCTTTGGGGTCCCTAGAGTCTGACAGATTTTGGAGAAACTGAGCTCCCATCCATAGAGAAACCCAGTCCTTTCACACCAGAGCACATGCCGGATACTGGAGGGTTGCACCTTTCTGCTTCCCCACTTGCACCAGTGGGGAAACTTATGCTGATGAACACCGGTCCTGCAGCCAAAGGCAAAGTCTTTCAGAGTTGCTGTTCATCTTCCTGGCACCAGTTTGCAGTGTGTGACTGTGCTGGGGAACAAATGTACTGCTCTTTTCCCTCATTTGAGTTTTATGCCTGAAACAGTGGAGTATATTACCTCTGAAGTGATGGCGGCGATATTGCTTGCTGAGGCTTCTTTGCAGCAAGCAGCAGAGGAGATTTGAGGTGATTCAATGAAGAGAGAAGCAAAACAAACCCTGGGAAGGCCTAGACTGTCACTTGTGTCCATAAGCATTGGCAGGTGATCAACTAAAAAATGATAGAAGGAGGGGAGCAGAGGATAATGTTGCCTGTTTTGTCCTTCATACAGACTGGAATGGAGAGAGGTATAGAATTCCCTGTCAGCAGAGGAGAGAGAAATGTCTGAAACAAGCTTCCTCCTATTGCTTTTAAAGTTGGATGAGTGGAAGGGAGACAAC
Source organism: Scolopax mira (assembly GCA_004320125.1). NCBI lineage: Eukaryota > Metazoa > Chordata > Aves > Charadriiformes > Scolopacidae > Scolopax > Scolopax mira. The sequence goes on from BJBW01000399.1 coordinate 234,674, forward strand.
AATGTAAAGCCTGCAGTGGTGTTCATGCAGTAACCGGGAGGTCTGGGGTTGTGGTTCCTCATTCGCTTGCAGGGCTTGCAAATATGGTTTTGCTGTGGGCGAAAGCATTCAGCCCCTCCAGAAGTAAATACAAAAAGTGGATGGAGTGGGACTCATGAATGGTGAGGCCAATGTAATCAGTTGAGAAGCTAAGCCTTTTTGTTGTAGTATTTACTACAACTATTTGTACTTGTTGTAAATACAACAAGTATTTACTACAAGTTTATTATTGTAATACATGGCTTCTAGGATGCAGGAGAGAGCTATAATTGCCATTGCCAGAGTTTGAGACTGCACACTTTTCTATTATTTTTGTGTAGTAGAGATTTTAAGTTTTGGATCTTCTCATTTATACCCATTTTGGCTTTAGCAATGGCAACAGGAGAAAGGGAAAACTTAATTCTTCTTCCTTCCCTCTTTTTTATTTTTTTTTTTCTTCCCCTTCCCTCAGGAGATTTTTGACTATTTCCAGAAGGGAGCAGATCTCCGGCTCTTTCCCTCATCCTCCTGATCCGACTGAAGAGCAGTGGGGAAGAGAAGCAATCTCATTCAATCTGTGATTTGCATGCGTTCAATCCTTCTGTCATGAATCGGCACAGTGCCTTTCTGTGCAGCTGATAACAGCTTTCCCATGCAGCAGCAACTGTGTGAAATTCCAGCATCTTTTAATTTTATTTTTTTTTTGCCACTGCTTTGAAGCTGCAAGTAATCCTCTAGGCACCAGCCCTGTCTTTCAGTAGACCCTGACTGATGCAATGCTGTCTTCATATGGGGTGGGATTTGGGGGGTTCAGTTTTGACACAAACATTTATCCACTGCAGGCACAGTGTTGGTGCCTCAAGACTTGATTTTTGGCACTGGGAATATGCACTGCAAAGCCAGCAGCTTTCCTAGGCCTGCCTTCCTTTCTGTGACAATTTCAGTGCTACCAAATCATTACTTGGTGTTGGTAATTGCCTAGAGAGTTCAGGGATGTGTTACGTTTCCGTTTTGGTCAGTTTCGTTTCATATATTACACACACACACATATGTGCACAAATGTATATTTTATATACGCACACACAATGTTATCTTCTGTGGTCATAGTTTGGGTGCTTTCTTGTAATGCATTAAGCAATGTGACTAATAAAATAAGATTATGTATGTTCTTTCCAATCCTCTTGAGGAAAAGCAATACATGCTCCTTTAAGAGTAGTTTTTGAAGATTTCTCTTCACTTTTTTAACGTAAAAAGAAATGTTTTGCTTGCTGCTGTTTGTTTTGAGAGAGGATCTGAAGCATGTGCCTACCGATCCTGGAAAGTTATGAAGTTTGTGATGCTCCTTGTCTTCAAGAGTAGCGTTTTTTTGCAATATGACCTATGTAAATGTTCATCCTGAGATCTGCTTAGCCATTTTTATGGAGAACTGCAGTGATTTAAGGCATGAAATTGTCAGCTCCAGTTTCTGTGCGATTTGGAGTTTCCTGAAAGCTGAAATCTTGTGCTATTGCTGTCACCATGCTGTAGGCCAGCTGAGAGGTAATGAAAATGTTAATCATTGAAGCCAGGTCATATTCCAAGATGAGGTAGAGTCTCATGGCTCTTGGATTTGTACAGATCTTGTTATTGAGGGCTGTAGTATCAGACTAAGAAGTAGCAACACTTCTAAAATACGGAAAGCTCTAATGACAGAGGATGAGTAATTTTAGCATGCTTAATAGTAAGGTCTTCTGTGTGCCTCATCCTACCATTGACATCCTCCCCAGAATCAGCATCAGACAGTATTTCTGTAGTTGGTCAAATCTTTGGCATCTTTTTGTGACAGTGGTGTATGGGCCAGTAGCAAAAAGTAGTGCTTTTCTTATGAAAGTCATGGAGGTCACAAATCCACAGCACTGAAAACAAGAATCTATATGTGTTTTTGCAAATTCAGTGGGGGCAAAAAATATTAACATCTGTTTTTATAGGTCCTCCCCAATTACTGATCTGACAACTAGCTAGCAAGTCTGGTTAGATTTAGTTGATAAAAATGCCCTTTCCCTCCTGGATTCTCACAATTCTGCCAGTAATTAAGAGGCCAAGCATGACAGCTTGTCTTTCGATACTCATGGCTAGTACCTGCAGAGCATCCCTTCACTCATGAAATCTCACTTAAGCAGCTCTGTTTTTTGGTAAAGCAGCAGCAGCATTGAGTTGCTCCCTGCTTCTGAGGGATGAAGAAAGGAGAAGAGTATGAACAAACATCACCCATATCTGCTTAGGCCATACAATATTGGAGATGTTTTGGCATGAGGAAGGGAAGCCATGAAATGTGATCAGAAGTAAGACTTCCTTTGGTTGCCTCAGGCAACTGCTTGATGTTTCTTATGATCAATTCTTCAAGGGACTAAGAACTCTGAATCTTTAAAGCAGTGTTAAAGATGCTGGTGAAAAGGCTCTGAAATGCACAAAGGACTGTTAGTTTCTAAGAAGGAAGCTTGCTTAGAAACTGCTCGTGCTGTTGCAGTTTCATCATTGGCTGATCTGAGACTATACTTTCATTAAAAGATGAGCTCTGCCTTCTCCCTGACTTCACCATGTACAGGTGTTGGGGATTACATGGTCTGTAGTGTCCTCCTTTTTGAGGGATTAGTTTCCAGGAGGATCGTCAAGATGATCTGACTTGCCATGTTCTTCTGTGATCCCTGCTGTGTGAGCAAGAGGTGGGGTAGGGATGTACACTTGGAGCAGAAGGGGAAAAATCTGGGTGATTTCCTTTGTTGGCAGTATGATTTCTGAAGTTTGCCTTATCTGACAATGAAACCCATGCCTTTAGAAGGTGTATCACTGTGTAGTTCAAGAGAGTTGGGTTTTAATCTCTTAATACTTGGGTTGAGCAGTTGTTACCAAGTGTGCAGAAGGAAGGAGCAAGTAGAATTGACTTCATAGGGCTGCAGCTATCCGGGGCTTTGAGTAAAAATGTTGGCTGTATTTGCAGAGAAACCTTGAGAAATAAAACAGAAAAGGCAAGTGGTGCTTTGGCATGGTTTGAAGCTCTGCCTGGATGCCTTGTCTGCTGTTTGCCACTGTGCCTTCAGTCTGCTACAGTTTAGGACTTTGCTATACTGTCCTTTTCTCTGTACCTAATTTAAGATGTTTGTGTGTTCAGTGGGAGGTGAACTTCGTCTGAATGTGCTGCATAAGAAGATTCATCTCCTGAAATTACAGCATTGTGTGTGTTTTTAGATCTCTTCTCTTCTATATTTCATCTGTAGTCTCAGAGAGAGAAAACATAGCTTTTTAATGCAAAGAAGTCTCCAGGGATTGCAGATAGAAGAGGTTTTTAGGCTAAATTGTGAAGGAAACAAGCTTTAGGTGAATGTGCTGTGACAATCTCTTCCCACGCGTGCATGCTTACAAACCCAGCAGTAATTTCGATCGCATTTAAAAACGGGTACAATTGTAATGTTATTGCCTTCCTAAAAGCTTTGTGAAAAGTAGTGATGGCCTGGGGTGGGGGGAGAGCTGCAGATGAGAATGCTCTCAGAGGGTAAGGCGGTCAGGACTCATGGAGTATACACTCCATATGGAGCAGGCAGACAGATTGCTCTGGCTGCAGCATGGGGTGTGCTTCCTTGTGCCCAAAGGGACTGTGGCAGCAGGGGACGTGGCGAGGAGGCTGTGGTTATAGCTCCGGGAGGCTGGGACGGGAAGCAGCCGGGGGGGCAGAGGGTAAAAAATCTGCAAGGAACTAGTTTCGATTAGTTCCACCGCTGGTAGAGCAGCTTGTTTTATTACATTGTCTTGCAGGCAGGGAGGGGAGGAGGCTGTGATGCTTTTGTGTGGTGCTGGCAGGAATGTGCAATCCGGGGCGGTGGGGTGTGTGTGTCTTTTTCCAGGGGCTTCAGATTATCCATAAAGACAATAGGGTGGAATTGAGGCTTGGTAAGGAGGTTGTCTGCTGTTTCTGAGAACTTCCTGGGCTTTAACTAAGCCTAAAGCTGGTGAAAAGAGAGAAATGCATTGCAGGCTGGCAGGATGCTGCAGGTAAGAACTGTGTCTTGCTCCTGCTTGTTCGTCAGACCCAGGCCTTGCAGCATCCTAGGTGCCCAGAGTATAGCAGCTTGCTGCTTTTAGTGCTGCAGTCACTGCAAAGATCTCCAGCAGGCCCAATTTGTTCCTTTGACCTCGTGCTGCTTAATTGCAATCTTATTTTTGCAGTTGACAGACATATTTAAACATAGGATGTACAATAGTATAAGAATATCCAATGCCTGAGACTGGAAAAATGAAGTGAAAGACTGCCAGCATTAACACATGAAGTTCTTGGCCCTTGTGGATAGTGCACAGGCCAGCAGCAGCTTTTCCCTTATAAGCAGGGCTAGCACTACCATGTGGGTTAAATTCAGATCACTTATGGATACCTTGCTGAATAATTTTGCTCTCCACAGTAATGGGATCTTTCTTAGAAACACCTTTGGAGTGGCTTGCTTCTATGTACGATGAAATGGAAACAGTAACTTACTGTAAATGCCTGTTTTTGTCCCCATAGCTGGGTTGGGTGGTGTTTTGTTTTGAATCTTCCTCTCTTTGCAGGGAACTCTCCTAGCTTTTTGGATGCAGCCTTCTAAATGAAGGGCAGGTCATTCTGCCTTTCTCTTTCAAAATTCTTAAAATTTTGAAATAAAGCATGTGCTGAAACTCCTCTCAGCTATTCCAGAGAGGAGGTGTTCCTGCTTTAAGAGGGAAGGAGATGCTTTCATTAGTGCTCCCTTCCTCCCTGTTTTAACCCCTTTCTAGCTATGACCTTTGCCTGCACAGGGATGCTTCATTCCTCCAGCATAATTATTTGGCTAGGTTTGGACATCAGGTGTAGCCTGCCATACCGGACAGTTTGTATAGGGTGGGTATTTCTTGTAGCTTAGGCAGGATTTACCTCTCTACTGGGTAGATAAAAAGAGATGTGACCACAGTTACCCCACTGGCATCTTGGGGCAATCGTGTTTAGCAATAGTTAGCTTTGCAGATGCAGCAATGAGGTTTGTATAACAGAAGGGGATTCCAAGGAGTCGTTGGTTAATGTCTGAGAAAACCTGTTATTTTAAGACTGACTCTTTTTTTTTTTTTTTTTAATGAATTGCACTCCAGTTACAGAGGGCCTTGGCATGTGGCCCCATCCCATCCAGACTGTTTGTGCCCTGTAAAGAGATGGCACTATTACAGGGTGGATGTAAGAAGAAAAGCCATCCCATCTGTAGTGGGATGGCATTGTGTTGTAGCACGAGTCAGTCATGTTACTCTTCATGTGTAATTGCTTAATTGGGATGTTGAAAGGTTAGCTTTGATTTTGTTTTGATATGTTTCTACAGTTTCGTAGGCAAGTGTGTAGCACTTGGGTGTCTAATTAGAAGAAAAACCCTGAAAAATACTGATGTGTGTAGGAGAGGTGAATAAAGGTAAAGACAAGGAGGGAATGTAAAAACCCTGCAGGCTTTACTTCTTTGTGGAGATAGCAGCCCTTGCAAGGGGAGTACTCTCTAATAAACTGTTACGTGGTGATTTATTCTGGTAAAATTCAAGTCATGAATTTCCCTTTTCCCTTTTGAAATACTACCGAATGGCATTTTGGAGACAGACACCCTCTTTGTCTCTAGAACATGTCCTTATTAGAAGGAGCCCTTCAGGAGTTGGAAATGGCTGTATCAGTTTCTGTCACCCTTCTGATTCGTGGTACCTCTGAGCCAGCAGGGGAGCATCACCTCAATGATGTGCTTCGTATCATGGTCTTTCTGGACTCTTCAGAACTGAATTAAATCTCTGGTACACATTTGGAATATTCTTTTTTGCCGGAGTAGATTTTTCCCATATCTGTGTGCTGATTTTTTGACACAGAAATGAGAGCTTCCAAGGGGCCAAAATTCAGAGAGAGCCCTCAATATTCACATCTCCCATTTTGGGATATTCTAGCTGCAGTTGGACTTGCTATCCATGTTTTACCCGTGTTGATCTTACTAAGTGCAAATAGTGCCTTGGATGCTCTTTCACCAGCATCGCTTTTGAAGCAGCATGGTTCAGGAGGTGGAGGGTTTGGTCTTTGTCCCTTGTGATGCCACTTTGGAATGCCCCTTGTGAGCAGAGGGGGCTACTGTGTCACAGAGGCAGCCTTCACAGCAATGGAGGGGGGTCCTTCCCTTGTATAGATGCTTTTTTGTTCCTTGTGGTTGCAGGGAGAGGAGCTTTCCAGGAGGGGGACGAAGAGGCCAAGCTTAATGGTCTTAAGAGTGGATTTGATTTTTTGGTTTGTGGGTTTTTTTTTTTTTAATTTATTTTATTTTGTGAGGGAAGGCCTGGAAGTTGTTTCTTTCTAACTGTTTCCAGATGGTGCTGCTGGAACACAAAGATTTCTAGTGTGTTTGGGATGGCGGCGGCTGAGACCCCTGGACCTCCCCTCCCCCCCCTCTCCCCGATGCTTCCTGTGCAGCTCCACAATCCTTTGGGCTTAATCAGAACCAGCCCTGCCTGCTGAGGCCCTCCTGAAGCCTGCTTTTTCTTCACCCTGTGCTTCCTCCCTCCTCCAGGCTTTTTAACCCTTGCTGTGACAGCTCTGGCCCTTCAGCCTGCCCACCTCACTTTTCTCAGGCTGGCTGTGGGCACTTGCAGTGTGCCCTGGAGATGAAGCTGCATTTGGCTAGACTGCTTGAAGAAATTGTCTTTGGTAAAAGAGAAGCTGGTCTGTAGCACAAACCTGGGGAAATAATTTCTGTAACTATCTAGGACAGCTTATGCAATCAGGCCAGCCTGTCCAGGGCACAGACAATTTCTCTTGCACCTATTTGCCTGCAGCACTTGGTATACAGCATGATTTCACTAGAATCATGTCTTGTGCCTTTATCTCTTTTTTTTGTGACAATTTCCCTAAAAGCAAGGCAGGTTTAATTTTATGTCATAGCCTTTTCACACCCAACCAACAAATTAGCTTCAGCCTTCTCTTCTGCAGCTAATGTAACAACTATAATTTTTTTTCTGTAAAGTAGGAGTACTCATCTTTTCTTTTAGCCTTTGAGGAACAGCCTCTAAATATCTGTAAAATCAAGCAAAAGGCTTGTGATCAACTGACTTCTCTTCTGGATCTGAGGTTTATCATCTCCCTTGTCCTGTTCTTTCCCATATTCTCTATCCTGTTTTTGGAGAAAGCAAAAGAGATGAAGCCATTTTATAAAACAAAACTCTGTAGACCTTTTCGCCATGCAAAAGCTTGAAGCTGTCGTGTTTGAGCAAGCTGGATTTTAATGCCTTGAGCGTATTGCCCTGTAATGAGTGGTTTAGCATGAATCATGTGTGAAATGTTTCCTCAGCCCAGCGTAACAATTACAGCATCCAAAGTTGCCCCCAGTGCTGGATTTTAAAGCCTTGTTATGAGCCCTGTCCTGTTCCTGTTGCATAAGAGTGGAAGTGAAGATGAGCTGCCATTTTAAAATGCTTCTGCCTACTAAAAGAGGAGAGCAATCAATATTCTGTGCTATTGACTTATGTGCATGCACAGTGTCCTTGCATTTGCTGGATCATAGATGTCACACTGTGCACAGTTTTCCCAGGGGCTTTAAATTGCACTGGATCTATTGTTGCCAGCGTAGGTCATAGGCCAGCAGGGGCAGACTGCATTTCCTTTATGCCCGGAGCAGTATGAGGATGCTGCCATGTGTAGTTAAAAAAAAAAGTGTATATTTTGCACATTTAAATTATCCTAAATTAATGAAATCTCATCTCTTTGGGAAGCTGAAAACATCCCTTGGCTGATCTAAAAAATAAAAAATGCAGTTGGTGGAAAGCTCCTTCTGACCTCCAGAAAGCTACTTAGGGTATTTAAAAAAAAAATGTCAAGGAAGAATTTCCATTGTTATAAAGAATCTCTGTAAAATATTTTATTTTAGCTCTTCTGTTTTAGCTGTAGAAGTGCATTCTGTATGTGAAGATCCCCCTTCTCTCTGCAAAATTAGACATCTGTATTGTAACTTCATATAGATATTGTCAACTTAAAACCTGAGTGTGTGTTTGTAAACTTGTTGCATGCTGAATTTTTAAACAGACCCGAAAGTTTACATACTGTATGGTTTGGTCAGATACATATTTGCATGTATACAGTTCTGCAGCTTCTGCTATGCTAACTCTTTATTGTAGTAGAGGGTTTCTCAGAACAGAAGTGCCAGGAGGGTGGAGTTAAGAGGAAAAATTTAAATATTTCAAATACAGAAAATGGCAGCAGTGTGTTTGGGCAGTTTCACTGAGGCCCTGTTTGACAGGGACGCAGCCTACCCCAAAGTTGCCCTGGTCTGTCTTGCTGGCCACCTCCTAGGTTTGCCGAGTAATTGCTCCAAACTATTCAAACTCTGGTCAGGGCAGAAAGCTATTTTTATTAATATGACATCACCTTCCTTTCTTGTCTTCACTGTGTCACTGGGCTTCCCGCCCAGGGAGCCTCTGGTGGACGGCCTGTGAGGGATGGCAGAGCAGGGGGGGCCTGCAGGCCCCATGGTGGTTCACAGACTGCCTCGTGCTGTGGAGTACTGTGTCCCTGCTGTAGAGGTGGGCATTCTGCTTTGGAGAGCCATGGGTTGGCAGAGCCTTGGGACTGATGTGGGCACTCATGATGGGGAGCCCTTTGTGCTGGGGTCTGGAGCAGGTGAGTCGCTGGAGTGGGGGAATCTGGAGCCCTGTGAGTCAGTGGGGGCCTGGCACAGGAGCTCCCTCCGACACTGTTCTGACTCCTGCTGAAAACACAGTAATTTTAAGAGAAGATAACACATGCAGGGAGAGGGAGAGCTGGGCTGGAGGCTACCGTTGCTGCGACAACAGGGCCAGAATTCCAGGAAGCAAGAGGGTCCGGATGGGGCCTCCATCCCAGCCTCCACCAGGCATCAGAGCGGGGAGCCCATGGGTACTTCCCTGTTCCCATGGGGGCAGTTGATGGTATCAGACTCCCTGTTGCTGGAGCATCGTCCTGGCCACGGTACCTGTGGTTTTACGTCCCTCAAGACGTTTCCTCAGTATTTCAGGCAGGCGTGAGAAGCCAGAGCCCTGCCAGCCAGCATGCGTCTTTCCCAGCATCAAGCACAGAGCCATGCAGTTTACTTGATGTGGCACCTTTATCAAAATCTCAGGCTTTCAGTCCCCAAATACACAATTTTTTTTTTTTAAAAAAAAAAAAAGAGGGGAAAAAAAAACCAACAGGGGGTTAGGTAAGGAGTAAAATGTAAGTCCTGTTACTTGTGCCCCTCTGAGCACGGGTTGTTGATGTCAGGACGCTTAACAAGGAAACAAATGGAAGTCCTTTGCTAGATGACGTCTGCGCATCTGGAAACTGGCTAAAGCCAAGAAGGAAGTTTAATTGAAATTTAAGACAGCTGAAGAGAAGCATCCCACACTATAGATTCATTTATTGGAATTGCAGAGTGATTAGTGAGAGCTATATATCAAATTAGGGTAAGTATCATGGGAGAAGGGTGACATTAAGATCCATTTAAAAACTATTTTAGTTCAGTTTTTCATTAATAATCAGTAACTTAGCCTTGGAAGCTACTTTTCCCATTAATTTTATCCACAGACAATTTGGAATAGGAAGATGGCACATTTAACTGAGAAGACACACTGAATGTATCAGATGCACTTGGTAAAGAAAAGAATATTTCCTTTTTGTTTATATGCAATAATTTGTGCAATTAAGGATCTAATGAAGAATTACCTGTTTTCTTGGTAGCTGATAATAAGGTCAAGGCATTTACAGTTTTACTAGTGCTCTGCCACAGTTAAATTACTAAAAAGCCTTTTTCAAGACCACCTCCACCAGCACAGGGTTTCTGTTTTTCTTGCTATTCAAGAAGTAAAGCAAAGAAGATGGTGAAACCACTGGGCTGTGGTGAACAGTACTGAGATTTCTGTCTGGCCTGCAAGCTTTACTTTTTCGCAACTGTCACTTTCAGATTAATAGCTTAGTTGGTAGTGTTTTCAGTCTTTTTTTTTTTTTTTAAACATCTTATTCTCTGTGTTCTAGAAAAGTGGCTTCTGTTTGTCTAGCCAAGTCTCTGATAAATGTGTAGCTTGTGCTATTACACCACTTCAAAATCCCATTTTGCTTTTAGGAGGAACAGGTAATTTCTTGTTGCCTTTATTTCATTGCTCTGTGTAGTCTGGTGGTTTCTGGCTTTATGGAGATGGGGCTCTCCCTCACCACTTACATCCAAGCCATCAGGCTGCTGTGCTGCCAGGAACTCTCAGGGACAGCTGGAGCAGGGGCAGATGAGCTGTTCTTGTGTGGGTTTTGCTGCAGTTGCTTATTACCTGGGATGCAGTTGTGAAACTCGAAATTAATTGCATTAACTTCACTCCACTTCCAGTGTTGACAGGAAAGCAGGTATGCTGCAGATCCAGGAAAGAGATTGCTTGGTCAAGTTTCTGAGATTATTTTTGCAACCAGAAGAACTCAACACTTCAAGTTGCAGCTTGGTTTCAGCAGGAATTGATTCTCTGGCTGGGGAAATAGGGATGAACTCACTAAGCTAACAGTTCCTATCAGCAGAGTTCTAATCTTAAGGCTTTAAGTTTAGTTTCACTGTCAAGAAACAATTGCTGATCAGGCCTCACTGTTTGTTGTATCTGGCAAAAAGGCCAGTCCATGATGTAAAATTAATTTGTTATGGGGTCAAGTTAGGACAAAGAAAATTATTGCCCTTTCAAGCTAAAATTTAGTTTTATTTAAAAAAAAAAGTAAGAGGACTTTCAGGCTTTCCATTATGTGATACAGCTGTGACATTTCCTCTGAGGCCTTTCATAAGTTAATAACACTTGCAGAGCTGATCACTTCTGACTGGTGTACTGGTTTATTGACAATTTCTTATGTTTTCGAGAGATGTCTAATTCAGCGGCTTCTAAAATGCATCAAGTTAAGAGGTGTCAAAAGGCCCAATGACCCCTGAAGCCTGGCTGTTCTGCTCATGCAGGAGCATCTCCTTTACTCTTCAGTCATCTGGAAATGGCTGTACAGTGTTTACCTCATGACCTGAGATGGTAGCTATGGCTTGCTGTTTGTGGCAGACCTTACTGTTGCAAATGCCAGTGGAAAAGAACTCCTGTTAGCAGGAAAATTAAAGAAGGGGGAAAATTTGAAGTAAAGCAGGGGCGTTAAAGGTTTAGTGAATTTGACTGAATTGTGACTTTCATCCCGTTAAATCCAGTTGGCCAGCACAGAGACTGTTACTGGGGTACAAAGATAGTGCTCACACATCCTATGGAAGTGTGGAAGCCCCTGTGTGAGTTCATCAATATGGTTTGAAGAAAATAACAATGTGTGTTGCAGAAAGCTGATGTACTGTATTAGCTTACAGGTTTTTTTTCCCTTCACTCTAAAGCAAATCACAAGTACCTGAGAAATGCCTTTCAGTGGTAAACAAAATAATGAAACATCCCAGTGGCAGTTTGATTTGATTTTGCAGGCTAGTGCTATGAATTTCTTTACGAATCTCTGGTTCGTGTTGGTATCAAAAGAGAAATGTAATTGGCAGGAGGGAGCTGTGAGAGAGACGGAGTTATCTGGGGATTCCTTCTGCCACCAGTCTGCTGCTAGAACACTGGGTCCCTCCATGTCTGGGGCAACGGTACTTAACCTGTGTTGAACCGTCCCTCTTTCTTTCAAGTTCCATTTTGTGAGATCAGTTTTGTGCGTGTGCAAGCAGAGGAAGAGATTGAGCTGTATCCCCAGTCTCTGCTGCCTTGTATTACCCGCTAACTGGGGGGGTTCTGTCTGGATGTTGCTGGACTGTCTTGTTCCAGTTGCAGATGTTTAACGCTTTCACTTCTTGCTCTGCTTAGTTTTCAACAAAAGCAAACTCTGTATGGAATAATCATGCAGCAGGCCCCGAATTCACCATTAGTGACCTGTAAAATTGGCAGTGCTGGAGATTATTGGCAGGAGACGGTTTCCCTGGGCGCTTCCTGCCTTCTCTTGGAGACTTAAGTTCAATTAGAGCAATGATACGCACAGCGGGGATTTTGCAAAGAGTTCAGTACTTGGTGGTAGAGTTGCTATATGAAAGGCAGAGATTTTTTTTTTTTGCCTTTTTGTGACCTTAATGCTCCAGCTGCTACCTTCTTTCTAACCTCTGCTATCTCCAAACTCTCACTTTCCTAGTGTAACCTTCTTTCAGGTTACACTCCTGCAAACGTTTTTAGTTTGCGATTTGTGGTGTTTGTTTTCCAAAAACCAAAGAGGAGATTGCTGACTGTGGCTTGTTTTATTTTTTTTTCTTTTCCCTCCACTTGATTTCTCTTCTTTCTTTCTGGCCTCTTATGTGGAATGCCCTCAGATCTTTGTAATCATCTTTCTCTTCCTCTTCACACTTTCATGATTTACTTCTACTTGGGAAACCATTCTGTTTCTAGAAGTGGTTTTTGGGAAGCCAGGTCCATAAATCCCACAGAGTTAGGTTTTGTGTCTTTTCTGCCAGAGCCTCCTGGTGACAGTGAAGAACATCATCCTCAAAAGAACAATTTTATTTTCCTTTCTTTATTATAACTTTGTTTGTGTTTACTGCCCATATCTTTAGTTTCTGCAGCGGTATCTTCTCCACTCATCCTTATTCTCTGTGTGTAAATCCTCCTGGTTTCCAAGGTGTTGAGAGACACTGGCTCACAAGCATGTTTAAGGGACTGACCTCACAGGTATGTGTACTGGTAAAAGCATATTGGAATGATGTTTCAGGAGAAGACAATATCTCTTGATACATGGTGGATGTTTATGTCACTTTTTTCTAAGTTGGTAAACTGTAGTGTGTGTAGCAATCACAATACTTTCTTATAATGTGACTTACATTGGAGGATAAAAGTAGTATCCGTGCATTTTCATTGTGATGCTGCTCGCTTTTAATTCAGTTCACAGTTAAAATCCAAAACCTTGGTGAGACTCTGTTACTGCAGCTGTTTGGTCTCCACTTGCTTCTTCCAACTTCTGTCTTCTATTTCTGAATTATTTGTGGAGTTTGGTGCTTTACCTGCTTGCTGGCTATTAATATTTGAGAAGAATGTACTCGGAGGGTGTTCAATCTAATTAATTACTGTTAATCCCCAAAACTGGCTGCCAGAAGTTTTGTTGTCCTTGAAGCTCTCATACTCTGCGTGCCTGTAGCTTTAGCATGAGAGCCTGAGGAGAGGCTGGATGTTTGCTGGCATGTTTCCATGGAGAATCCCCTGGGCAGGTCTGAGGTAAAGAGGGAGGACAAATATGAACTTAAAATAGCATTGTTAGTCTCTGTATTGAATTTTTAGCACCTTGCTTTTTAGCAGAAGTTGTGTTAAAGTGTTCTGAAAACTCTGAAATTGTGCCAGCAACTACGTGCCCTGTGTAGAGCTGAAGACCTCTCAGGTAGGAGCTAGCCTGTTTAACCCAAATATGTCAGCATAGAAACGAAAACATCTCCATAAAAACTCTTCCTGATAGCGGTCATACATCTTGGTCAGCTTCATGCCCAGAATATCCTTGCTTTTTGACAATTTGGAATTATTTTGCTATGTTTTGTCAGCATCTTCCCTTTAGGCTTCTCTCTCCCCTCGCCTTTCCCTTCTCCGAGAGCTGCTGGAGAAAGTGCAGGCCTGGCTTAGGAGTTCCTCCCCATAAGTCATAACAAGTGATAGGAACAGACTTAAAAACTGATTGCAGAGGGTGGATGCCTCATTTCTTCCTCGTAGCATTCTTCTGGGAGTTGCTTGTGAATTCACAGGGGTATCAGGGTGGAATTGAAATGGGCTTTGCCAAGTTTAGTTTATCCTCCACCTGGGGAGGAATGTGCACACACAAGGCACATGTGAATGCTGTCTCCCCATTTTGAACAGGTGATGAAGGTAGAGTAACAGAAATTAAAAACCAGAAATAAACATTTATGAAATATCATGAAAGTATGTTATCTTAATCCCCACTGCTCTGCTAAAATATACATGAGTCTGGGAATTGAATGGAGAAATTCCAGAAGTCTTGGAGGTGCACATATTCCTGCAGAGCAGGAAGACAGGGCTGCCAATAACACAAGACATGTAGCCTCAGAGTCCCTTCTGTGGTGAAGGAAGACCGTCTAGAGGACTGATATCCCGTTGGGGGTGTGTGAGGTATTATTTGGGCTTTCCCAGGGTGCTTGAAGTTACACTGACTGCTTTTTTTTAAGTTAATTTTAAACTATTAGTATAGTTTTGAAACAGAGAAAATTGACACCTTTACAGCTAATGCTTAGGGAAGCATTTCTTCAAAACTGAGCGAATTGGGCAGCAGCTTCTGTAATTGTATGTTCTGTTTTGTTCAGTTTTTCATGATGGTAAATTAAATTTGCATATAAAAATTCTTTGGAAAATTATACACAACTGAAATTATAGGGGGTAAGGCAGGATTAGTTTATGCTTACTTTATGGCTTTGTTTTCTTTTTTTCTTTTCCTTCTGCACAATTTGGTACATCCAGTTAAAAATGAATCTTAGGTGTTTTGACTTACATGGAAAATAGGAAGTTAGCAGAATACTTAGCTCATTCTTCCCTCATTTCATGCAGGTTCTTGTTTTAGGCTGAGTTAAAACAGACTTACAATTCCTTGGTTTCCATTCCTTGTAACCACTACATTTACTCTTTATTTTCTTGTCTTGCAGAACGAGCCTCTGACTTCAGGTTATCATGGATATCCAGCAAGGGACAATCAAGTAAGAGTCTGATTGCAATAAGTGTGTGTGTGCGCGCGCATGCGTCTTTGTACACTTACGGATGTTTTGTCCAACAGCTTCCTGGCTGTCTTGTTATGGAGTGGAAATTGTTTCGTTCTATTGTGGAATGCTTGTTGAGATATATGTGGTAAATTGAATGCTTTTTATGGTCTCCAGCAGTACATGGCAGTGTGCCTGGTAAGGGGTTAAACATGATCCACATTACCAACAGCTCAGGAAATTCTTTATTTTTAAAAATGTCGTAACTTAAAAGTCCCTGTCCTAAGCCCCCGCTGTATCTCCTCAGTGTTAATGAATGTAAATGTTCAGTGCCAGTGCATGCTTGGCCCTGTTTTATACTTATTGTTGAAATTCTAGCATCTGGAGAGCAAAACAACACCGAGTTTCTGTGAGAGTCTGCTTTGCTGGTATAGTCCCGTTGGGTTGTTTCTAGTGTCTGTGAACTTGTCTTGCCTTCCTTTCAAGTCTTGCAGGGCCCCTGCCTCTTGCTCTTATTCAGGATGTTCTTCTACAACAGTAAAAATTATACTGTTCAGTGCATTGCATCTGTAAGCATTCTAAGACAGAGAATCCCAGTTGATGAATTTGTGCAACGGAAGGACAAGATGCTTTGGAACAAATGAAATTTAATGGGTTGTAAGATACAGCCGTCGCACATTAAATCTCCCTTCATAGAATGAAAATTTTTTTTCAGTGTTCTGCAGTGCTGCTGCAAAGCAGAGTATGAACCAATGTAACAGGAAATTAATATGCGCAGAAAATCAATTTCAGTAATGAGCAAATAACAAAACCAGAATCAAATTTTTTAATACTCTCAGGTACTGCTTATATAAAGAAAGTGATTTTCATCATATCTTGATGAGGTCTGGGTATATGCAGCAAGAGCTTAATGGGAGATGTTTTTATGAAGGAAGTACAGCATAGTGCATCATCAGTGATTGAAGAGCTCAAATCTTCAGTGCTTGTAGTGTGTGTGAATTTCCACATAGGAGGAAATGATTTGGAATGCCTATGGGGATATATTAAATTGTTATATTGTATATTCTGTGCTGGGATGCTGAGGGAGTTGTGTTCCTACTGTATCCAGGCAAAGTAAGGTATTGCTAGGTTGAGAGGCAAAGCCAGTCCCAGTTCCTTAAAGTGGTTCTTGTCTGCTTTTGGCTTTTCCATAGGATGCACCCTCTGCACCCTATTTTGCATTTCACTGTACCCACCCATTTAAGGGGCAGTTTTGGGTGTCTTCAGATGCTCATTTTGGTAACTACCAGTATGTCCTGCTTCATAGGTTTTCTCTTTCTCATCCCTTAATAACTTCCCTGATTTGAAAGTCCAGAACTGCTGTTGCTGGCAGCGATGGAGATGGAAGCCATATGGCAGCCAGGGTGTGAAATGAGATTTACATCCTCTGTATGGGTAAGCATAGGAAGTATGTTATCCAGTGTGCATATATATTTCAGATGGCAAATAGATTTATGGAAATGTTAAACTGAAGCTGTTTGTCCAGTAAAACTTGTGTGTTTTCATTTTAGCAAATACTTTTAAAATCTTTTTTTGGCTGTTTTTTTTTCTTTTTTGCTCTTGATAATGTCTTGATCTGTGGTAAATGTTTGTCCTCTGTCTTGCATTTGCCCCTGAAAGAGCTTAAATTCAGGTCTGTTTTTCAGTAATGATATTTTAAGGCTTTTAGCTAATCTGATTGGGAGCCTCTAACATGATAGCAGTGGAGAAAGAAGTCTTCTGTTGCCACAGGCTGGGGCTGGTCTGGGAGAAGCAGCAAAGGATCCATCACCTGCCTTTCTGCTTTGGGGAAGGAGGAAGGAAGTGGTGTGGGAGTATGTGTAGCAATCCTGACCTGGTAACAAAGCAATTATGAGATGCAGGAGCAATTGTATGGGATTTCCTCTGATTAGGAGCTGTATTTGAGCTGGGGAGTGTAAGTCTCTGTATCTTGCACTTTCTCATTGCAGTTCTTTATCATAAATTCTTGTACTGTGGGTTTTTTCCCTACGATATTTTCTTTAGCAGAAGTGGCAAAGCAGAGCTTTATTTTCAGCTCAGCTCATTGTGTGACCATAGTAGTCCTGCTAGAAATTCTGTGGATATAACTTGCCCTTTCTTTCACTTTATGTAGCATCCTACTCTTTCACTTTTGTGAACTTTTACTCTTTTATGTGTCCTTTTTGCTCCTTTAAATGTCATTAATTGCTGGCTGCAGACCTTTCACTATGCTGTTTTTACACCCTCTAGTGGCTAAATGAGAACCAGATGTTCCAGATTATTGCAGTTTTTCTTTCTGCCAGTTAAAATATGATTGGTTTGAGTCCCCACTTTGGCTGTTTGGGAATGCTTAGGTTTACAATATGAAATTTATTTTATATCTTTTCACAAATGTTTAAGCATTCTGTCATCATCATGCACAGACAGCAGCACTGAAGCAAATGAGATGGGTACACATCAAGGCTGTGTTTCTCTTAATTCTGGTGTAGTGTGATTGCTTTACGGTAGCCTGGAGCTTTGGGTTGTTGCACAGCCACTCTCTGTTCCTTATGTTTTCTGCCAGAGTGCTGTCTTACTGGACATTTTGTGGTGATGTGGCCCAGGGAACATGTATGCTGAATCATTTATGGTGTAAGTTTGCTTAAAAAGAGGCAGCTTTCTGTTGCTGAAGTGTTGCACTACTGGGGCTATGTTACTAAGGCAGTAAGGTGAGGAGCTGGAGAGCTAATTGGGACTGTTCTCAAAAATTCAAGGTTTGCTTGTGGATGTCTACTGCACACGCAGGAATAGCTGGATGCCCCTTCTTTTCCCCAGAGCTGTGCTGATGGCAGGAACAGAACCCTCACTGAAGGGAAAATACTGGAAGTGTTAGTGTAACATTGTTAACTGAGATGAGAACCGAGTCTTTTGGTGAGGAAAGCTTATTCTCTGGGGACTATTCAGTTCTTTATCCCTCTGTTGGTCCTGCCAAGAAAATAGTGTTTTGTTTTGATTTTTTTTGTAATATGAGTGCCTGCCTAAAATGCAGTGAACCAAGACTTTCTTGCTTCGTTTCCTGAGCTGTGACAAACTCAATGTGGAAAATGTCTGGTACAGATATACAAACTTTTACATATAGACAAACTCATCAAGAATAAGTACTGTGCTTCCAGAAAGCTATTTCATGCTAAATGCACCAGCTTGTTTTATATATAGCCGAGGCCTATGTCATACTGCTGTAGTGCTTTTCATGTCAAAATGTATTAGACGTGATATCTGAAATTTGTTTGAGTGCTGAATACTGGCACTTCTATGGCAGAATTTGGCAGCTGCACAGAAGGATTTTGTTCCCCAACAGGAAGTGAAATGAGCAGAACACCTTGTTTAGCTGCCACTGAAGGGGAGAGAGGAGAAGAGAGAGTTTATGGAAACAGGAGGTAATTGTGCGCACCAGAACTGGGTCAGGATGTTAGAGCTATTACACCTCTTCTGTTATGGAAAATGATCCTCAGCTATCACAACGGGTTAGAATGTTGGTTTGAAGCCTCTTTTAAAAGCTTGTACTTCCACGAGTGCAATTCTTAAATCAAACTGGGCCATTGGTTTGGTACTAATGTGGTGGAAACATTGTTATCTATCACAAGTGACATTTCAACAGCTTAATTTTGGTGGCTGGTTTTCCATCTGAGCACTCCCCAGGCCTGACCTGTTGTTCTCCTATATGTAGATGAGGCTGCAGTCCAAGGTAGCGTGGGTGCCCATGGCAACTGCTAGGAATAGTTTTATCACTATCCTCTTGGTTTGAGTTCAAGCTTAAGGTGAAATGCTGTTAAATCCTCTCTACTTGTCAGCCTGCTCCTGTGGGTCTTCACTGACTTGCTGCTTTGGAGTGTCTGTTGGGGCATCGTAGGCAGCAGGCTGCTGTGTGCATTTCCCTCCCCAGGTCTGTGAGGGATGAAGGGGGGCAGTGCTGGTCTGTGAGAACAGGAAGCTTCCCCTGTTGTTTTGGGGTTTTTTTTCCCCGTTTGTTTTTTTTGCCCGGTCTCCCTGATGTGGGGAGTTCGGCAAGGAAGCCCTTCATCCTGAGATGTGAAGGCTGTGCCTGAGGTCCCACAGGGAGGCAGGACAACAGGTCACGGGCTTCCTGTTGGAGCTGGCTGCACAGAGGCCCCACTGGTTCTGTTGGTGGTCTCTCTGCAGTGAGCAGCGGGGATCTCAGCAGAGAGTTCAGAGGTGGAAACTGCTGTCCTCTTGTCTGTGTGGTCTGAGGCTCCTTCACTTACCTTCCTCTTCTCTGTCATATGGATGAAGCGTGAATTTGGGGATATTGCCACAACTTGATTAGCAGTGGAGTGGCTCAGTATGAATTAGGATTTCCACAAAAATATCTTGGTATAGTATTAATTAAACACTGAGATGCTCTTGTCATTAAACAAATGAAAAGTGACTTTCTGGAGGAAAATGGCTTAGCCACTTGTTTGTTTTTATTTGTACCAGCCATAGCACCAGCCACAGTCTCTCCAGTGCCCTACTTTGTCGGTCTTGGAACAAAGACTCCCTGTCTCAAGAGTTTGAATCTGTAAGTAGTGTTCCTGAAAAGCATTTTGGTTTTTAATTTGTGTTTCTGCTAGTAACTGACCATGAAAATAAACCCTAAAGGGTTGTACGCTAACTGGCTCAGTGACCAATGAGATTATGGCAGTGGAAGTGTTAAGTTGTTCAGGAATAGAAAGGAGGGTTTTCTGTGGAGCTTTGGTTTGTTTGTCGATTACACTTTTGTTTTGAATAGAGTGTATTTAATACAGATGCGACAGAGGGAGGAAGGCCTTAAATAAAGTTTTAATGCCTTACTCCTGGAGTGAGTACCAGGACGAAGATCAGGAAGCATCGGAGGTCCTACATATAAAATGAGAAGACTAGGCTTGGTTTTCTTGGTGCTTCTGTGGAGTGCGTCTTTGCTTGAAAGCAAACAACTCCAAATTTGGGATGAGACCAAATTAATGAAGGGAAACTGTTCTAAACATCTTCCTTATGTTTATAATCAGGTGAACTGGGATTAAGATTGCTAAATCTGCTGCTTCCTGGCTTCCACATTTTCTCTTCAGGCAAGCAGTAAAATATTCCTGCTCTGTACTAGATGGGACTGAAGGGTCTGACCTAACTGCAGTGTCCCATAAAAAATGACAAGCTTCACTTTAGGTAATGCAGTCTGGGCAAAAATGTCCAACATCTTCAGGAGATGGGAAGCATCCCTGAGGTAGTTGCATGCAAAAGGGTTCAAAGGTGTGATGGGGTAACTGTTGGGAGTTACCATTTAGCACCTAAGCCGTGAAGGGTATGGGACAGTTAAGATACCTTACGGAAAGGCATGCAAGGAGGGGAGAAGTTTGAGAAATCCTTTGCCAGATTGCATCCAACACTTTATTACTCTCAGCACATTCAGAAGGTAAAAAAGTGTTGATAAAGTGAAGAGAGTTAAAAGCAACAGAAATCTTGATGTTTGAGAAGGAAAACAAGAGGGCAGGGTGTTTAGCTAAAAATTGAAGGAGGAGTTGGTTACAGACTGGAGCCCAAATGATGAGTTGGAGGAGGAAAGATAAGATCCACGGAGACTAATCCAGTAATATTTCTCCCCTGAATCCGAAACTGTCTTGGTTGGTCGCTTGAAGTACAGAGAAGTGGTTCCTTCAGTGCATCTGAAAAAAGATGCAGTCTTTTTTCAACCCCAGACTGCATCCCTAAGAAACTGCAGGGAAGATTCAGGAATTGGAATTAGAAAAAATCACTGAACCTGTTATAAATCTGCTTTCTGAAATTTCACCCTGAACCAAATCTCTGCTTATATTGGCCATGTTCCCCCAGATCTCTCCTTTCCTTTCTGTTTAGCTAATTTCCTACCATCAAAACCCTTAAATAATACAGGAAGCGTAGTGTCTTGCAAACAGATCACTCTTGCCATATATTTCCCTTTTCCCTCATTGCCCGCCGCCTCTCCAGTCTCTCTGAATACAAGGCAGGGGATCCTTTCCTTACAGAACCTTGAAGACCTTTCATAAACACCTTTGGTGAGCTCCATACCAATGTGTGCTTTGCTGTTACTCAATAAGAAGAGAGGAAAAAATAACCACATGGAGCAAAGTTGTATGAGAAGAAGTTGTTAAGGAATGCATCTAAATCAGACACGTGCTAATTCCTGACAATGAGCTCCTTCAGCTCTATAAAGACTCAAGGGAAGTAACGATTACCTTGCTGATGAATAGTTGGGTCAAAGCTGTGGGGCTGTTAGGCGTTGGCAGGAAATGGGCTGGATGATGTAATACAAATTCCTTTCATGTTTGAGCCCTCTGATTTGAGCAATTTCTCATCTCTGCTTGGGGTTAAAGAGAGGAGAAGTGAGTCATCCTGCTTCGGAGACTGCTTTTTCTCTTGCCGTGTACTTTTTGACTGTTGAAGTGTTACCCGATGTCCTCAAGAGCCTTGGAGACTTCCAAGCCCCTCAGTTATTTTGGCAAGAGGGGACAGCATCTTGTTTAGATTTCCCCTGCTGAAATTGCAAAAGTCCTAGAGAGAGTGGCATATGTGTTAGAAGCAGGCTGTAAAATGATCAGTTGGAGGACTAAACCCAAACAGAGTAGAGAAAACAGCCTGCTGATGGGTATTCTATCCTACTGAGGACATGAAAGTGACTGTTCTGGGTCAGGCAGGTCCTGCCTTCCAGTGTTCTGGCTTTGACAGTGTCTAATAGCAAGTACTTAAAGCAGAGAGAGCAGCGCCAAGATTTGGTGATATTCCCCCCTTCTCTGTACTCTTGAAGCAATCCTGCAGCTTTGGGATTTCCTGGTCATAGATTATTTTTTGTTTCAATTTTTAAGTCACCTATGATAGATTTTTCTTTATTGAATCTGTCTAAATGGTTTTTGAGGCCATATAGATCTTTGGTATCCGCAGCATCCTGTGGCAGTGGGTCTCCCCTGCTTTAGGTATGTTTTATGGGGGGAAAAGTTCTTCTGTGCACAGCTAACTTGAAACCAGAGCTCTTGGATGAAGGGGGGCTTGAGGTCCTCAGTTTGTGCAGCTGTACTGTCGTCCCACGTGTGAGCATTTTTATCTCAACTGGGGGAAAAAAACCCCCAAATCAAGCTAACCAATAATAGTAGTAGTAATAATAATAAAATAGAAGAAATTAAAAATAGTTTGTGTTCATTTAGTATTTTTTTTTCTAGATGATGATAATAACTTTGCAAAAGTTACTTCTAGATAACTAGAGGGTGGTGAGACACTGGCACAGGTTGCCCAGAGAAGCTGTGGCTGCCCCATCCCTGGAAGTGCTCAAGGCCAGGCTGGATGGGGCTTTGAGCAACCTGGTCTGGTGGGAGGTGTCCCTGCCCATGGCGGGGGGGTTGGAACTCGATGATCTTTAAGGTCCCTTCCAACCCAAACCATCCTGTGGTGATTCTATGAGCTGTAAATGTTGCCGGCGGGCACGCCGGGCTTTTGGAACGCGCTGCTGCAGCGTGGCCGGGAGCTCAGCCCTTGGCCTCCGTGTCCAGCCCCGGGGCGTAGCGGGGAGAACTCGGGGAGGAGGAGGAAGAAGAGGGTGCCGGGGTGAAGGGTGGCTGCGTGGGGGCAGCGGGTCCGGGTGCGGGGCCGGCTCTGGCGGCGGGCTGCCAGGAGAGGGCAGCCGGCGCACGGCCAGCGCTCGCCGCCCCGCCCCGCCGGCGCGGGGGCGCAGTGAGGGGCGACCGCTTCTCCTTCCCCGCCGGCTGCCCCTGGGGTTGTCCCCTGGCGTCAGCCTCTGCCGTGGCCCTAGGGCGGGAAGGGATAAAGACCTTGGGAAAGAGAGAGAAAAGGGTTCGGCCTCTTCTGTCCCACAAGCATTTAGGGGTCTGACTTGTCTATGGTTCTGGGGCAGCCGTCCTCAACAAGGACAAAAATGCTTGTTTGGAGCGCTGGGGAGAGGACGTGTCACTGTCTGAACCCAACAGAGGGAGCATGCAGGGAGGGCTGAGACAAGCCCCTGCCACCCCTCCGCAGGGCCGGATTAGGGATTTGGCTCTTCAAAGAGGCACAGAGGAAAAGGTTTTTGTAGTGCAAGTCAGCTCTGTTCCAGAATGTCTCGGGGGGGATGTGGGAGGGATGTCTGAGGAGTGCTGGTAATAGTTGCTTTTAGAGAGGACACCGAGCTGGGCAATCTCTAGTGCTTTCCCAGCTTGAAGAGGCTTCTGGCCAGAGCTCCTTTTAGCAAAAGGCACGTGTTCTGCACAGCACTGCTGCTGCTGCTTAGGGGGCAGGGCAAGATGGATGCATGCTTATGGTGAGGGTTCGGGGTTGTCCTCCTTTAGGGCCTAGGGGCTATTCTTGTGTGATCGGTTTTCTCCAGTGTGTATTCTGCATGCCATGAAATCTCGTATCTTTCAAATGAATGAAGGGAGTGTGCATGTATGAATAAATTTTTTTTTTTTTTCTCCTTAAAGGAGGCTAGAGATCTCAAGAAATACAGCTGGTGAGTGTAGTTACAGAACCTGGAAAGATACTGGAAAAGGTCATATGCTTACAGTCAAATCCTTCACTAAAGGAAATTAAGGCAGCTGCAGACATACAATGCTAATTTTTAAGGACCAATCATGTCAGATCAATTTAATTTTCTTCTCTGACATGGCAGCAGGCCTGGCAGATGGAGAAAGCTACTGGCTTCGGACCTAGTCCTGCATGACCTTTACATAAACTAGGCAAATGAAAGGCGAAATTAAGAAAGGGCTGAGCACCTCATTGGAAAACGGTATTTGGACTAATTATGTCATGCTCTTCTCTGTGTGTGTGGAGTTTTAACCATGGTCTGTTTTGGCTGCTCTGCCCTTCTGTACTGTTCATCAAACATCAGGGTAACGAAAGAGTGACTGAACATTATGTATGTGGAGAGGCTGGCAGCTTTTGGAAGGTAAGATTAGGTGTAAAAAAGATCACAGTAAATTGCAAAAATTGCCTGAAATCCAACAAGGTGAGATTAAACAAACCCAAGCTGTATTAACAAAAGGAACTCTATGTGCAATATAAAATGGAGAATAGCTGGCTAAGCAGTAATATCAAAGGAAAGATCTGGAGTAATAGTGGATAACAAACTGAGTATGTGGTGCTATTTTTTGTGATGTTGAAAACCTGGAATGCACTTCTAAGAGTATCAAGTAGTGGCAGAAGGTAGTTTATTCGTCAGAGCTGAGCACAGTGAATGGAGCACTGTACCTAGTTTTATGCACTTCAGGAAAAATGTGGACAGAATCTGGAAAAAGAGTAGGGAAGAACAAGAAAAGGAGGCTCAGAAAGTGTGACGTAGGAGAAAAAGATTGACCTTGTTCCTTCCTCAAAAAAAATAGAGAAATACGGATGATGGGGATCAATTATTTACTATGTCCATTGAAGGCAGCTTAATTTGCATCAAGGAAGGCTTAAATTGGATATTATGGGGTGAAACAACATTTCTGAATCGATGTAGTGAAGCGCTGGAATGGTAGTTTAGGGCACTGGAGTTCTTGTTTCTGGGATTCTGTAATAACAAGTTAGGCAGTTCTTGATGGATGTTTGTCTAAACACGCTCTGCCTCTGAGCCCAGAAGACCTCTTTGTCTCTCCTGCCCTGTACTTGCATTATTCTGTGACATTCAAAAAACAGTTGTTATCATCTACATAATTCCACAGCCGTGTGACTGCTGCAGTCTTGGGCCTTTCTTTCTTTTTTGTGTGTCTAAATTGCAAGATAGAAGGCTTCTCTGCTCCTGTATGATCTTTAAAGTGCCAGAGATCCTTTCTTTGTGACAGCTTCCTCATAGCTCTGTTTCTTCTTGAGTTTGCTTCTCACTCAAAGAGTGCGGGGTATTCAGCATCTCTGAGTCAGTCCTTCCCTTTGTCTCACAGTAATGACATATACCATGTATGAACCTTAGAGTGTTTGATATCTTGATTTCCCTTTAAGCTCTCTTAAAGGATGAGAGATTATTATTTATTTTTTTTTAAAGTAACATAAACAAACGTCTCCTTCCTACCCTACCTGCACCTCCCCTTGTACGAAGAAAGGACTGAGAGAATTCAGCAGGAGCGTTTCCTCAGTCTGAGTGTGCTTCTGCCTGCTTGCTGCTGGGATCTGCTGTGGGAGGGCAGCCTGCCTGCCTGACGCCGAGTACGGTAACTGCTTCACCGCCCTGCTTGTGCCGGCCGCTTCAGCAGGACCCTGAGTAAATGAATGGGATCGCTTTCTGTTCTGCTGACTTCTCCTGCGTGGTGAGTGAGCAGCTCTGCATTGGTTGGGGAAGGATGCTGCGTTGCAAGCAGACTACCTCAGCAGATGCTCCTGAGAATAGCTGGTGGATAGAAGATGGTTTCATTCTTCTCAGTATGAAGGGAGAGGTATTTCCAGCAGTAGCATAACATTGCTCGGAGCAGGTATTTGCCAGATGGTTTCAGGTCTCCCCTGAGGCTTTGGGATGTGAAAGGGAAAGGGCCAGGAACACACTTTTGATTCATTCCATTAGTAGATTAATCGGCACTGTCCTGGCTTAATAAGTCTCTTAGATTTCCCAGTGGAAACGGCACATGTAATTCTGCCCAGGTCGTGCTCTGCACACCTGTGTTGAGGCTTTCACAGTAAGAAGCTATGCTGCTGCAGGCAACATCTGCAAAACAAGACTTGGGGGGGGATGGACGGGCAGGTTTTTTGGTGGGGGGACAGGTAAAAGGAAATCTTTTTAATAAGTACTGTTAAATAACACTAGTGGGAGTAAGATGGCTTGTGAGAACATGCTTGAATTCTTCTGTCATTTAGGTGGGGGATGTATTTAAAAAATCTTGCAGTGGTAATTTGATGTACTGAAGCCTTTTTTCCCCTACTCTATTCTGTGTTAATTGCCAGCTAGATTGCATTTTCCAGGAAGTCTGTGATTAGAGGACAAGGGTGCTCTTCCTGATAAGGGTCAGAGGCTGCTGTCTCAAGAGGCTGGTGATAAAATGAAGAGAGCTGTCTTACTGATTTTAGCTGAAAACCTGAGCAGATGCTGTGCTGCTGTTTATTGGAGGGGGGTGGGGGGTGTCCCCTATGACCTGTCTTTTCCCACCTCTCTTTCAGCTGGGCCAGCCAATTGTTGGGGAGTGGATTTAGTTGCTGCTGCCACTCACACAGGAGAAGGTTTGTAGGTTTTGGCGGTTTTAGCAGGAATCTGCGTTTTTAACTCTTTTTGTGCCTGAGGATTGTGAGGAGCTGCACTCTGATGTTTCAGCAGCGCTGAGCTGAGCTCGCTGCTGGGCCTAATAAAGGTTTACTGGTAGGATTGTATCTGATGAGATATGCTGCAATTCCTTCACAGTTGGAATTTAATGAGGAGAAACTTCAAGTACTGCCAGCAAATGCATCTTCCTTGCCTTTCCTGCTCCATCGTTCTTCTGATACACCTTGAGACTATGGGCTACTCTTTCTTACAGGCCAAGAGGACAGCAGTGGCTAAGGTTGGCAGCAGTTTGATCGTCATCCCTATTTCTGGGACACCTGTCACCCTGGCTCCTTGCCATGGTCTCCCTAAGCTAAAACAGCGCTCCTCAATTCCAAGTGCTTGGAGAACAACTTGTTTTCCAACCATTTATAGCAGCCAGCTCCAATCCTTTGCAGGGTCTGCAGAAAGACTGACAGGGGCCAAAGGAGTAAATGTCATGAGACTCCGGACTTTGTGTTGAAAGCTGAGATACGGATATTTTACATCCCGCAGTATATGTAGCCGGATTTAGGCTCTTTGGTATTTCCAATAGAATGGCATTTCAGAACTGGGAGCTGAACTCTTACAGCAGCGTTGTCCCCAGTTGCTGCCAACTTCACCCCAGACAGAGAACGGCTGTAATTTTTGAGCAGCTGCTGCTGTGGAGCAGAGCATGGCAAGAGTGTTAGTCTTTGAAATAATTTTAAATATACTAGCACAATAGACAGACAGAGCCAGCCCTCTGAATTTCACTCAAGAATTAATCTAATCACTGTGTAATATGTTCTTACTGGTCTATCCTACCTAAAGGGCAAACTTAACTACATTAGGCACAAATTGGAGCATTTGATTTCCTTCAGACTTTAGAATTAGGATACAGCTGACTATCCATGTACATATTTCGAGGTTTCTGGGCGTCTCTAATCCAGTTTGTAGTGACATTAGCATTAGATAACCATAGTGAAGCCTTTATCTGAAAGGAAACATGCATTCTTGAGGCCACACAAGGATGGAAAAAGATTGTTCTGGTCACTGTTGCTTTCTGGGAATTTGGGAACTGGGAGGAATTTTATATATTGTTGTTGCTGGTTGCTTTGTTATCAAAGTACTGTAGCAGGTACAGTAGTTGTCAGACAGTATGGCTACACTTCGAAGCTTAAATTTGGATGAAGATAAGATGAGAATGTATTGCATAGAACCTAGGTCACAGTAACATGCACGTGTTGACTGGCTGTAGTTACTCTCATCCAAAATTAATTTGAGAGAACTGCTACTCGCTTTTCTGTCTTAAGAACAGATCGGAAGAGTAAGAAAGTTGTAATTTTGTCTCTTAATGGAAGAGTTTAATTTTGCAATAATTTGATCAGAAAAGGTGACAGAACGGAATTTACAGTACTGTAACTCTTTTATGGTTTGTTTTTGTGTTTTGGGTTTTTTTTTGGTCATGGCAGGATGTGGGGAAAGAAGGAAATGTGGAACAGCCTTAATAGAAGATCAGCTGAAGGTGCTTGAGGGCCACAGTATATTTGAGCCCCACAGACTCAATGTTGCCAGATCCATAGCTCCTCTGCTCCTATGAGAGCCAAAATTCTCCTTATTTGAGTATCTCAGTTGACACAAGTGCCAAGAAATACATCTGAATTTGTGGGAACATCCCATGTTACAGACTCTGGGTGTTTCCATTAATCACTGCACATGAGATCTGCAGAACAGAGAAATGTCCTATTAAAAGATACAGGTAGGTATCTATTTGCATGGCTTCTTGGAAGTCCCATATTAAATATATAAATTAAAAAGATTTTAAAAGGATGGATTGTATTTTCCTTAAAAAGTAGGAAGCAAGTAGTGCAGTTAGTCTTTACAGACACACTTTTCTACTTGTCTTATGCTCATAATTCCCTGAGGAACCAGTCAGATGAAGGGAGCTGTTTGCTGCAGCCATGAGAATAATGCAGCTAGATGGTGGTGGCATGGGTATGGTTAAGGACTGCTTTGCTCAAAATGAGATCAGAAGCAAAACTGCTTTTCTGAAAACTGACCTTTGCTGATCATTGTGAATTGAAGTTGGGGATACTGTATTCTATAACAAAATTTTTCCAGTAGCATTTCTCTCCTCTAGAAATCCTCCTCTATAATTTATATCTATTTATGCTGTTTATCTTATGCTTTATTAATGCCTTTTATGTTTGAACAGTCTGCTGTTCCTTTATGTGGTTTGACAACTGCCAATACCCCTGTTGAAATATTTTGCTTTTAGTTCTGTTAATGGTGATTTTGCCTGGATTTTCTTACTGCTGTTATGTAATGAAAGCATCTGCAGTCCCCTGACGTGTGTTTGGTCTCTTTCTACCCACCCTTAGTTATCACAGGTTGGTGCTGTGCTCCACCAAAGACATCTAGCAATTTAGTTTTGTTGTTTCTTGGGAGATGTCATTCAGTGTTTATCGGTGTTACCTCTTCGTTAGCTGGAGTTGTTGCTTTCTTCTTTACTGATTATATACTTGCACCGTTTCTCATACCAAAGCCGTATTTCAGGCATTCAGCTAATGAAAACATCACAGATTTAAGATATTTTGTCTTCATTAGGTACGTAAGGCTTCTAGGTAGTTATGGATTATTTTTCTTCTCAGAGGGTCAAATGCAAGAATGTTTTTTGAATATAAAAAGAAAGAAAGCAGCTGTGACAATAAGGATAAAAAATGTGCACAATGTAGTATTTGTTAAGCTGGTTTCTTCCCTTTTGTAGGTGTATTTGCAGTCTACTTCTGGGGTTTATTAGTCTCTGAATCTTTCTAAGTTGGAGAGAATGCATTTTATATTCTTAAAAAGAGATGTTAAAACCCAGACTTCAAAACAATCGAGACATTCCTGTTTCTAGCAACTTTACCATCCCAGGATTTGTAAACTGATTTCTACGCCATAGTAAATTAGATCCTGGCAGTACAGAGCCTATGTAGATAAATATAGTAGCCATTATACCTTGATATAGTTGTATTGCCTAGGAAATTACTACTGTTATTGAAAAGGAATTTGCTTGGGGCAAGAGGGTATCTATTACTTCCTGAATAACTTGCTAACATTGTTAACCTTCTTTTGCAAAAACAAAACAGGAGGAGTCCCTTTCTGCAGGATGGCATTGTTCTCTGCTTGTAGTCCCCTTTATCGGCAGCAGGCCTAAGCCAAATTTCAGTACATTAATAAACCCCTATGTGGTCCAGGGAAGAGAACTATGCCCTGTCTTCTCTCTTCCCCACTGTTGCAATACTCTGATCTTCATATCCTTTCTTAATTTGCTGTGTTGTTGCTATGATGATGAATTGTTGATGCAGTACAACCACTTGACACCGTAAGCATGGAGACGAAAAATGGTGTAATGATACTGTAGCTCCATCAGTGAGGTATCTGAAGCAATTTCTCTCTTGCTGTTTGAAGTCTCACACCTTGAACAGGATAACACTTGGATGCCATCAGTTCATCCTTTTGTATAGCTTCCCTTGTGGACTATGAACAGAAGCGTTGTTGAGGTAGGAGCTGAGTTCCATTTTTTTTTTTTATTTATGGCTTCCTCTTCAAAATCCACAACCAAATAAATATCCTCTTTAGCATTGACAGGTAAATCTAGGATATAAAGTATCTTTTTGCCCTTTGTCCATTCAGTTGGATATTGTACTCCTGATTTGACACTAAAAATAGACTTTTGCAAGGGTTTGATGCTTTGTAATACTTTCTGCTACTTCATGGAAAAATTGAAGGGAGATCAAACTTTGTTCTCTGGACATTACTAGTGAAGATACAAAGCAGCTGTTAACTAAACTTTAAGAAAATAAAGATTTAAGTACCAGTATTAGAGCTTATTCTTATCCCCTCCTACAAGTATCTAAATATATTTGCTGTATGCCTATACAGTGTGGACTCCAGACTAGATCCAGGTGTGATAGAATGGAGAAGATACAGCTTGAAAATCAAGCCTGGAGTGGTAACAGCTGTGGAGGTGCTTTTTCTTCTGCAGACCTTAAGTGTGCTAGCTTCTCTTCAGGAGCTGTTGGGGGATTGCAAACTTCATTCCTGTTCTGCCATAGTAAGGCTGGCAGGTGGAATTCCTACCTGGCTTCCCAAATTCATGTTTGCTACATCTTGGGAGCAGTTGCATCACCATTTCATTTCTGCAGATGATTGGCCAACCCAGTATACCCCAGCTGTAAGAATTCCTTACATCTAAATGTTTGCATGCTTTTGAATGTTTAACTTTGAATTCTCTGGCTTTACAATTTAGTTTTGTGATGTGGGTGTTCGTGGTTTTATTTTAAAAGTATATTTTTGTATGGGAAGACATTTTCAGCAATGTACCTTTTCTTGTTACTGAGCTTATTGCAGCTCTCTTTAAGGACTGACAGTGCCTTCCAGAATAGTGCTCTTGAGCATACTTGTGAGGAGAGGAAAATCCCAAACGAAGTCTAAAGAGCTTTTCTTGGTACTAGTTTCCTTATTCTTTTTTTTTTTTCCTTTCTTGTGAACTGGCATGATAAGCCTGTGAACTGAGACCTTCTGAAGTTTATTTAAAGACTTAATTACTATGTGAAGTCAGTAGCAGGACAGTCTCTGAAAATTGCTGGTTTTGTTGGCATGTCAAGGTGTTTTATTGTTTTAGGCTTTCTGCTTTTTGTGGAAGATAAACTATCCCTTGATAGTTTGTTTTTAAATAAGTAATCTCTCTTCAGAAGCCTGTTGCTGCGTAGCTGAACTATACCTGCAGAAGAGAGATGAGGGAATCCAGTAATGCAAGAGGTTGCTTTATAACAAAATAGCTTTCTTTTTTCCTTTCTTCCTGTAATATGCCAATGTTTGGCTTATTTGCTTGGCAAAACATCTAAAAGGGATTGTGGTATTTTTCTGGGTGATTTATTGTATACACTTTATATTCTTCTCCTTTTCACAAACAGGATAATGCAGAAAAAGGTTTCCTGGAGTCATTTTGGATGTTGAGAGGATGTTCTACCTTGTGGTTCAGAAATTCTGATAATTGGAGATAATGCCAGGATCCTGAGTGGAGGGAGATCTTTGCAAATGAGCAGTTACTCTGCAGCCAGAGTAGTCTCCAGTGACACCCAAAGGAATAAACCAACCTCAAAGAAGATCCTCTTATCTCCATAGGAACTGCATGTGTGCCCAGGGCTGCCTTCTGTGCCTCTCCCCAGATAGCTCCCAGCCCCATCTCTAGTCTTCTTTAAAAAACACACACAAAAACCAACAACAAACAAAGCAAAACCCAACCAACCAAACCAAATGAAAAAACAAGACACAAGGCATACCCAAACCCGACAACTAGCAGGAGTCTGATTCCCCTGTTCTCTGGCTGGGATGTTCTGCTGGAGTCAGATAAGCTGTGGAAAGCAGCCACTGAGTCAAAGAAATTTCCCTCTGAGTGCCTCAGAGCATGTCTCCCATCTCCTGTCAGACCTTTTGTAGATGGTCCTTGAGTTGCTTATCATGGTGAGACAATGATTGAGTCTTCATCTTCAGTCAGAATCCAGCTTTTGCGAAAAATGTGAAAGCTCAATCTGGCTCTTGGTTGAGAGAACAACTGTCTTCCTTTTGGTTTGAAATGAAATTTCCCTCTTAACCTGCCGTAACCTCAGAGTACCTCTCCCACTTTTCAGCCAAGGAAGACTGCATAGTGAAGAGGAATGCAAAGATTTAATAGCACTTATTAGCTGTAAAAGAATTTAATCTTATTTTATTTAGAGTTCAGACAGTTTTTTAAAAAATATTTTATGGTATTGTTTTACAGGAGAGGTTTCCAGAAACCCATATTAAACATCAGTAGTAGATATTTTTATGATCAGTATTTTTCATTCATGTATCTGAAGGCTGTCCCAGATATGTACGGGTACACAATTTAATTTGCACTCCCCTACCTGAGGCCTTCCATCTGCATCTTTGTTCTGCAAACCTGTTATCAGACCCGACTTCACTTCTTGCATTGCTCAGCCTTGAGATGTTATTTTAGCTGTCATTAGTGGAAGAGTTCCAACCTGGATGCTTCTAGGAAAATTGAGATGATGCAAAAATTGGTATTGGTGGCTTCATCAGCTGCTTTCCTGCGGTCTTCTGGTGTTGACAGTGGTATAATCTTTTGGCCAAACTTGGCTAACAGCAGCAGGACTTTAATAATATGCACTCCAACAAACACCTCCATTTGGGCATGTCATTGCATCACAGTTGTACTTTTGGCCTTACGTCAGGTTTAACATTAGTACTGTAGTTAGGGCAAATGCAGTTTGATGCAGACTGCAGGCCTTTCTGAGTGTCCACACCTGAGTTCACAGCTGTAGTTTGGTTAAAACCCACTTGTTATCTCATTACATCCCTTCTGTTTGTAAGCTTGAGCTAGGTAAGAGGACAACAGAGCTGTTTGTTGAGTAGCTGTTGGAACATCTTCCCTAGTTACTGCTGGAATGGAAAGCATTTCGTTATCGCAGACTGTAACAGCTGACTTTTCTCCAAATATAGAACAGAAATACGTATTGAATGTTTTGGCTCTTTCTTTGGTCTTGGGGATGTTTCTACCTTTTTCCACATAGTAGCAGGTCAACACAATGGCTGGGGTTGCTATTCTTGAAAAGCTTTGAAAAACTCGTTATTGTCTTCAGCTCTGGCTGTGGATTTCACCTCTTGTTCTTAGGATTCCCTTGTAATTTCTCTCTGCCTCCCCTTTCTAATTTCCTTTCTATTTCCTTCTCTCAGCTTTGAATTTTTTTTCACTTGCTAGAATATATACAAGTGTCTAGATGCGGGGATGTTGTAGGGAACCCAATAAATAATCTGTCTGTCCAGGAAAAATGTGACAATATACCTGTGGTCCCTCTCAAGTGTTGAGAATGTACATAGATAAACTGATTTGGTCTCTTTTTTTCCTTTCCATATATCCAAATGTGATTGTCGCAATCATTTCTACCTAAGTTACTACTAATTTCTATTTCCACAATTGATTGCTCTTTTCTGTGAAGATGGAATCTGATATGGAATTGCTCATTTTCAATGTAACACTTCTTGAACTGAAATTGTTTTCTGTAATTTAGAAATTTCGAGGGTGTTCTTTGGTATTAGCCCCCTGACGTCTCCTGCAAGTGTCACTCCGTTTGAAATTCCTGGTGATGTTTTTTTTCCCTCCATTATGAAGAGGTACTTAGCTAGCTACTCATCCTGTGTGCTATCTAATGTAATTTCAGTAGTGTGTAGCAGACACACCAGCTCGTACCCTGTCTTGAGCTTTATCTGCCAGAATGTTAATCCATGAGCATTTGAAGTCATATGCCTCTGAGATACAATCAGCCAGAAACAGATAACGTCAGTTTGAAACTGTGCCATACCTACTCCCCGTTTGCCCACTTAGATCTTTCCTAAATAGGTTAGAACTGTTTCTAAATTATTTTTTAAGCATTTGGCTTATTTGAAACGTAGGTACCAGCAGTATTTTTAGGTTGAATTTATGCATATAACTGAGCAGCCACAATCCCTCTTATATGTAATTAAGCCTTTTGATACTGGTACAGAAGCAGGTAGATTTTTTTTTTCTGTTTTACCAGTACCTCTTACTTTGCCAAATACCTTGATTATTAAATAAGTGGTTACGTGCTCCCTTTTTCTTTCCCCTTTTGTTACTTGCTAGTGCCTTCCTTACAAGCATTAATATCTTTGTAGACTGCCTTCTTTCCCTTTCACTTTGATTTACACAAGAGACTACCATCAGAGAGGAGGCACCAATGTTTCACTAGGCTACACCTCTCTGAACATTTTTCTCTTAGCCTGGTATATATTAATTTCAAAATCTTTTCCTTTTCTGCTTTTAATCCTTTTTGAGACAGGAAAGGTCCCTAAGAGATCATGTGTATGTCCACACACAGCAGCCTTCCAAGTTCCCTGACACATATCCTGTGAAGCACTGGTGTTAGGATTAAGACAAAGCATTTGCAAGGGATTCTAGCTACCTGTTTCAAAAGCCTGTCTTAATCATGTCTGTCTTTGTTTTTCTGGAATTAGACTCATTTACATACTGTTTTCCTCTTGCTTCTTGCAGAATATTTTGTGTTTTCTTAGAAGACATTATTTTTTTCTGTGAAATTTATCCTATTGATACCTTTTACATACCAGCTAATGTAGTTGAAAATCTATATAATCTGAATAAAAGCTTAAAGAAGGCCTAAGAGCTCACCTGGTTCTTTTTCTTGACACATAATTATATTGGCCAAGTAAATATAGATTTCTTGCTTGTGATCTGAGGCTAACATGGTTGCCCCACTGCCACCAGTAGTGTCTGCAACTGTGGATTGTCTTGGGAGTGCACTTCAGATTCTTGGTGTTGGTTTGAACCTCTGGGCAGCAGCAGCTCTGTTGGATCAGAGCAGTGGTGCCTCCAGAGGTATCCTGCAGCATCACTTCTTGACCAGTTGGGTCCTCTGGCTGCTTTGAGTCTATTGAGCACTGAGAAACCTGCTCTTGCAGTTCATCAAAAAATGCTTCAGGACAAGCGTATTTCATCACCAGAAGTTGTCGGCTCCCAGTAATCTTCCCAAATACTTTTCTTGGAGAGGTGATGGCTTACTAGCAACAGTCTTAGTAGCAACAGATGAATTTCGAGCCAGTATTTGGGTGATTTGAGGAGGGTTCATGGGTCTTTGTTTTGCTTTGGAGGTTGAATGCAAACTGACCAGCTCTGGAGTTGATGATCCCAATTGTTAAAATTAAGGAACAGGCTTATTCAGCAAGTGTTTCTTTACTCTGCCTTGGAAGAGTGGTCTAAAGGACAAGTAAGCCTGAAGGAGATTTTTATTTTTTTTTCCTTCTTGAAATATTATTAGGGAGCTTGTTGGTCATTCTTCAGCTTAGTTTTTAAGCATTTATATTTTTCAAATCTTTTATGGAAATACATACGAACTAGGAATTTTTGGGGTTTGCTCGCCTGGCCCTTGTGTCTTACTCTCTCCATAGCATGCAAGGAATCTTGGTTTTCTTTCTCTACCTGGTTGTGGATCTGTTTCCACCATGCTGAAGGTGAGAGGAGCTTGGGGAGCACGGGGCAGACCTGGGATCTCTCTTCTGGCGGTGACAGAAGGCACATCAGTTGTTTACTCCACATTGGATAGGACTTGACTTGCAGGTGGAGCACGGCAGCCTGCATGGCTGCTTGCTTTGCTCTAAGCCTGATGGATTGCGTTGAGGTCGTCTATAAGTAAAGGGAGTGGAGGTGATACATGAAAGAGCACCATTTCTATATCTTTGACTGAGATAAAAATATTTCTTCAAAACTCATTTCCAAGGAGACCAGTGCCTAAATGAAATCATGATTTTTTTATTTATTTTTTTTTCTTTCATTCCCCCCCATTTAAGAAGAGACCAATTTTAACTTGGCATTTGGAGCCTAGTGAGGGAAGTCGATTCTTCATTTTGAGGTGGGAAGGGGGCGAGAAAACCCGTTTTCCTAGTTTGGAAGAGTGGTTTAACTGATTAATGAGATGAGAGGTGACACTTGTCCTGTGGCATCGGGCATGGGGGATGGGATGACGATTCGCTGGTGCAGGGAAGGGCTTGCTGGAGCTTGTCGAGGAGGCTGGGGCGAGAGTGTCTTTGGCTCCAGCATGCCTTTGCTGGGGCTGCTGCCCCACCGGCAGAGCTTTGCACACCTGAAATCGGAGAAGGGGCTGGGAGCTAAGGGCCACCAGAGGGCCCTTGCCCCAGTCACACTCGGGCTGGGGGGGGGAGCTGCCTCCGGGCAAGTGGGAACCTGATACATTGGGAGGAACTAGAGCCAGCTGCTGCTTTCCCTTTAGCGATATGCAAGTCTGTAAAATACTCGGGCAGAGCCACCTGTGAAAGCAGATTAACCCCTTTATCTGTGAGTTGCTTCTTGTCTTCAGCTCACGCCAATGGTGGCTGTTTCTCCTGCAGGAGCTCCAGGGTGGCTGGCACACCACAGATTTTCTTCTCAGCATCAGGATCCCCATAGTTGTCTTCCTCAGTGCCTGTCAGTGGTTAATGATTAGATACAACTACTGAATTTTGGCTGTTGACTAACGGGGTAGATGAAGATGTGCAGAACCTGCCTGTGGTGCCCTGCATGGCTCCTGTGTCTGCAGATGACTCTAAGAGAAGCAATTAGTGGGATGGGGAGGAATGGGTCTCTCACCCCCAGTGACCTTGGAGGACAACGCTAACTTTCTGCCTCCATTCATGTCTAAAGATCCCTCTTTTAAAGTAAGCACGCTCCGGCACTGGGAGCCGGGCTGCATTTATTACTAACCCCACCCATCCCTGCCTCTTGCAAGAATCTTGTGAGGCCAAGATTGTGTTTTTAGAAGCAGAATGACAGAGAGAAATTCCCTGGAGGCGAATGCAGAGCGTGTGCTGTGCACGCCAGTACAGACACACGGGGCTGGGAACTCCCAGGGAGAGATTAAGTGCGAGAGAAGAGCGCAGAGCAGCCAGAGCTGGAGGAGGGGGGTGGAGGAGGCGAGACGCTTTCTAAGCCTTAAACTGAGCCGTTTGGATTTTTTTTTTTCCTTGAAAAAACAAAAAACAAACCCTCAACCAACCTTGGTCTCGACAATCTTACTGAAGTGCCTCTTGCATTGCCGGATCATCTCACTGCTGGGTTTGAAGGACCCAGGCTAACATGATGTACCTCTGGGTGAGTAGAGAAGCGTGTGTGAGGGCTTGCACACTTTGCACATATAAGGAGTGGAAAGCTGAAGGACTCTGCACTAACGTGAGCGGCCTTCGCTGCTGGGCTTAGCTCTCTGCAGCCTCTGCACCCAGTGGACACTAGTTTTCCCTTGTAAAAAAAAAATATGTAGAGTGAGTACTGTCAACTGGGTATCAAGCAGCCATTTCCTGTGGTTCTATATTTCTCTGGAGAGAAGTTTTGGGCAGGTGCCTCAGAGACAAGATTTTTTGGTGTAATGCTGCTCACTGTCTGCCATCTGTGAGACCTGTAGATATAATACATATATTTCATACAGAAGACTGTTCCCATGTGCCTCTACTTTATAGGATTTTTGGTGTCACTGAGAGACATCCCAGGTAGTAGAGAAGTGCTGCTGAAAAGGATCTGTATTCACTGAAGGAGCAGGAAGCAAATGGGTAGTTTTGGAATTTGGGGCTTTGAGGGTAGAGGGAGAAGCTGTTTTGACAGAGTTGGATGCAGGTTGTTTTTTTCTAGAAGTGGCACGGTTACTTGAGTTTCTGGTGGAATGTGGAAAATAATGTCAGGAAAACCATGTGTAAAGTGTTACATAGATCCAGCAAGCAAAGTAAAAGCATATATAAAAGCATTAATATTTTCAGCCTTTGAGCAAGGATTGGAATTTCCTCTGGAGCAGTCAGCTGTTAGGCTGCTCAGTTAGTCACCTACGTGCAGTTTTGTCTGCTTCTGGGCACCCTTGAGATCAGCAGTTTGCCCTTGGGTTTCTTACATAGATACAGGAGATGAAAAGTAATTAATTCCCAAGTTTGGTTTGGTTTGGTTTTATTTATTTTTAAAAATCTGTTCATAACTCTGAAGGTGGGGGCTTTCACTGCTGCTGCTTTTATTGAGTCCGACTCCCCATCACTGCTAGGAACAAACGGTGGTTTATTTTAGCAACAAAGCAAGCCTTGGAACCCAGGCTGAAGGATTTGACTTCCCTCCTTTGCACATACACATTACTATCTTTGTTGCAGGGT
The DNA here is from genome assembly GCA_004320125.1 of Scolopax mira. Taxonomy (NCBI): domain Eukaryota; kingdom Metazoa; phylum Chordata; class Aves; order Charadriiformes; family Scolopacidae; genus Scolopax; species Scolopax mira. The sequence continues at coordinate 272,345 of BJBW01000399.1, forward strand.
AACTTGATTCCGCGTTGGGGTATGCACACTTGCCTGGTTTTGTCCAGCAGGCCCTGCTGGCAGGCACGTCCACCTTCTCCGCTCTTCCCCGCACACTCCAGCCTGCCTTGTCAGGACCCTGAATTGGGAGGCTGGATTTCAGCAAAGAAAAGCTTGGGAAGGCCCTATGGCTTTGCTGAGATTTGTGCTTCCTTTGGTGGGTGGGGTGAGAGGAGAAGTAATTCAGCCATGCTGTCGCTGATTTTAGATAAGCAGTAAACAATGGAGATGTTCCTTACCCGGCTGAAACATGGAGGATGTCGGCGGAGTGTGGGAGCCAAGGAGAGTTGCCTGCCTGTCTCCCCTCCGGCTGGCTAGGGATGTGCGAGCGCTGTAGTGTAAGGCAGAGGTGTCAGCCTGCTTAAAGACCAGTTTTGTCTCAAAAGATGAAGTGCAGTCCCAGATTCTTAGGAACGAGTCGACTTTTGGGATGGTTTCCAATGAATGAAGACTGCTGCCCTTCCATGGGCTACTGCTTCTGCCTGTACCCTAAACTTTGGGCATCACAGTTGCTGTGCTTTTGTTGCAGTTAAACTTCAGAGGAGTGGGGAAAATAAGTGTTAAATGCTTGAATAGCTGAAGGGGGTTTTAAGGGCACCATCTGGGCATCATGCCATGATAATTAAAAATAAATAGTGAATTTGTGCTATCTGGATATGATCTTTCCCTTCTCAGTAGAGGTTACTCTATTACTTTCGGGGAATCTTCCCCTCTTTGGTCTTTTCAAGAACCTTTTCCTCTGTGCCCATTTGTATTTTTGCTTTAAGCTCTTTATCCCGATGGAGTATGTAACCTTTAGCAGTGAGAACAAGGAGCCCCAAGTGACAGATCCGGTTCGGTGTGGGGTTTTGCTGTGTCTCAGCTGTACTGGTTTCTTGATTCCCTGCTCATAGGTTTCCCCCGTTCCTTCCTTGTTCCCCACGCTGTTTTTTTTTTTTTTTTTCCTGCTCTGTGCATCTTGTCCTTGGAATGTCAGGACTTCAGTAGATGCGTGGAGATTTGTACTGAGTCATTCCTTAATTCAATGCATGAAGCTACATTAATGCAATGTTAAATTTGAGGTTTTAAATATGCGAGTCCTGAAATCCAGAATTTAGGTTCCCACAGCAACCACACTATTTCTCCCCCCCTCATGTGTGCATGTTACAGAATTATCTTCCTTGAAGAGATTGTGCAATATTAAATGCTGTCACATTTGACAAATAATAAAATAAAAAAAGAGAACGTGCTTTCCTCTGCAGTTGTGATATGGTGTGGATACTGAACTCAAAAGTACAGATTGCCTGCAACATCTCACTCAGTCCCTGATTCTAACGCTGTCTCTGAAATGAAGTGGTGGTGTAGCTTCAGTTCAGACTGACATTCCTGTTTGCTGAACTGTATTCCCTTGGGTGAAACTTGTTGCAGGATACTCTTAAATAAGGGCCTTGTAAACTGCAGGGGATTGTGGGCTGTGGAGAGCTGGAGAGTGGGAAACTTAAAATATGTGTTGCGGTGACCTCATGCTTGGCATTGTGAGGGAAGTGAAGGCGGCAGACTAGCTGTGCCATTAAATATCAAGAGACACTATTTATCTTAACACTCTTATTATGTAGGTTGCAGTTGTATAAAGTCTTTCTGAGGCAGAGACGGTATGATAGTCTTTCTGATGCTGCATGCCATTCAAGTGCATACATCTGAGCATCAGCGTTGAAATGCAAGATGGGTAAATTGCCTGACATATAGGAGGTGCATATAGGAGTTCTTTTCTGTAGATGAGTATTTGTTTGTAGGGGAGCATCTACATCTCTTCTCTTACTCATCCCCGTTTGCCTGCAGCTGTCTGGGCTCCTGAATTGCTCAAGAGGAGCATCAGTTCTCTGGTGAGGCATGGGGTAATTTAGACCATGAAGGTGAGGGGGTCTTTGCTCGGAGGGAGGTGTGTGCTGACAACATAGGGAGAGGCGTTCTGCTGGTGACAGCCAGAAGCAGAGTGCTTCGAGTGGGGGGAAAAATGTTCAATCCCTTTCTGGGTAAGAAAGCCCTATTTTTTTTTTTTTTCATTTTATGAGCAGACGAATCTGTGTGTACTGTGAGTCATAAGATATAATCTAGAGTCATTTCATTCCAAGTATTTTTCTAAAGAGCATGATGTGTTCTGAGAGTTGCATGTATGAATGTTGCCTTGTTGGAGATCTGTTGTTACAAGAAAGGTTGAAAGGAAGGGGCAGCAGCTCTAGCAAGCAATTTATCAGCCATCCTTCTCCTGTGCTCAAAGACAGCTGAAACTATCAAAGGCAGGAGGGACCAAGGTAGGGGAGGTCCATGCTGTTGCTAGGCTTCTGGTAGGAAAGCACTGAATTCATTGCTCTGATCTCAGATTATAGTGGGTATAGATAATTTCCTCATTTCTCGCAGCCATGTACAGAGTACATGCTGAGTGTTTGTGAGAGGCTGGCTGCCTATTGCAACTAGAAATGATTTCTTTCTCTAGAGCCCTGTGAAAGTGAAGATCTTACCTAGACTTAGTAATTATCTACTGTACAAGCAAGAATAGTGCTGGTAAGCTTGCCAAGCTCATTTTGAAATATATTTTATTGGTTTTCTTCCTGACCTGCCTTTTACTTGCCTTTTTTGTCACTTAAAAGCTTCTCTTTATGTTCACTGGAATAATTTTCCCTCTAGGCTCCAAGCTCATCAGCTTTCCCACCAAGGGATTGGAAACCCAACTCTGCTGCCAAACTTGGGTCTTAGCAATGTGCTCGTCTTCACACCATGTCTTTCAATTTTTTGTTTGTTTTTTTCATGAGGTAACTGCTGCCAGTGAAAAATATGGTCATTACAGTGTGGCTTTCAAAGCAAGAGATTGATAGGAGCACAGCAACTGGCTATCCAGGAAAAATGGCCTCCCTACTCTGTTCTGGTGCCAAGCCTGGGGCAGCTATTGCTGGGGAGGTCTGTCTGTGCCTCTAGGCCTGTGCCTGGAACCTGTTTGGTAGGAATGGCAAAGAAATGCATCAGCCATCAGCTGAGGCTCCCATGGGGTGGATGGAGAGCTGTGAAGTTGCTGTGTGTGAAAGCCGCACACCCGGTATGGTCAGCACCAAGAGAGGTTAAGGTGCAGTGGTCTCTGGGAGACTGTGGCTGTGGAGGTGCCACGAGGTTTTCATGAATATGTGTTAGAGGTCAGGTCTGGGTGGATTTCTGTGAATATGGTAAAAGACACTTAGTGTTAATATAAATGTCGATTTTTGGATTCTTGCTCGTGAGCAGGAAAGCCCTGGAAAAAACATAAAATGAAGCTTATGCAAAGATCCCTGAACTAGTAGCCTCTAAGCTGATTCCCCATCCTGCAAGTCCCTGTGGTATGTGGCATGCATATGTAGCAGTTTGAATCCAGAAGTAATATAGTTATGTTTGTCCAGCATTGCAACTGAGATAATGAGTTCTGCTGCTTGATAAGGTTTATTAGCTTTGGTGCAGCAACTCGTGAACATGGTGCTACTGCTTCCACCCGAGCTGCTCTGTGCACAGCTGGTTTGAGGATGTCTGCATTGTGTTCCCCTGGGGGTTAGTGTGACAAAGCAACTTGCATTTATTTCCATCTAGGGTTTTTAAACAGTCTTTGGATATTTGGGAAACAGAACAAATAGTTTATGAAAGAGACTATATAATGTGACCACCTGTACTATTAGAGAACAAGAGTTGATAATCCAGGCGATTTTTTCCAGTTCTGTGTTCTTGCAAGCCAGTAATCCTAGAAGATGCCAAGGTCACTACGTTCACTACTTTAATCAGAAAGTCTAGATCAATTAAAAAGAGAAGGCATTGCAAATTAAGGTACTGGCTTCAGAGAGAGGAGATTCATGATCAGGATTATCTATTCTGTATGCTACTTTTGATTAATATGAAAACAAGTAAAATTAGTGCCCGGCACGTTGCCATCGCGTTCAGGAATTTCCTTCCTTGATGAGTCTAAACAAAAGAACTAGAGGGATGTAGGCTGGCTGAGATGATGTGAATTTCTTTAGTGGCCCTTCTGCCTGTCTGCTCTATTCCCACCTGTCCAAATAGTGATGAGCACAGGGGACTCTGTTTGCTGTAAGCTTGTCCAAGTTTTGTGAGACTGACAGCAACTGGGTCCTGTTTAAGTTAGTTTTTGACCAAACAGCCTGTTTATCTTGGAAGGAAGAGAATAAACCGTAAGAGAATAAGAAGAGAAACCAGAAAGCCTTCCTGGTTTCCAGCTGAAAGCTTGAGGAAGAGCACAGATAACAGTGATTTGAGACTCAACATCTGTGTTTCCTGCACTTCCCATGGTGCTTATTTGCAAATCGTAATTCTAGCAGCACCAGAATTTTACCCTTCCTAACCCCGAAGGGTAGAGCAATAGTATAGGAGAGGTCTTTGAGTGGATCTGAATTTGGATGGCTTTTTTGCTACAAATCTGAGCAGTCACTAGGTTATCAACTATGTATATGTGCATGCTTAACCAAAAGTATGATTGGATGGCTTGTGCTACCATTTATTAAGAGGTCCCTCTGTCCTTCAGTGAGGGCTACTGGGTACAGCGGGAGTTTGAATCAGGTTGTGGGGACAGACAAAATGTTTTCTCTAGGGGGTTCACAGAATCATAGAATGGTTAGAGTTGGAAGAGACCTTAAAGACCATTGAGTTCCAACCCCCCTGCCATGGTCAGGGGCACCTCCCCTACACCAGGATGTTCAAAGCCCCATCCAGCCTGGCCTTGAACACTTTCAGGGATGGGGCATCCACAGCTTCTCTGGTCAACCTGTTCCAGTGCCTCACCATCCTTACAGTAAAAAAATTCTTTCTAATATCTAATCTAAATCTACCGTCTTTCAGTTTGAAGCCACTATCCCTCGTCCTATCACTACAGTTATCCTATTGCTATCAGTTGTTAGTTTGTAGGAGGATCTGGGATCTTTATCTGCAGTACTGCAGCTCTGGATGTTACTCCATACCAAGGACGGTATGATGAATCCTGCAGCCATGCACTGGAGAGGCAGGCTGTGCTGATGGACCAGTGCAGATAGTTCCACTCTGGAAGTGAAAACAGACTGGCAGAAAATTAAGAAATCAGTTGAGGATGTGCTTTGTATCCTCCAGCCCTAAATTCTTTTTGTTGAAAGTGTTAAAGGTACTTCAAAGCTGTGAAGAAGCTTGAACAAGTAATTAAGTTTCCCTCATCTGTCCCTAAAATTTAGGTTTCATTGTTCTCAGAGTCCTACGTCTTATGACTAATATACTGCCTGCACAATGCTCTGGCTGATTTTTTACCAGATGGCTCTTGGGTCTGTAGTCAAATGCAGGACAAAGGCAGATAGTTTTTCTCCTCCTCAAATGAAACATGCTGTCCCCCACACAATACTCTAATTGAATCTTGGACATTAAGACAACGATGAAGTGAAAATATTTTGACCAGATGACAATTTTTTTTAAAGATATTCTTAGGGATTATTCTTCATCATGCTTTAAGGAGCATAGGATGATACTGGAACACTCCTCTGTACTTTTTCTATACTTTATAAATCATCTAATGTTGAAACAAAGTTTAAGTGTGGAAAAAAGCTGAAATTCAGTTGTGTCTACGTGGCTAGAAAATAGCAAATGTGCAGTGTGATTTGCCTGTAGCTATTTTTTAACTTTTCATTTCTGTCCTAATGGCCTCCTTTTTCATCCCACCCTCAATCACTGCGGTGATGGCTGCTTGCATCCATGATGTACCTTTTGGATGGAGAGCCCTTCTGGAGTAAAGATGAAGTGTGTCACAGCATGGTGGCAAAGCCTATTTGGTTTTGCATAACTGGGGTATGTAGCTCCATCAGGACAGTCTCAGTGATGTTTGCAGAGTGGCTTTGCTCTCAGTGTTGGATCCAGCAGTAGTTTTGGCTATTTCCCCTCCGCTCCAATATATTATACTGAGATTTTGGCTGCTGTTTGAGTGAGGAGGAGCAGTGAATGCCGATTACTTTTTTTTGGTCCAACCAGATGAAAAGAAGTGCTTTCAGTAGAAGTGGGGCTACTGAGTGTGGCATCTTTTAAGAAATGGGCAGTATCTGCATCTTACCGTTTTAGTGTTAGGGAAATTTTTCTTTTGCATCAAACACTTTGCTGGAGTGTGTGTACCTGGTTTTAAGCACCTTTAGGACTCAGAAGTGGTGTGGAAATATGAGATGCTTTAATGCTTTTTCCTTGCATGGGAAGCATTGCTCTCCAATGAAGCTGCTTAGCTGTTGCAAACAGGTGTGTAATAAACACACCTTCCTGCTTCGTCCGAGCAGGGTGGTGATGGATACCCTCTCATTTTAACATGCAATTTTTTTCTCTCCTGCAAGAATAAAAACTTCAAAAATAGTAAACATACCTAGGAAGAACTGAGTGCCTTGTCTTGTTTCCCTCTTTCCCTCCCCCCTGCTACCAAATCAAATTACTGGCAAGCTTTGGAAACTTTGGGGCAGGGGAATCAAGGTGCAGCTGGCCTGCATGTGTTGCACCAGCTGTAATGCAAATGATACATGCTGAAAGAGGCTTTTCTCACTTTTGTAATTCTTGGATATTGTTGTGCAATGGGGACATGTGACAATTTGTCTTAAATGTGTTTGCAGATATATTCCGCAGAATATACTGCCTCCTTTGTTCCTCGCTGGCAAGAGACAATATCAAAATCCAATTGCCTGTCAGCAGTATGTCTGACTGCAGCTGGGACTGTCCTCCTGGCTTTCCCATCCGTCGGTCCTGGGGTGATCCCATCACACTTCATACCAGTTAATTTAGAGTTGGCTGAAACACAGACTTCGCTAAATCCTCAACTTTCTTGGCTGTTGGGACCATTTGTTATAGACCACGTTTTTTTTCCTGTCCCTTTTGTTTCTGAAAGCAGCAGTACCCATTGCTCTTCTGCTGTGAGTGGGCTGAAGGGGGGAGTGCCTGGCCGACCTGCACACTCATTGTCTGTAGGTTGGTACCATTCAACTTTTCCACCACTTTTCTAAAGCAGTAAATGCACGGGCACTGGGGGTTCAGTTGTGTAAAAACAAAAGCTGATGTTGATTTAATCCCATTACATTGCGTTGATCTCTCAACCACTGGACTCTTAGTAGGATTCCAGCTTTAATCCTGTAAGGATCAATCTGGCCCATTGCTTTTCTGTCCTGATCCTAAATCCCTCTTTAATCTTGTTAATTATACCAGGCCTTTTTTGGTTTCGTTTTTTTCCCTGGTGGACCAGCAAAACCGCATTAAATTTTCATGATGCTGCTGTCTCTGACCTGGTGTTTTTACCCTGTGTTCATCCTGTTGAGGAGGAAAGTGCTCCTGAAGACGGGTTTTACCATTATAGCAGTGCCACATCAGCCTTTGGTGGTCTGGTGTCCACTGTTTTAGACTCCTGTGGAGACACTAGTCACACGGTTGTGCTGGATCCCTCCTGGTTGTGTTCAGGACTTTTTTTGTTTTATCTGTTGTTTGATATTGTGCTGTCTGAAGGGGGTGGAGAGTCATGGAACTTAAGAGCCACTTTAAAATAAGAAAGAAATTTAGAAGAAAAAGGGTTTTTGGAGCAGAATCCCATTGACTGGCATTGAAGGGTTTTTTTGGGAAGACAATTTCAGAGAATATAAAGTACTTCTGCGGTGATGAGGCAAAGACTGAAAAGGAGGGGGATCCCAAGAGATGGCTTGGATGGCCCCATGGTCCACAGATGTATTCTGAAGGTCACTGAGAAATTCAGCTGCTTAAATCAGTCCTTTTATGTTTACGTGTGTTCGGGGGCTTAAGGAGAGGAATAATGCACATTCAGACTTGAGGTTCTTTATCTTCACATTGCACTGTCTGCAGGTCTCCAAACGCAGCACTGCCTTTTCTGTGTAATGCACAAGGCCAATTTCTCACTGTGACAATCTGCTCCTGGCACTTGCAATAATAGAAACTAGCTGTGCTTAATGTATTCATCTCTGGTATTTCCTATACTGTAAAGAAGAAAACCAACCCAAAATTGCACCTATATTTGCTGTGACTCGATCAAGAGCTGACAGATAATTTCTGGAACATGTCTGTGCTGGGATCCTGACTGCTCTGCCAAATTTTACGCCTTTGTCTCGCAGTGCTGCTCCTTCCCTCTTCCTTGTCTGTGCTGCTCTGCCTCACCTAGCAGAGGCCTCTGCTTTTCCAGCCTTTTGGCCAGATCCTGATTTCCTATCATCTTGCCAGAGCACCGTGGGTCTGATTTCCTTCCTCACCAGAATGCAGGCTGTAAGGATGAGTTCTGTCAACTTGACAGAACTAGCCAAGTTGATTCTCTTTTAAACCAGATAGAGGGTAAACTTTTTTTGGATCATCAGAGAGGATGAGCTGTCTTGATGCATTTATTCAAATTAAAGCAGTCCTGGTGCTTCGTATTTGGAAAAAGCTTAGAGCCATGACAAGAGGTAGCAATTGCTTTTAAGCAAACATGGGCATTTTCCCAGCAGTTCTAGGGTTAAGGAAATTGCAGAGGGGTGACATGGTCACTGTGTTCCCTATTTTTGTGTGTTGCCAGTAGCGAGAAGGGGGAAACTTTGATTTCTAATCCGCTTTGGAGGAGGCTCCGTATCAGGGCTGCACAGAAACATCCAGTCAAGCAGCTCCTTTATCATAAAGGGGATTTTAATTAAAACTGTTCTCGCATCATAAGCGGAATGAGCGTCAGTGCCAGCCAGCCCTGTACTGGGCATTTATCTCCTTCAAACCACATTACCAGTAATTGCTGCATTAAATCAAAGTCGAGGGAGATTACAGGTCTGAATTGGGCAGGCGGCTGGTGCCAGCACGGGGAGCTCCGTGCTGCCGAGCTGCTGATATGGGAACCCCCTCCGCCCCCCAGCCAGGGGTGAAGTGTCGGAGGGCTGCTGGTTCCCAAGAAGCCCTTCTCATTACAGGGCGGGAATTTTTGTCATAACCTAGGAGGAGTGGCAGGCTTTATGCTTGGAACATTTTAAGCTGTTGGTGTTTTTCTGTTAACTTCCTTTTAAAACATGCAAACCCAAACTCAAAACAAATCCTGTGGCATTACTGTTAATCGCACTCTTGACTCCTGTTTGGATCCACCGCAAACATTTGCTTTTGTTCATTTTCTATTGCTTATTCCCACCCTGAAACTCCAGAATAAATCAGTTCTTCTTTTGATATGTTCCTTTCTCTTTACCTTCCTTGCTACAGCTCCGCTATGGAGCTGCTAACTTGGTCCCTCTCTGCCCTGATACAGGAGAGCTTCTCCCCTTCTTCACCTCTCCCCCCGCTAAGGAATTGTATCTTCTTTGACCTGTGGTTCCTTTGCCAGCTATGGCTCATTAGTTCATTTAATTATTTTTCTAGTATTTTAAGCATTCTGTTGTCTCTAGCTTTAGAGCAGCTGTTTTCCTTCCTCTTGTCCCTATACTTTGACCTTGGTGGCTCCAAAAACCATCTGGTCATACTAGCGTTGCTTGTGCTTCTACTCGCCAGACCTCTGATGGGGCGAGGCTGAGGAACGGCCGTGCCCACATGAGGTTTTAGGCATGTGGACTGGCTGAGGTAATTAGATCTCTGTGGGCAATCAGTGAACTATCAAAATGTGACAGCTGGATTTCTAGGAGCTCTTATTAGATCTGTCTTATAATTGTAATGAAGGTATGTCAGGAACAGAATGTGCAGAAAGTGTGGGTATCTTTTTTTGCGTGTGTGGCCATCATTTTCTTTGTTTCCATCTTGATGGCAGCTATGTATTTTTGTGTTCTACTGCAGACAATCTGGGGCAGTTGGGTGGCAGTGATGGTTTTAATTTATTTTGCCCAGAAATGCCTTTGGCAATCTGCCATTCTGAAGTTTGCTTCCTGCAGGGTTTGTGCATGTTCCAGTTTCCTCTGCTGGGGACAAGGGTCTCATTCCTCACGCCACACTGAGGACCTGGTAATGTATGTGAAAGAGGATGCTGCAGTTCGACCTGCCTGCTCAAGCAGTTCAGTCGCAGGCCATTAAGCTGTATTAGACTTTCAAGATTCACACAAGTTTCTCAGAAGCTATCTAATTCGGAGCAGTCGCAGGAAGTGTGCCTGCTGTGGCCCTTCAGAGCTTGAAGTTGCAGCGTCTGCTTCATTACAGTGTGAGCTTGAGATGCAGCTTAAGTATTGCCCTACTTTAACTCTGGCCTGTGCACAAATCTCTAGCCTGAGATAAGTGGTTCTTTTAAATCCATGCTAAGAGACCTGTAAAGCCATAGAAGCTAAAGTTTGAGCGCTCCTGAGATCCAAGCCAATAATGCAGAGGAGTTGCAGTTAATTTTTGCGTTGATAGTCCTGTTACCATGAAGTGAGAGTGGTGTCACTGGAGAGATGTGCAGAGAACATGACTCAAGTCTTTGGTGGAGTTTTCTTGATAAGTTACAGAAAACAGAGAAAAGGGTTTTCATGGGAGCCAGGAAACCATCTTTACAGCTTCCTGGTATTGGGACAGAGATGCAAATAGTGACAAATTGGGATGAATGAATGTGTGAGAATTTTTTTGTAGAGGTTACAGAAAGCTGCTGAAAAGATTGTGTAGATGGTGCAATCAGAAGAAGCCCTTGGTTGTTGTTGTCCAGGGACTTTAGCTGCTGTGGCTTGTTTTAGAACTTGCTGGGGGTTGAAGCTAGCCCGCAGGGCTGAACTGTGTCAGACTTTATTCTGTTCTTCTTGGCTCTTGGGGAGAAGTGTGGGTAGCAGTTAGCTTACGTGCCCATAGCTGACCTCTGTGCCCACGTCTTGGGACTCTGTGTGAGAAGAAAAAGATTTCCGGAATTTTGATCACTCCTGCTTTCTCAGATAGGTTTCAAAAAACAAAACCACCCAAACAAACACAATCTAGGCGTTTGCTGCTTTTTACTATTTTTGTCTTAGTCTGAGGCAGAAAGTGATGTGAGCTGACATTGCGTCCACACACCTCTTTGCTGCACCATAGCCTTTTACTTCTCCACTAAAATCACCAGAGGAGGGACACAGCAATAACTAGCACCTCTGCCCCAACAAGAGTAGTCCCTGGGGTCACTCCCTACGTTAAAACATGACTTGCTGCTGTCACCATTCATTTAGTGTGTCTGACTTTCCTCTCTCAGGGTAAACTGTGTCGTTCTTGCCAAACCTCGGCTTTGCATGCTATTTCTGGATCCTTTCTGTGCACTCGGCAAATGCACTGAACTCTTAACTGCAGTACTGGTATTTTGTTCTTGAATCTCTTTGGAGCTGCCTGAATTTTGTTGGTTTTTTTTTTTTTATTGGGACTAGGAAAAAAACAGGATTCATCATCTGAAGCTTAGCAGGCGACCAAGATTTTTGAACTGAGGCCTACAGAAATTAATATACAGATGTAATTCTTCCATCATGAAATTGTCTTTGCAGATTTATGCTGAAGGTGTCGTATTCCATATACTGCCATGCTGCAACTGTTTCCAAATGATTTCCTGAGATTTATTTGGTGACCTGCTGTTGTGGCAGCTAAAGGTCCTGCCTGCATGATGTTCTCCAATTCCTCAGTTCCTGCCAGTAATGCAGTCTCAGACCCTGCTGTCTCACGTAGACTGTGCTGCCTGTTTATTTCTCCTTTACTTCCATTCCATTAAGAGTTTGGCTTAATATTTTTGACATGTTCTGTCTTTTGCTTCCACGGTTAACCGTTTGTGGACAGCTGTTCTGCTATTCTGGTTGAACCAAGTTGGGCAGGGAATGTCTTTGCTCCTGTGTCAAAAGAACAAAATGCTGCCTGAGAAAACCTTTCCCCCGAATTCTGTTTTTGTTTGTGTAGCTGGGAAGCCATACTGTTCTAAGGTAGGGATAAATTTAAGTTGGTACTAGCGTAATTTATTGTGTGGACACTCTTTAACTTGGAACAAATACCTTTTTCTATTTTAGTTTGTCGCGTGGAAGCAATTTGATAAGCTGGGTGGTGGGGTGGGGAGGAAAATCCATACCCAAACCATCTCCCTTAGGGAGTGAGCACTCAGCTAGATGATTAAGTCAGCCATGTACCGCAGTGCTGCACCATAGTTGACCATGTGTTCCTTTACCTTCACCCCAGGCAAAGGCGAGGTAGAAACGTGTTAGCTCAAACCCTGGGCAAAAGCGGTTTATCCCACCAGCACTTGCAAGGGACCGGGAAGGCACGAGGTGTCACTGGTGGCCCCGTGGTGGCTCGCTGCTGGGGCTGAGATAACGGCACAGCTATACTTACACTGTGGGGGAAACAGCCGGTGTGGTCCAACCCTAGTTTGTGATTCATTCAATTAAAAATACTTGGTGAGAGTATCTCTCATGCTACCATCTGGTGACTTTTAATAATATTTATTCTTAGGAAGATAGATCTTTGAGGAATTAACCTTAATTTTTGTGGGCTTAGCATAGATCTGGAGAAATGCTCAGGCTTAAGCTGCTGTATTTCGTAGAAGAGTCAAGTCTTTCTCTTTTGCATCTCTGTGTTAACTGTCTAGGTATAAATGTTGTCCCCTTAAGGATCACCTAATTGAACTACTGCCTCTTCTTAAGGGGAAAAACAAAGTGGGAGTATGAGAGACAAAACTGGCAAAGCTTTTCTCAGAGTTTCTGGAGTGAGGAGATGGATCTAGCAGGCTCCACAATGAAGGAAAACTGTCTCTGCTCTATTCTTTTTGTCTGTGTCCTCTTTCTCTAGTGCCTCCAAAGGAATATAGAAAGGTGGTACGGCTGTCATTTAATGTCTGAACTATCAGAAGAAAACTTCTCTTGCTTGATGTTGAAAATCTGTATCTGGACACCTTTTTATTTTCCATGCAATAGGCAAAAAGCATTTTGATGGACATGTAGCATTATTACCAAGATCAATGCATATACAAGTGTTCCCAAAAGAAAGTTGTGCTACGATCACCTTCTTTGCCAAATGTTTTAGCCCAAAAGTACACTTATTTTCTTTCTGAAGTAGTGCCAAGTGCTTAGGCTTCTCCCTGAAAGGAGGCCCAGGCCCAATATGTGGTTGGTTTTTTTTCTGGAAAATCCATGTATACTTTCTTTTCCCTCTTTATACTGTAATAATTCTGGTAATAACCAAGGTGATGGAGCCTGTCTGGTTTTAGAAACTTCTTTTGTACTTGTTTCATACTCGGGTGTGCTGGAGTTTTCTCAAGAAAGCATAATTAAACCCTGTTTTGTAATGTGTGCAAAGCGATGGCTTGGGGTAGAAATCAAAGCTGAAGTCATGTCTTCGATATGCTGCTTCGAAATGCTTCAATATCCAGACTGCTGACAGATCTATTTTGCAACTTAATCATTAATATATTTTTGTGAATTACTGTTCTGTTAAAGCTGCCTTCCTGGGAGGCAGCTTGTTAGCTACCATCAAGCATGAAATCTCAGTTCTAGGAGCACAGTCTTTTGACAGAGGATTTTTCAAACTTCAGATGAGTGTTCGTTGTTACCTTACATTTTTCCTTTGTAATAACTTCAGAGACAGACTTTAGGAAATCTGAGGTTTGCCTGAATTGACTCCGGGTGCTTAACAGATAGCTGAAGGTGTATTGGTAGGATCTTTACTTCCAATTTCCGGAAGGCTTCCTACACAGATGTAACTTCAGGATCAAATGTCTTTACCTTCCTGCAATTTCACCAAGAGTTTCTCTTGACAGCCACGACTGTGTAGATGGGGTACTGAGAGATCTTGGTTTCTGGTTGAGGAAGGTCCAGGTTTGTGATTTCATGAGTCCTGGTTTGGTCTGTAGGTTTCTGGAGTTTGCTATTCCTACATTCTGCTGGATGGCTGTAGGGAAGCTCAACAAAACAAAATAAAGCTAGTTGTCCAGCAAATAAAGGTCTTGCAATATGCTGCTTTAGTAGACTGACGTGGTATCCTTGCTTCACCTCCATTTTCCATGTCCTTCCCTAAAGTAGAGTTTGAGGCTTTGAAAATAAGTGGTACTTATGAAATAATTATTTTGAATTTTGACTTGTCCTCTTATGCTGTGTGTTTGTAATTGTGTTTTAAAACTGTGCTAGTTTTCCAGTCTAGACACACCATTAATATTTAATAACAACACACAGGTGATGCTGTGAAGAGCTGAGGGTGGTAACAGGATGCAAGTATCTTGTGTGCATGTTGCTTGGCTATTAAGCCACTTTAGATCAGTTTCAGGACTACAAAACTTGGTTGGGGTATGTTTAGAGCGATAGAAGCAGATGCAAACAGATTCCATCACTTGTAAGTAAATTGCCTTGTGAATGGGAAACGTAGTATTTTGTAAAATTGGAAGGGACTTTAAATATCATCGAATTCCAACCCCCCTACCATAGGCAGGGACAATTCCCACTAGACCAAGTTGCTCAAAGCAGCTTGACCTTGCCCCATCCAGCCTGGCCTTGAACATTTCCAGGTTTGGAGCATCCACAGCTCCTTGGGCATATTGCAGAGGAGGATTGAAAAGGGAGATCTCCAGTGCTTTGAGAGGAAAGGATGTGACCAGAAGCTATTTCAGAGCTTCCACTTTATTAAATATTGTCTTTGGTATTTTCTGTCTTAAATTTTCTTGAAATTGTGAATTTTGTCTATAAAAACTGGAATGTGTAATGACTGAGGTTCTATTATCTGCCTGAGGTATTTCCTTGGCAAAAGCGGTGAGTGTGATAGGGCTACCTTCTCAGTTACACATATCCTGTTTTTTGCTGCATTCTCTAGCTTTGGGCTTATTAGGCTGTTTGCCAGAGGGATTTTTAATTTCCTTGGATTCAAAGTGTGTTTTTTGTAATTTCATTTGTGCTAATGTGTTTTAGAAACATAAATCCTAATGAGGAATGAGTAGCACTAACTAATCAGACTGGGTTCAGGCAAGCAGTGGCTCCTACGGCTTTACAAATGCATTCAAATTCTCTCCTGTGATGTCCTTATTACGCTAATCCAACACGCTCTCGTTTGCTTCTGCTGCTACTGCACATCCCCCAGAACTGCTGGTTCCATTTCTGCTTAATGCATCTCATTCCCAATCTTTGGCATTTGCATGCTTTACATGTTTCACTTGCAGAAAACGCTCTGGCTTGGTGCTGAGTTATTCGCTCTCCTGCATAGCTGATCCACCACCAGATCTTCTCGCTCTTGAGATCAGGACATCTATGTAAAACTGCTAGGTTACTGAAATGTGAGGAAAAACAATTTATCCAGTCACCTATTTGTCATCATCTTTGCTTCTGCTTGCCATTTTGGAATATTGAGCTTCCTGTGCGTGCTCTGCCTGCGTTTATGTCCTCCCCTCTTGAATCTTTAATGATTTCAGGGTCAAAATAACAACTAGACTTACCTGGAGTGAGCAAAAGCCACACTCGGTCTCAGGATGTGAGACTTGCTTTGATGCACAATGAGGATCTCTTGCAGCTCTAAAGATGTAATCTTGGTACCCTATACTGTTTGTCTAACACCGGTATGAGCTGCTCGATCTATTTAGCTGCTATGGAAATCAGTACATACCCAGGCAGAAAATGCATCCTTGCTTGCTGGCATGTTTCCTACATTTACATCAGCCTTTAAAAAGCAGAGACATATTGTAAGCTGCTCATCAGATCCCTGATGACCCAGTTTAGCAGATGTAGTGATTGGCTAATTGTTAAAGATGCCATTTTTGGTGGGTGAGAGGAAGAGCATCAGCCAGGCTTCTAGTGATGAAGAGTTAGAATCAGCGGAGGTAAGAGCTCTTTAGTGGGAGTAACTAGTTAAGGCTTGGATTAATTTGGAGAACAGAATTATACTAAAGATTTTATAAATGCAGTTTATAGAATGAAACTGTTGGTGTAATTTCTTTAGTAAAGATCAATGTGGTGTAATGACTGTGCAGCATGGAAATACTTCAGGCTCCATGCTGTATTGCTGTGTCCCTGCAATACCATGTTTTTTACCAATTTTTTTTTTTAAAAAGTAATTCCAGGTATTTTCCACGTACTATGGCTGCACTTCATGCATAGGGAGACTACAGCTAACTTACGTTCTTATAGCTGTACTTGTAGCTGTGACTTAGCATGCTTGCTATAAGCAGCCTGAAGAAAGCAGGGTTGTGGTCTTTCATTTTCCAAAAATGCTCCTCAGTCTGCAGACATCAAAGACCAGTGCATGTGAAGGAAAATTCTGGGTTTTGAGTATGTTGGGAAAAACTTATGTGATCTCCATGCTTTGCTTACTACAAAGAAAGGAAAATTAGGTAAATGCTGCTACTGTAGCATGTGAACCAGTATTTGTAGGCAAAGCAATGGGTAGGTAGGAGGTGGAAAAGAATAAAGTTCAATGTTACAAGAAGAATAATAAGATTCAGCAATACCTAGATGGATGATACTCTTAGTTGAGGAAGCTGGGAGTTGTGTGATTGGTAAATGCACAAACATATCAGCCTTTTTCTTTTCAGGCTCTCAGCATTAGAAATAACAAGTAGAGGAACCAGAGCTACTGGTGCAGAACATGGAACTGGATATTATAGGGATAATATCAATCTGCAAGAATAGTAAGCATGGCTTTAACATGCATTCAAGATTATGTGTGGTTCAGATAGGGTAGATGTAAAAGGCTGTGTCGTATGCAGTAGACTGTAAAGAAGAAAGAAGAGTAATACTGATAATGCAGGATGTGTTTCTGGTCAAAATTGCTGTGGGGAAGAAAAGTAAAAGAGGTCCCAGAGGGAGTACTGTGAGTCTGCTGTAATCCCTCATAGGATTGGATTCGGATACAAACTTGAGGCTCTGAAATTATATTATTCCCAGTACCATTAGAGAGATAAATATTAGATTGAGAAAGTTTAATTTCTCAGATAGAGCTTGGAGAACAAATAAATGCTGCTGCAAACAATAATAGGGACAAAAGATTTTGTCACTGTGGCATCATCACTTGTTGTTGAGACAGTGAGTGAATTATTGGTGCTATGACTATTACAGGAAAAAGAGCTGTTTAGAAGCCTCCATGTCCCCACCTTTGGATAATAACAATACAAGCTTTGATACATGAAGGAAAATATTAAATGTCTATGGATTGAAAACTCAGACTTCAACTGTAGAAGTATGTGGTTTGGGGATTTTTTTGGATTTTGGTGTTTGCTTTTTTTTTAATAAATACTTTGGATATAAATTCTAGATGATATAAGTAACGGGGAGAAAACTTGTAAGATGAAACTTCATCCAAACTGGGGGCACAATCACCTTATAAAAGCTGTTAGGTGCAAAAAGAGAATTTACAAAAAAAAGAATTTGGCAGCAGAGGCTGCTGTGCCTTTAAAGTCAGTAGGGATAAAATGAGAACTGCCAAAAATCAGGCTCAGTTAAACCTTGCAAATGTTGCTAAAGAAATGGATTGACATTTTCTCAAAATCCAGTCAGAGAGAAGGAGCCACTTAGTGTTGGGGATAAAGTAGTTACTGAGTATACTCTTGTTGTCATCACAGAATTGAACAAATCCTTTTTGCTGTTATTGAAGGTAGAGTGGATCATGGGAGCTAGGGCAGGATGGGTAACAGGCATAAACCTACCGTAGAAGCAACCACATTGGATGCTTCAAAGAGCCTGGAGTGTACAGGCTGGGCTGGGGGGCAGGGTTGCCTGGGGAAGGGTGATACCTGTTCCTGATTGTGAAGGAGCCGGTTTGTGAAGTTGCAGATCTGATACAACTTTTAATCTATCAAATCAGGAGTGCTGTCATATGTTTGGAGGACAGGAAGCGCAATAGCCCTATTGTGGTGGGGGGGGATAATCTGAGTAAATACAGACCTGTTGGTCCAACCTTAGCTGGATGCTGACACAAAAATTTTAATTAGAGACTTGGACATAGGTTAAAAATGCAATAAAAGTCAACTCAAATCCATCAAAATAGGATTGTGCCATATCAACCTATCTATTTTTAAGATAACTAATTTTCTGAACTCGATAGCGTGCATTTTTTTTAATGGGATGATGTGTCTTTCTGCAGACAGGTCCAACAGTAGCTGATGTGGTGCTACAGGGGAAAGTACTAATGAAGGTAGAGAAGACGGATTTTAGTGCTGAAATTGTGAAATGATTAGGAGCTAATAATGTTGTTCTGGGTAATGTCTTTTTAAAAAAGAAAAGTTGAGCACAGACTAGATTAGGTGCAAGACAGGGCTTCCAGAGATTAGGGAATAGCAAGCCTGTCAAGTAACAAAAGACCAGAACAGCTGCTTGTTTAGATGGGTAGACAGGAGATACAAGGGAGGTTAATTGTGAGGGAAGGAGAAAATATGGTTAAGCCAGAGGATGGTACTGGCACAAGAACAAAGAATAAACAGAAATTGCTCAGGACTAATGTTAAACTGGAGATGAGCACAGATCTCAGCTGTTAGGGGGGTGTGTGTGTGTGTATTCTAGAGCAGCCTTTTGGCCAGGGTAGTGGCTGCAAAAACCATTCCAAGATGTAGTGTGATAAATTTTATGAAAAGTTTAGATGATGATGTATGGTAGCAGTTGATCTGATTCTGTGTGTCAGGAGGTCTTTTCCAGTCTTCATATTTCTCTAATTTCAAAATTATTTAGATGTGTAAACATTTGCAGGAACAAGGCTGTGATTTTATAACAGTTACCTAACTTGTGTTACTGGAAGTGCATGTGCATAGCAAGTTATATGGTAATGCAGTCAGGCCTTTATCTCAAAATAAAATTATGGAGTGCAGCGCCATCTTATATTTGACTAATGTTTGTTGCAAGTCAATGTGAAGCAGTAAACCAGCCATTATGGCCAGCCTTGCAGAAAAATCAGCAGTTTATTACTAGTCAATAAACTCCTGCTACATTCATCTTGGCATATACAAGTTTAAAACTAGTTTTTGTCATTTAATTTTCGGGGGGGGACAGGAGGTACGATGCTTTGTTGCCAGTGCCACCCAGGCATCTTAATGCTGGTTGAGTACTTAAAATCTGTATCAAAACCTTTAAAGCATGGCAATTCTATCTGGATCTGTAGTTAAAAACAACAGAGGAGATGCTCCCTGCTCCCCCTCCTTGTTTTGTTTTGCCCATTTGATGGTTATTTATAGATAGTAAGATATCTGCACTAGGATTTAGAAATGTTTTATTCCCCTGAGGCCTGCTTGGAAAGGACAAGAATTGGATTGTGAAACAAATGTAAGGTTTTAACTTAGTTAGGGATTTGGTTTTAAAACCTGGGGCAGTAATATGGAGTAGCAAAAACAAGCTGTGGAAAAGACTTTGGGTTTTTATAAATTAATGCCTTTTCATAAAAAGATGCTATTGGAGATACTAAATTGCCTGAGTGCATAGTAATGAGCTGTGCAAAAGAATGAAGGGCAAGCACCTATTGAATGTGTAGTTGCAGAAAGGAGAAGGGGAAACAAACAAAAAAGTATTGGTCGTGTAGAGGAAACCAGACACTTATCTGTGCCCCAAAGTGGGGCTTGCGGGGGGAGGGAGGGGGGCACGGTGCTGAGAGGTGGCCAAACAGCTCTCTGAAGGTGGAGAGGAGGCATAATGTGAGCTCCAGAAAGCTGGATCTGGGGTGAAATAAACTGGCCAAAGGCAGAAGGAGATGGAAGTTCATTGTGGGAGCCTCATCCTTTTTTTCCTAGTGAAGAGATCTAAAAGCATAGCTTCTTTCCCATTTATGGGCAATTAACTTCTCTCTGTGTGCAAATCTTCACACAGAAACAATGGCTATAGAAACTTTTATTATTTTTTTTTTTTAGATGTAGAAAATGTCATGCTTTATACTCTCCAAATTGGCCATGCCTCTTTTGTAGGGAAGAAGTGGCCCCGTGGCCCTAGAAAGATGATGAGAGTGGGCAGCAGCTGCTGTAACTCCTCACCCAGCTCCTGGCTGTCCTTTTGCGAGGTGTCTGGGAAGGAAAGGGCAGTGGGAGCAGAGGAGGAGCCCAGAGCTGTCCTGCCAGGCCGGGTGGCTCAGAGGGCTGTGGGTTAGCCACCCCTTACCTATATTGCAGAGTGCAACACATGCAGATTGTGCTAGATAATCCGTGTATTTAACCTCTTGAAAAGAAAAGAAAACCATTATCTCAGAGTTTAACTCTTTCTGAGGGGGAGGAAGTTATCAGTGATGATGGAAAGGCAGCTACCCCAGAGCTAGGCTGAGGTAGCCATTTACTGGTGCACAGTAGCACTACAGAGAAGTTAAGGTTTAGAAATACAATAAAAAAACAAACCCTTGACTGTACGCAATTAAAACGGGGTTGGGGGGAATTTGGGTAGCCCTTCTTGGGTTTGATCACTGTAAGACCCTTATTTTTGAAACCTGGGAGGGAGGGATTTTATCACTAGCTGTCCTTTTAGAGGAATGCGGGAATCTTTTGTGGGTTTGGGCTGTTAACTCTTTGGGAGCCTGTCTTGGGCCAGAGTCAGCCAGTGTGGTTTGGTGTAGTGATGGGTGAAACCTCATGTGATTTGCTATGGGAGGTCAACCTCTCCCCCCACCCCGGGCCATGGTGCGTCTTCTAAGAATCAGCAGCCGGCTCTCCGGTGTCCGGTAGCACGCCTGGCACGTAGGGCTGGAGGGGTGAGCCTGCCGTTCGGGCAGCTCCCCATCTGTCCCTGTCGGTCAGGGAGCAGATTCCTCCCTGGGAACAGGGAGGACAGGCTTCCTAAAATGGGCACAACAACTGGCTCTGCCCAGCCTTGCCCCCTTCTCCCCAATGCTCTCTGTCCCCCGTGGCAGAGTTAATCCCCCACCACCTCCGCTCCTGGCTTGACTGGAACAGCTGAGGGGGGCAACCCACTGGCCCAAGGCTGGGGTGGTGGGGGCCGTCCCGGGGCCCGGCTGCCCTGGCCAGCCCCGGTTCCGGCAGCTGTCCCTGCCTGCCCCAAGTGCAGAGGGAGGGAGAGGCGTTAAATGATACGGGCACATACTCCCTCGTGAAAGAGATCCCTTCAGCCTGAGATATCAATGTGGCTTCTCCCCTCTCTGTCCCTCCCTCTCCGACACCAAAGGGTTTTACTATGCTAATCCCAGCACCTGTCCCTGCCGAGGACAGCAAGAAGGGAATGGGGGTGGGGGAGGATCAGTCCCATATGTTTTTCCCTGTCCTGGATTGGGAGTGTTCCCTCTGACGCACCTAGAGCCTAGAACATATGCTCTTTTCAGATCCTAAATGCTGTTTGCTTCCTCCCATCCCCGGTGGAGGTGGCTGTGAAGAACCTGTGTCCCCCTCTTCCTGGCAGTGGCTCTGTTTGCTGCCCGGGAGTCCCTGGACACTCCTCAGTTGAGGCTTGCAGGGCCGTTTTCAGTAGGGGATTTCTAATTTTAGGAGCCTCTGCCGCCTATGGTTGAGTGCTGCCTTGCTGGATCCCAGAAGAGAGGGGCTGAGCTGAGCCGAGCCAGGCAGCTCCTTTTTTATTTTCAGCTGAGCTAGTGTCAACCTGAGTGGCCCCAGAGGCCCGAGCCAAGCACTGCGCAGGGCTGCCAGAGTCCTTCCCACAAGGCTGAAAGACGGAGACTCGGGTTTGAAGCTTACAGTCCTGTGTCCATTTGGCCTTTAGCTGGAGGATCTTTGGCTATGTATGGTGTGTATTGTATGGATTACCAATACCCAGTTGTCCAGGTAAGCTAAAGGACAGTGGTGACTTTATAGAATCTTGGTGTTTGTTCTATATGACTTTTGGGGCAAAAATGGAGCTTACGTGCTGGTTTTGTAGAAGGGCACTGCCTCTGTGCTGGGCTCCTTGGTTTGGTGTGTCCCAGGCCTTGCCAGCCTGGAGGCTCTGTAGAGGGCTTTGAGGTTCCCGCACATAAGTGGTACTGTTTGACACTTCAACTGTTTTAGTTTGCATTTTTGGCTCTTTTCTTAATTTTATGTTTTGCTTTTAGGGGGGTTAAGCTGACAGTAATGCCGTGCTCTGCAACCTAGTGTGTTGTTGTGTTCCTTTCTGCATTGTCCGGGCGCATGTGACTTGTACGTGTGACTGCAGTCTGTCCTGCAGGGATGGCTGGCCACCTAGAGAGGCTCCTCACCTATTTTCCTCCTCCCTCCTCTGAAACCACCCACTAAACCTCCAACAAAGTCTTGTTCATCAGCTTTTCACCTTTGGAGGTCCAAAAGAGAGCAGTGCTCAGGGCAGAGCAAAGACTGTGTTGCAACCTCTGCTGGGGGAGGGGGCTATATTTGGAGGACACGTGAGATTTGCTGGCCTGGTGTGTGGAGTCCTGGAGGAGCCAGAGGCCGTGGGTCAGGCTCAAATACTTCTGGAGCCAAGTGAAAGATGATGTTCTCTCCACAGTCCTTGGCCTATTCAGTGTCAGCATTCCTTGTCACAGGCACCAGATTTATCCAGAAAACGTGAAACGTAGTCTGGTGGTTTAAGATTATCTACTGTGAGATACTTCAGATAGCCACTAAAGAGTATTTTGTTAGGTTACCTTGTACTGGGGTTTTTATTACGCACATGAATAGAATCCACCAGCAGAAGTGTGTCTTCTGGTTGTTAAGATTTGTTCCTGATAAATTGGTTCTTTGCACTTGAAACTTTTTTTTCTTCCCTCTGGCCTTGATCCAGCTGGCAGGTTTGCGCCATCTAAACTTGAGCCAGCACAGAAATGCAGGTAATGGGATGTTAAAATCGAAGGCTGTGCTTTCTTTCCACCTTAGTAGCAAAGGGGAATTAGAGGCATAGCAAAAGGAAGACAAATCCTGAAGCTTTCTGAAAGTGGAGTACTTGTGGCTTTCTCTTCTCTCCATTTCTACCAATCCTATGAATATTAAACTAACCCAAGCATTTGAAAGTATAAATGTAGACCACTTACTCAAAGCTAGAGGTTAGTTCTTCGTCTCTGTTCTCACCAGTGTGATTTTAGTGGCCTTGACCTGCTGCTTAAACATCCTTCTCCAGTTTATTTAGGATTTGAATTATAGGAGCCAACCATAAACCATCATGTACATTTGGATGGACACAGAAGAGAATATAAAAGTGGTGCGGATGTGCTCAGGTGGGAGCAATGAGCTTTGCCTGGTGTGGTAAGGATGGTAAGCTGTGCCCTGGCACTGCAAAGGCAGACAAGTTAATTCAGAGTGCTTCATGGTAATGAAGTTTGAATGCATATGTGCTTGTGATGCATGAGAAATCATGAAAACTCATAAGCATTGGCATCTAGAGCTGTTCTGAATATGTTGCTTTTTGAATAAATGCAGTAAGTAGGGAGGGATGATCTCATGCCTCTGAGTGTTCTTCAGGCTTACAGCCTTCAGCTCAACTCGTGCTTCTCTGTGGTTTTTGCAGCATTTTCTGCAGTTTGAGTCTTTGGGTTTCCTTAGAGGATGCCAAGTGGTGATGGTAAATTGGGTGGTGGTTCCATGACTTGCACATAGGAGAAGCTAAGTGGAGGTCCACCAAACTTGTTTCACTTGGACAGAACCTCCAGCCCTCAGAGAGGAAAGGTGATTCGCACAGATTCACCAATTAATTTTATCAGTATCGTTCATTATCAGGTGTTCTTTGTGGGCTCCAGTAGAGCCCAAGACAACAAAGACCTCAAATGTTGCTAGGTCTTTTCACACTTTCCATGGTAGTCTTGAAGCTTTTCAAACTCTGTATCAGAAGTTCATTTCAGATGTTTTTACAGCAATTGGAGCTCTTGCAGACCTGTTTCTTGTTGCCCAAGCATATCCATTGGAAACTAGGGCTTTTCTTTTACTAAACAGGAGCAAAGGTCGATGTATTCCAAGCATGGGGGAGGAGATGTTTTCTGGCCTACAATGGAGATGAAAGAGGGAGACCAGCAGTAGATTATACTGAAGGGAATTCCCATTCTGCTGGCACACGAGCAAAGCAGTTCTACCAACTGGGTGGTGGAAGGCAGTGCAAGTGAGGATTCCATGTGTGGTTGGGCACCTCTTTTTTCCTTAGAGGATTCTTTTTGATAGCAAATATTTCTAGAGGTTTCTAAAGTGAAGGCCAAAGTGATTAGAAATTATGCTAATCTCGTTAACAGCGGTGAGATGATGGTAGCGTGTCTCTTTCTCTGTCCTGAAGGTCTGTGCTACAGCCCTAGATCTTGGACAAGAAGTTGCCACCCCATAGCACAGAGGAGACTGAGAGAATGCAATATTTAAGTGGAGAGAATAAGGAGATTATCCTGAGCAATTTGCTGAGGTCTGGTGAATGAGATGCACGTTGCTGAAACCCCATGCTTTGTCGTGACAAAGGTGTAAGGAGGTCACTGTGGGTTTTGTTGCTTTGAAATGGAATTTACACTTGACCTGGAATTGTTCTCCAGAATCTCAGTTGTAAAAGTGGAGGGGGGGGGGGGAAATCCAATACTTTCCCTGGTTTTGTAATATTGCCTGTAAACCCATAGTATTGTAAGATAATGAATTAGCAGAGAGGATGAGATAACTTGGAAAAATGTGGATTCTGACTCAGAGCCCTATGGGATCCAGCCGTGGAGGCTGGCTCCTTCCCAGAGGACCCCACACCGTGGTTGACTGACTAGTTGTGTGGGGCAGCCGGCTGGTGGCTCTCTGCTTCCCTGTGCTGGTGGGACGTAAGGGCTTGCCGCTGCCTTGGTCTGAGGCTTTCCACACCAGAGGAGTGAATTGAGCTGGGATGCGCGCTCCTGCTGGCCTTCTACCGAATTAGGAGAAAAAAGGGAAGGGAGGGAGGGAGGGAGCCAGCGGTCAGCTTGCAGTGAGTGAAACTGGGAAACTGAAAAGCACTGTGGGTCAGCACGGGCCGCCTGGAGAGCAGCA
Source organism: Scolopax mira (assembly GCA_004320125.1). Taxonomy (NCBI): domain Eukaryota; kingdom Metazoa; phylum Chordata; class Aves; order Charadriiformes; family Scolopacidae; genus Scolopax; species Scolopax mira. The sequence goes on from BJBW01000399.1 coordinate 297,078, forward strand.
CAGTAGCAGAAGCCTTGATTTTTTTTTTTTTTTTTTTGGTGTAAATTATAACCGGGCATATTCATGCAAAGGAGAACACATGGGAATGCAAGGTGTGACTGCACTGTAATTTGGCTTTGCTGCTGCTGCTGAAGCCCAGGGAGTCTCTTTGAGTACCAGGTGTCAAGAAGAAATAGATGAGAAGGGCAACTTGCCTGAGCTGGTTTTATCTGCACATCATGAATGCCAGAGCATCGGCACAGTCCTCTTGTCTAAGCGAGGGGTTGGCAGTTCTGTAGTTCTGTCCGTGGGTTTCTTTGGGTGCAATGGGGGGGGGGGGGGGGGGGGGGGGAGAAGAAAATCAATCAGAGTGTCTCGGATTCAATCTGCCAAATGGGGTAGCAGTATATCAGTCTATTTTATGGGGTTGCCGGGTGAACAAATGCTGCCAACCATGGCGTGCTCAGGTGTTAAGGGCCAGATGCTTACTAAAGATAAATAGGAGAGGGGGAAGAAGCAAGCTGGGAAGGAGTCCAGCACTCTCCAGTTTTTATGATGAAAGAAATGCAGATCCTGGCACGGATACTGCTTCCGGTTCATCCAACGCACCGTGTAACTCACGCCTTCTCCCCTTTGTGGCAGGAGGGGAGGCCTGTGCAAAACGTGACGGCACCCTCGGGCTGGGTGGTGGGAGATGCTCTCCCCTGCCCGGTGAGGTCCAGCTGGGGGAAGCCTGGCTCTGCCAGACCAGAGCGGCTGGTAACGGTGGGATGCAGGGCGGCGGGGTCTTGCCCGTCCCGGACCACCGACCTTGGCTTTTGTTTCCAGCTCCGCGGTTGGGGGGGTGTCTCCGCCGAGCTCCTCGGCGGGGGTGTCCCAGCGGACAGGCGAGGGAGAGCCTGGCCGGGTCCGCGGGGGGCGGCTGAGCCGAGCCGAGCCGGGCGGGGCGAGGCGGGGCGCGGCGGGGGCGGTCCCGGCTCGCATTAATTACCTTCGGCATTCGGGGCGGTGCTTCCCGCAGCCATCTGGCTGAGCCGGGGGGGCGGCGGGGGGATCGGCGGCCGGGGAGGGAGGGAGGGAGGGGGAAGAAAGGGAGGAACACGGGAGAAGAAAGGGAGAAAAAAGGGCTCGGGGGGCACCGCGCCGGCGAGGCAGCGCAGCGCAGGCACTCGCCGCCTCCACGGGGCTGCTGCTTTTTCTTTTATTTTTTCCTCTTTTTTTTTTTTTTTTTTTTCCTCCCCCCTCCTTGTGGCCGGGCTCCCCCATTTTGGTTTATGGAGAAAAAGAAAATGGTAACTCAGGTAAGGCTGGCGGGCGGGCCGGGCTGCCGGTGCCGTGCTGCGGCGGCTGCCCGCCTGGCTTTGTCTGGATGGGAGAGCGGGGGGACCCCGGAGCGGCCGCCGGCAGCGGGGGCTGCCCCGTCGCCTCCCCCCCGGGCGACCGCGGCTCCGCGCCGCCCCCGCCCGGCGCTGGGGCGGGAGGGAGCCCCGCCGCGCCGGGGACCCGGGTTTGGGCGCTTTGGGGAAGGGGTTCCTGCCGTCCCCATGCCCCGGGCAGCCTCGCAGTGGCTAGGGAGAAGAGATGCGTGAGGGGCACGGGTGCCCCTGCTCCCGAGTTAGGCTAAACCCGACTTTGAACGAGCGATACCGGACGAACACCAAGATAAACGTCTTCCCAGCCGTTTCTCCATCTGTCTGCCGGTCACCGGGAGGGCTGGGAAGCCCTTGAAGGTATCGGGAGGCGTGGGGCTGCCCGTGCTTTCCCGAGGGAGAGCGGCTGACGTTTCCTGGGAAGCGAACACAGCTGCCGGGGCCATCGCGTTTCCCCTGCCTTGCAAGGGGATTTTATCGGGCAATGCTCGCCTTATAGGCTGCTATAAGGGTTTGGGTTTTGAAATTTTTATTTTTGGTATGGCATCTGCAAGTCGCCACCGAAAGGAGGGGGCAAATGGAGGAGGAGAGCAGCATCGGGAGCTGGAATCCTTTGGAGTTAAGCATTATATAATGCCTATATAATGCCTAACTCCCCGCAGTGTCTTGCGGAGCTGGAAACCTTTGGGGGATATTCCCAAGGGGGTAGAGGGAAGGACTCTTGGAAGGAACTTTTCTTCAAATCTGGGTTTCACCACTGCTGTTTTTCTGTGGAGCTTTGCAGGTTTTTAAACTAGATGCATACTGCCTTCTTGGCTTTCCTTAGTCCTGGCTGAATCCCCCTTCATTAGCTGCTGCTGAGATCCAGTGTGTCCCACTGCAAGTGGTAGCACTTTAGTGGGTGCCTGGCTCGGGATGAACCTGCTGCAAGATGTGACACCCGCTTTGACACTTCCTGTGTCTCATCTTGCGTTGATTATCAGTGGCTGAAAAATAGGTCTGTGTCCACTCTTAAGATATCTTCGTAGGCTCCCAAGCCCCACCTTCTGCTTCTGCTATTTAGTCCCTTCCATTACCGATTCCTTTTTATCTGGACCAAGGCTTTCTGTTTTGAGATGGAAGAGCACTGCAGAAATCTCCTGAGGCTTTCTGTACCTATCTTTAGTTTTGCAAACAATGCTGAAAAGCTGTGTCTCTGCAGTCGGGGTCCATTTGTGTATCGCTGCGTGCTCAGAGCGTGCCTGGTTTGATGGAGGTGTATGCCCCAAAGCTGCAGATTGGCGTGTGCACGTTTCAGAGAGTTGTTCTGCCCAGCCTTGTATTGCAATGTGCTCTCAGCCATAACTGTTAACGTGCATAAACTGTGTCTGTGCGGTGCAAAAAGGTGCCTGGATCACCAGCACATGAGCATGTGTAGTTTGTGCCTGCCTACGACTGAGCACCCTGAGGCATGAGCTGGTCAGCTTAGAGATGTGCAGAACTGGGAAGGAATGGGATTCTGCTGGAGCACTGGCTGAAACAGGGGAGGGTATAAACTCATTGAAAGGTTTGGGTTATCCTAATAGACTTCAGGGAAATCCATCTTCCACATAAATTGTTAATTTACTGACATGAGAAAGGGGAGGCGTCAAGACCATGCATTCTTAGTATCGGTTGACCTTGAATTATGACTGTCTTAAGAGTATGTACTATCTAGTATAGGTTTTCAGGATTTGCACTGCACATTTACATGCTGATGCTGAAGAAGTTGCATATTAAAATAACAAGTAGGGGAGGAGAGCTTGGACTGTGTCTCAGCTGGGGTCTCTGAATTAACAACGGATAGCCCTTTTATGTAGAGTTGAGGAAGACAGCGAAGGTGAGTTCAGCTGTAGCATCGCTTTCCTTCTTGCAGTGGGGAGCATTTGGCTTACAAAGCTGTTCCTTAGGAGCACTTCATTGCAGTTTTGACTGAGCATAGGGCTGAAGGAGTGTGGCACATCCAGGACAATATCCCCAGCTGCATTATTTTGCAGTGTTGTTTCAAGCAGTGGAATGGCCTTACATGTGAACATATTTCTTTGGGGCTCTGTCTCACGTATGAAAAGTAAATGTTGTTTTTATGTTAAGCTAGTAATTGCCACTGAATGAATTCAGCATTGTTACAGTCTCTTGGTTCATTTTGTTCAGTCTCCAGACATTGTTCCCTGCCTGCTCTGTGTTCTGATCTGTTTTAGGGAGCAAGCTCACCCATCCTCCTTGGAAATCTGGCAGATCAGCCTCTGTATAGCTATGAGGGGCTGGTAAAGCAAGATAAATGGGAGCGTGTGGGGTGGAAAGACTAGAAACAGTGATGTGAAGAAATGGGAATGGCTGTAAGGTAGAAACATGCTTGAAAAAGAGGAAACCAAAATTGCTAATGAGAGCAAGAGCTCAGATTCATTAACAGAAAGTATCCTGGTCTTATCCCCCTTAATCCTAAATCAGTGAAAATGAGCGTTAAACGTGGCCCAGTACATTATGCACTAATTGCAGATAAAAGAGAGTGTCTTTGGTGGATGAGAATTATATGCTAAAAGGCTTTTTCTGTGTGGTGCATGGTGAGGTTGCTGGCTTGCGTGGAGCATAAAGCCCTCCCTTTCTTGGACAGCCCAGTGCCTTGCTGGCGTTTTCCTCCGAATCTGTTTCCCATCAGGGCTGGGAGAGGGGGAAGGTGTCGAGCATCCTGGAGAGTGGGAAGGGAGCTGCTGCCTCCTTAAGGAGTCCCGCCAGCCCATGTGGCAGCCAGCAGTGGAGCGAGCATGTTGCCTGTATGTATGCCTTTGTAATGAATCACCCCGCCATTGTCTGCTGCCCTCCCTGCTGCCAGCCATGGAGCCTTTCACCTGGGCTGCTGCCTGCCTGCAGGGCCTTCTTCCAGAAGAGGAGGAAGGGTTGCTCATGATAATTAAAGCCAGACTGGGGAGAGCTGCTGTTTTCCAACTGTGGCACCCCATTTTCACTCTTTCTCTGTCTTGAGTTCCCAGCTTTTGATGTGGTTGTAGGCAGGAACATCTGAAGGTCCCCTTTTTTGCAGCTGTAGGATCACCAGTCTCCATTTTGTGGCACCATTTGAAGCATCTTTGCTGCCCTGCCTGCCAGCGTGCCCCCTCTTGTCCCCCCCCAGCACCCCGCGGAGGCTCCAGCCAGCGCCGTTTATCTTGGCACGTGTTTGACTTGCTATGCTCTGCCCAGGGCTCAGGGAGGTGATGGCGTTTGTGGCTTTGAGACTAATTTATGTCCTTGTTAAAATGAACCAACAAGCAGCCTCATTTTTTCCAGAGGTTTTCTTCCCTTTCCCTTCCCCCTTCCATAACCCTTTCCCTTCTGGGTGTAGCTGTGAGACAACTGCACAGGCAGAAGTTCCTCACTTGGTCAGATATTTTTTCTAATTAAAAAAAAAATCATAACACGATCGCAGAGCTCCTTAAATGGAGATCTTATTTAAATCAGAGCAGCGGCTGACTCATTAAAGGCCTCTCTGTCTCCTTTCGTTCCTCTGCCTCATTCTCTTTCCCTATCTTTTTCTACCTCCCATTACAGTAATGGTGTGATAAAGCAGATCTTTGTCTGTGTTCCATGTTGGGATCATGCAGGGGGTGCATATTTGGAGGGGGGGAAAGACAGGAGATGGGGAGCCCTGTCACGATAGCCACCTTGTGCTAGCTAAAAATGTACAATGCATCCCATTATAGGAGACCGTCCTCCTTTGTTTGAACTGTCTGCAAGGGAGACCGAGTCCCAGAACAGCCTCCCCCCTCCTGTCTCCTTCCATCCGCTTTAGGATCTGTTTCCCTCCAGGCAAGTAGGATGCTTCAGAGTTCCCCTGCCCCCCTAAAAAGAAGCTTATTTTATTCTATTTTTTTAAAAAAAGAGCTTTTCTCTGCATAGTGGAAGGCTGTCTTTTTTTTTTTTTTTTTTTCTCCTGTCTGCCTCTTCTCAGGAGCTATTACTATTCACCTGTCCCTTTGCTTTGAGGATTGCATCTCCTTTTCCTTTCAGACCAAGTGTCCTTGCTACTTGCTCTTCAGTCTAGTGTTACTCTTGCAAACTTGCATGAACTGTCTAAAGGGAATCACTTTATTCTCTGTCCACAGCCCTGTGGTCTTCCTCTTTCTTTGCTGTTCGAAAAGAGGTGATTGTTCACATGGTACCTGACCCCGTGCCCATGCCTGTCCCCTAGTTTTTGCTTCCCTTCTACTCTTTGTCATAGGATTTTGTTTTAGCACTGCAGACACCATGTCAGCAGCAGAGGTTTGTGAGAGAGGAATCCTGGACAGTCACTTTTCCAGGAGAATCTCCCCTGGAAAGATGGATCCGCAACTCACTTTCCCTGATGTAAGGGTATGGTTGCTTCAGGTAGGACTACAAGTTGCCTGTAACTGTTGTGATACTTGGAGATTTAACTGCTGGATGAGAAGAGCTTATTCTTAAGGGCTTAAAAATCAGTGGGGCCTGTCAGAATGTGGTGAGTGGTTTGTTGTTTTTTTTTTTTTTAAATTCCTTTTCTCTTTACCACCTTTGCTGAGCACTTTCAAATGTGATGGAGTAGAAGCAAACCGCTCCAGGCACTTGCAGAACAGCCTTGGGATGGCAGAAGCTGCATTCAGCATTGCCTAGACAGGATGGCGATGTAAAAGGGAACTTGATATAGCAGTTCCATTTCCTTAAGTCTTTGTCCTAGAAATAATCTTGCTGCTCCCTAATGTATTTCTCATGCAGGTGACTAGGTAACTGTCCCCGGCTACCTGGGAATTGAGAAATGAGGATGCCTAAGTTGCCACAGTACATGCTGTGATATTTGGATGACAAGGCTGTGTAAATTTAACATACTGTTTTATTGTTATTTTAAGAACTATTAATTTGTGAAGTATCTGTATTAATGAAAAGGTTGTAGTCAACTGCAAAAAAAATACTAAGAGTTGAAGGTTGAGAAGGGAAGCCCTTAAAACCAGCAATGTCTTTCCCTGCAGGTTATTAATTCATGATGGCTCCATTGCACTTAATTAGTATTGACCAGCCTTCTACTATAAAATTCTAACACTAGCGTGAAAGGGGGCTGCAATGAGGGGGGTTGGTGGTTTTTATACCTGAATTCTGGTCTTATTAACTGCTTTGGGTAAAGCACTTCATGTGCCTGTTTAAGATACATTTTCAGCAGATGATGTGTGCAGCTGGCTGCCCCTTTGCAATGATTTCCTTAACCTACTTGTCCCCCAGCTGCAAAGACACAGAATTCTTTAATGGGCATCCCTTAGAGGTTTAAGCACCAGGCAAGGGGTGATTAGTTTGCCTCGGTCTTCTCTCAAATATTACTTAAATGGTGGATGTAGTCAGGTATTCTTCCTATCTGATATGTTCCCTGGAATCAGGGTAGGGAAATATTAACTTTGCTAACAAAAATATTTTAGTTTGCTCCTGTAGAGTTATTTATGATCCTGTGCTGTGCTGGACAATTTTTTGCTGGGCTGCTGGAAGTTGTGCTATGCCCAGTGAGGGCAGGAGATGTATAGGCTGGTTTTGTGGAGTTTGCAGAAGCTAGAGCAATTAATGCTTAACTGAAAGCTTTTTGAAAAAACAGTGCAATTTGCTTATATAAAAGAAAATAGAACAAATGCTGGGCCTGTTCAACAGTGTGCTTTGTTTAAAATATCTGATTTTTTTTTTTTTTTTTTTGCTTTGCAAAACTGTCCACTGAGCAATATTATTCACAAACTGAATTGAGAGTTATCAAGATGGTAATGGGAAGGCACTTCAATTCCGGGGCATTTACATATTTTAAGTTGGAAAAGAAACCTTTATTTGTTCTCTTTATTCCTGTGTCTATTTATGATACTCTTTAATCACTTGATTGCATGCTATTTTTTCCCCACAAGAAAGGAAAGAAAAACCAGACAACCCTCCACCCGTCCCCATCAGCTCCAGTATATGTGGCACCATGATGACCTCTACAAGTATCAGTAGCAGGGTTGGCCATTGTAGATGCATCCCACAGACCTCTGCCACTTACACTGAGTGTGTAATTAGCTGTCATTTTCTGTGCAGGCCAGCTTGATCTGTGTTTGCCAGTTGGTTTTGTATATTTGCTGACAGCAGAGGAATGGTGACTTTTTGCAATATTAAGCTCTGGTTTGCACTTTGAGAATGTACCCCAGTAGGCACATTTGCCCTGTTCTTCCTTCCCTGCGTGACCTTTCCTGTCTCACCTCACCTCTCATCATGGGTCTTCTTTTCATTCTTTCCTTGTGATCCCTGGTCAGTAGCTTGTCCAGTACAAGTCCATGTTGTCCTTGTCTTCATTCCTTTCCAGTTATGTGGTATCCTGTTTTGGCACATGACTTTACCTTGATTATTTCAGCTCTTTCTCAGCTGAGTTACAGGCTTGCTTATTCTTTCTCTCCTGCTTCTCCTCCTCCTCCCTGTCCTCACTACAGTCTCCTTGTCGTATGTTTTTTTAACTTCTCCACCCACTCCTTGCATTCCTCATTTACTTTGCCTTTTCTGCTCCTATTGTAGTCAAACTTGTCAGATTCCCCCCCATCACTGTCTGTCCTGTTGGCACTCAGGCTTCTTGTCCCAATTTACTTTTCTTCTGCTACATGTCCAGACCCATTTTTTTGTATTTGAGGAAGTTGAGTGCTACTTATTTAATCCCTACAAAGAGATTTAATTTCTTTGTTATTTGATTTCCTACAAATTTAATGTTATTTAATCCCTACAAAGGAGACGGTGCAAAGTACAAGAGATAGGTCATCTCCTTTCTGTCATTGATTTCCTGACCTGGATCAGACATGGCAGGTATGTCCTGTGAAGCTGTGGGTAAGCCCCAAATGAGAGCATGAAATCACAAAAACACGGTGCAAGTGGCACTCCCAGCCACCCTCAAGAGCATGTCTGTTTGCTCTTAGAATAAACTGTCTAAACCATTCTTGATTGTGAGTAACCTGCCTTAAAAACATTTGTGATGCTGCTGCCAGCCTTGACAAACACAGTACTTTCCTTTGTGAGTGTTGTGAAGTCTTTCCTAATATTTATCATAAAGCGTGTTGCTGCCATTTGTTCTTTCCATGACAAATATGAAGAACCAATTGATTCTTTCCTTTTTGTCAGGTTTTACGTAATAGATTTTTTTTTCTTGCTTTTAGCCTTTTTGGAACATCATATATGGTTTTACTAGCAGATTTAGTTGATAAATGTAAGACAAACACTAATTTTCTATAGTTTTCTTGTAATGTTGGTAGATCCCTGAAGTGCATTTTTTTTCCCTGTTAAACACGAAGTCCTTGTAGGCTTGTCAAAATGGGGGTGGTAGTGGTTCCCCCCCCACCCCACAATTGTAAGCAAGACAAACTATTCCTGCTACTTCTCACTTGGGTTGATTAGTACAACTCAAGCTACAAAAAAAATGACCAACCCCCAAATCAAATGCAGATAGCTTCAAAAAAATTAGTTTGAATGGTTTCTCAGAACTATAAACAACTGAAAACAGCGTTTTTACACTGGGAAGTATCAGCCAACCTGGCTCTACCAGCCCTGCCTGTAATGGAGACACTTTCACCCTGAGTAGTCTCTAAATTCCTGACTGGAATTGCACTCCGAGTAGCCTGTAATCTGAGGGTGCACAGAGACACCAAAAATGTCCAAGTAATTGCGAGGATAATCTTCTGGCCTGCAGTCTTCTGAAGACTGCCCTCAGGCTGGGAGTCTTGAGTATGGTTAAAACCCTCTGAACTGTCCTCCAGGTTATCCTGCTTAAAATTCATAGCCTCTGCAGTTGTGGTCTCGCAGAGTTTAGGATTCCTGTGTGCTTTATAAGTCCTAGTCTCACTGAGCTACCTGGCTTGGAGGGCATATTTGACTTTCAGATAATTGCTTGTGATTAACCAAGATTTAGATAATCAGAGTTTGACCTGTGCAGTGCATAGACCATCATTCACCTGTCAGGTCTCACTGGGGCTTCTTATCTGAAGCCTATGCTCTCCCTCCAGTCCTAATAGTGAAACCTGCTTTAAATTACTTAAAAAGACTGATTTTAAAATGCCTTGGAGAAGAGTTCAGATTTCTTGGACAGTACTCGTCCTCCTTTGTCTCACGTACCCTCTGTGAAGAGTGAAACATGTGTAATTTGATTTGTTGCTCTTTGTAGCTTTTCTTATTTTAGCTCTTGCAGCATGTGAAAGGAGGTTATCAAAGCTGAACAATTATGAAAAGTACGTAGGAATATTGGGGAGCAGGCATAAGAAAGGCTTTTGTTTTCCAGCACGTGTCCCTTCCTGCTTTGTAAAATGTGGTTGAGATAAGTAGGGCAGCAGGGGAAAGGATTACAGAGTTTCAACAGGCGGAGTTTTAGATACATGTTGTCCTACAAAAGATCCTTCCAACCTGAATAGGGAGGTAGAGGTGAAAGTACCTGGTAATTTGGTGAAATTAGTGAATTAGTCTATTTGTTGACTGTTGGTTAGACTATAAGGTATTGTGGTATGTTAGCTTTGCTTGGTGTTCAAATATTTAATGCGCGTAAGTTTGCTTTAATTTTTCCCTTTGCTTTTCTTTGTGTATGTGATGAAGCTGTTAAATGTTGTTACATTTGCTTTGCAAAACCATTCTCTGGTTTGCCTCCCCTCCATTCCAGGACAAAGCTCTCTTCTGTCTCAAAGAAGTGGGAAGGGAAGTGGGGGAAAAGTACTTCTAGGAGCCTTTCTTACATAAGTGTAGTTTGGTTTGAGGGTTTTTGTGTGGGTTTTGATAGGTTTTTGCTTTTGGGGGGGGGGGGGGGTCACTTTAGACCATGTGATGGGGCCAATCTGTGGTAAAGACTGTAGCATGGTGAGAAACAAGAATGAGGAAGGTGGTGACAGGAGCCTGTGGTGACTTGGGACAGTTCCCTGCTCCTGGTGTCCTTCACAGGGACATGGGTGACAGACTCTGAATGAGTGTACACTTATAGTCAAGGAGGGACTGACCCTCTTGGTAGCAGAAAGAATTTAGGTCATCCAAAGCCAGTTGTAAACCTTCATCCTAAGAGAAATTTTCTGAGAGACTCAAGATCTTCAAAGCTTCTTTTGGTCAAAATGCTGCAGGGAGCATGGGAATGAATTTGTTGGATAACACAGACTTCCGAAAGGTGGAAAAAATACTGCAGACATTTTGATGTTCCATCAGAAAGCAAGACTTCGAAATGTCTTATCTTAATCTATGAGATGAATCTAAATAAATAGGGTTAAATCAGATTGAGGGTCCTTGAGCCACATTTTCCATCAAGTCTGAAACTGTGTCTTTGGGCAGCGTGGTGGCAACTTTGTCCATAGACAAAATGAAGATCCTCTTGAAACAAACTCCCCTGTGAGGAGGCAAGAGAGACGGTGAAGTTACTATCCCTTTAAGCTCAAATGTGACTTCTCAGGACCCTTTTTTTATAGTTGTTAGGAATACTCTTAATGGGTTTTGACAATTATCTGCAGGAGTTACTGCAAGTGTGGCACAGATATTGGGAGAAAGCTGCACTAGAGGCTGCAGACTTGAGTTTCTCTGTTCAGACCCACACTGCCCTGCCTCCTGCCTGCCAGCTCCAAGCCTGTCTGCCTGATGGGTGGCCAGGGTCCTGCCTGGCAGTTCAGCCACGTGGCCAAGAACTCGTCTCCTAGCCAATAAAGCAGAAGTATCCAGAAAGCCAAAAGTGGCTTTTTCTTTTTTTTTAGTGGGTGGGTAGGAAACTCTGAGCTATATTATTTGTAACACAGGAAAGAAGAATAGCTAGAGCTGAGTAATAGGAATTTCTTAATGTTTTAGGAGAGTAAAGGAAGACAAATGTCATTCTCCTAGGGGGCTTAGAGAGGACTATAGTGGCTTTCAAAAGTGTAGCAGGCCTCTAGGTTAGCTGTGAGGTTCTGTGTGTCACCATACAGTTATTCAGAGATGCTGTCTGGCTTAAATGTAGGAGAAAGGAAGCTGCTGGCAGGAAAGAACTAAGTTCAATTGATACAATATAAATGCAGAGCTGAGATGAGCCTTCTGGCTACTATTCTGGCAATCCTAGCAGAAGGGTGTTGGTGTGGGGCAAGGCCTCCTGCAGCCAGTCCAGCTGTGAAGTGGTTTGGGAATTGCCTTCAGCTGTGTCTGTCCCAACTTTCTGCCAGGGTTTGTTCTGCCTGGTGAGCTGCTCCTCTGCCCCTGTATGAGGTCAGGTGCCCTAGTCCTGCTGTTGCTGAAGTGTGTGGAGATGAGGCTGTTAATTAGGTGTGATGCTGGTAGTACCCAGCAGAAGCAGAGCGCAAAGCTAGAGGTGGTTGCTCAAACCATTTCCCTCTGTGATCAACAAAGATCGACCATAGCTATAAAATGCAGGTGGTCCTTGTGCCCTGTGGTGCCAAATTCTAGGATTCTGGAAAGCCTTTATGTCCTGGACATGCAAGAGTAAGATATAAGAGTAGTTTTCATCTTAAATGATTTAATGAAAGTTTTTCATATGTGTCCATCTTCCTGTGAATCTTCTAGTGCTTTTTGAAGGCCTAACAAAGCAAAGGGACTTCAAGTAACAATAAATATGTTGGTTGCTGTGGGCTACTTTTCATGCTGTCATTGGCCACTTCTAAACATTAACTCTTCCTAAAAATTTATTAGGACACAAACAATGCTTCAGTTGTGATAAGCTTTGCTAGCCTGGATGCCCGAAGTTGGAAAGGACTGCACAGAACAGAAAAAAAACGGGTTACAGAGCACTGATTTGTTCTTGCGTTTGGTGCTTGGCTAGTCCTGTAAGTTCTGAGTGTTGCCTACCTTTGGCTTCCAGCAGAGCAGGACAGTCCAGATCCCTTCAAACAAGATGAAGTTAAAACCAAATGCTGAGGGCTTATGCTGAAGAACGTTTCTCAGGTTTGACAGTGATGAGGTATGTCTGTGGGCTGTGCTGTCCCATCTGCTGTGGAGCTCATCCAGCAAGCTGGGTCTCCGGCTTCCCAAGCTGAGAGTGTATTGGGTCTCAGAGGGACATCTGTTTTGAAGGAGCATGTTTGTAGGACAGAGCAACTGTCTGTCTGTAGCCTCAGACTGATGAGAAGCGATGAGAAGTAGTTCCTTATGTCCTCATTGTTTCTGATCAAAATTTTTACATCTTCAAAAGAACGATTCCCTTCTGCTTTCTTCTTGTTTTCAGTTAATTGTGCCCCTTCTGAGGCAGTGAGGATTATCATCTTGGCCACTTACATACTTGTGCTGCAGGATCTCCTTCCTCCGTGACATCAGTTACAGTGATATGGGTTTCACACATCTTGTCTCTTAAAGGAGGCAGTTGCACCTTTGAAAATTTGAAGAACTGGCAGAGTCTGCTGAAATCTTGTGGTGTTTTAGGTCAGCTGTCAGTGATAGAAACCTGATCTATGGCAAATCTTTCCCTCCCTCTCCCCAGGGTGCCTACTCTGCCCTTTGCGTGCCAGTGGAGCTGATATGATCCAAATTAACTTTTTCATCTGTTTGCGTTTATTTTCTGAGTCATGAGAGGTCCTCAGGAGCTGCGGGATTAAATGTTGTTTTCCTTTCTAACACTTTTTGTAGCAAACGTTATCTTCGTTTTTGCCTGGGATCAGATGCCTTTTCTCTATGTTGGTGTGCCCCATCATGGGAATAACACGGACCTGCACAGTCAGCAGAGAAGCACTCATTACTTTGATGTCTGCTGCAAAATGGTGGCTCCTGCTCTAAATTACTTAGTGAGGTAATTGTTCATCTTCCAGGATATTTTGCTTCCTCTGTGTATGAGGCCTTGTTAATAAGATAGGAAAGTACAAGGTGTTTTTTGTGCCAGGCTGGGTCTGACTTCTGTCTGGATCCTTTAGTTTTAGTGACGTACAAGTTGGGGTGGTGATTAGGCAGGGGGTTGGAACTCAATGATCTTTAAGGTCCCTTCCCTTCCCTGTAATCCTATGTAAAATCCTAGGAGCTGCTGCTGGCAAAGCAGCGGGATTGTTGTCAATCTCTGAACTATGCTGCTGTGATTATATTAAAAATATAAAATAGCAAACAGCATCTTTTTGGTGGTATGGCTGATGGCCAGTCTTGAAGGAGGGATGCTGCTGCCCTTCCAGGAGCCTTTGGTCAGAAGGGACAGAGAATGGTGGTAGGTGATTGATGCACCTATTCATTAGGCTGTTTGGAGAGAGGTTTTGGTGTTTGACAGTTCAATACTTTGCTTTGGAGCCAATTCATGCCATAGAGCAGGGGGATGAGAAAGAATTTCATTAATGGGAAACCATCTATCCCAAGCAGGCTGTGGAGCACTTGAATGCTCCCTTGGTCTCTTTCTTTGACCATAAGGACCATGGATGAAATAGCAGGAGCTCTGGCTGGTGGTAGGAAGCTCACTCTTGATGTGCTGCAGGACCCTTTCTGCTCGTAGCAAAGACCCTGCTGTTCCCCTTCAAACGTCTAAAAGCAGCTCAAATGAGACCGCAGGGTAATTTAGCAGTTTAATCCAAGATTATGCATCTGTAGACCTTGCTGAGTTGTCACATGCCCTTGCCCACATGCCCTGCTGTGCCCAAGCTGTGACAGGACTGAACTGCTTGGTGCCCAGCTTGTACCTAAAGCTGGGCCAGGATCCAGGTGCAAGGAGTGTCTTCTCCTTGGCCTCTCAAAGGCATCTTTGAGATCATGTGACACATTGAAGTTGCAGTTTAGTTACCATCATCTTTTAAAGTGAGGGCACCAGGAAAGGCAGAAAGGCCTCTCTTTTTATGCACTAAAGTATCTTTTTAGGTACTTTACCTGGAAAGGAGGTGTCCTGGTGCAGCTCAGTTAGCCACAGCAGGCTGGCTTGTGCCTGGCAGTTAGGATAACCTAATTGTGAGCATGTCTTTTGGCTTCCCTTCACTCAGAGTAGGCTTACCTGTTTCCTGAAGGCTTCTCCAAATAGTAAGACCAGCAAATATCTTAATGTCTTTTGAATGTTAGGGAGATATGAACTGGAAGCTGCTATGAGTCCATTTTTGAGCATGGCCATGGGTTTTATTGCCCTATAAATTTGATCCTGAACAAGTGTCTTATATATGACTGTTTTCTTTCAAAATTTACTGCAAAATTTTAGTTGTTCCCTGAAATTGTCTTTATAGTAAAAAAAAAGAGTTTCTTTATAGGTGAGAACATAGCTAAGGTCCTAGTTAAAAAACCAAGCTTTCAGCATTATGAAAGTCAAAATAGTCGCCAGTACATCAATGACATGCAAATGACATCTGAGTAAATGAATGCATTTTTTGTTATGTCCTAAACCTATTTTCTAGCTGATTTTATTTGTGCCAATGCTGGCCAAGTTGCCTACATCTGTTAGCATCCCACAGAGAACCCAGTGGAGCTGCTAGCAACCAAGAAATGCCAGAGTAAATGCACCGCTGAAATTAAGGGAGGGAGTCGTGGGGGGAAGAGACAGGCTTTCTCTCAAGCTTTTGGGTTTGTCGATCTTGGATTTTTGCTCTTCCAAGGTGCAGTATTGAAGATTTAAAACCCTGTGGGGTCTTTAAGCAAATTATTTTCTCCTCGAGTGCGAGCACTACACCCGAAAGCCAGAGGCCCCAGAAGAGGTGAAAGCAAAGCAAGCAGTAGCCGTGTTCGGCACCTCTGTGGAAAGCAGAGCACCTTTTTACATTTTCACAGTGGTTTTGCTTGTTTGGAAAGTAACCGGAGCTGTGCTCATGAATATTTGAGGCTCTCGGGTGCCTGTTGAGGGCTGGAGGGAAGGAGAGCTGGGGGAGGGCAGGCGGTGAGGGGAGCTGGAGGGGCAGAACAGGGAGCAGCCCTGGCCCTGCGTGGCTGTCTCATCTCTCATGCTCGTAGACTTCTCATCAGGATGAATGTGCTCTGAAATATTTATTGCCCTGTTTAAATATTCATCGCTGCAAAGGCAGCGCAGCCTGATGGCAGCAGCAGAGCCTCAAGGGACAGGGGCTGCAGCAGTCCCTGGCATTTCCTTTCAGTAATATGATAAAAATATATTTTAAAAAAATAATAATAATTGGGCATTCCCGCACTGCAAGATTGACAGGAGCAGTCAGGCGTACATCTCAGTGTTTCCTCTTCGTGCCAGAGACGCGTGTTTGCTTTCAGGCTCGTATGCTGGGGTGCTGTTCTTGGTTGCCAGATGCTAATGCTTTTTTCCAGGCCTGTATCCTGGAGCGAGTGGCTTTGTTTAGCCTGACACTGTGTGCGTGAAAGGGGATGTGCAGAAGGGGAGACCGGTGGCTGAAAGGGTTTAAGTTTTGCATAGCCTGTTCTCTGGTCTTTCTGTAGGAGTGAACAGATAAAGTGAAGAGTGGGGCAGGGGGAAAGGACCTTTAATACGCTTGGCTGTGGAAGGTGAAACACTGCTGGCAATTATGAAGGGGTAAATTTCATGTGAATTCATGCAGTTACCTATTAATGGAGTTGCAGATGCTGACAGGCGTGCCATCAAAATGAGATGCTCTTACATCAATTTAGCCTTTAAGGTTTATTGATTTAGTGTCAGTAAAATACAGCAGTTTAAAAGTGGGGCTACCAGTAATATGCATTAGTTTAATGTGAATATTTGGTATATTGCTGCTGTTAAACTCACATATGTTTTATGTGACCAAGGTGTTGATGTGGTGGTGATACGGGAGAGCAGCATACTTCCAAAGGTGCTGCTGAGCACAGGGGCTGTGGGAGCTGCATTAAGGGCACCCAGCCGAGGAGGAGCCATCTGAAAGGTGGTCAAAGGTGCTGCTGGCCTCAGTCTTCACCTTTCAGCTGTGCAGGTGGCCTGTGTAGGGGAGAAGTTCATGCTGGTTCCTGGTTACAGCAGGAATTTAATAAACATGCTTTAACTGGAAGGCCTGGGGGAAAGAGGCTTTAACAGGATTTTGTAACAAAGGGAAAATCTTTCCTGAGGTACTTGACAAATTCGCTGTGTATAAACCATCTTTGTGCTGGCTTACATGGGGACACTCTAAAAGATAAGCATAGGCGAAGCAGGTAGTGGCAATAACATATGCTAAATGTCCACATAACCTCTTGTTCAGGGATGAAGTGGCTTTCAGGTGCATTTTCAAGTTGCGCTTAATGTAGCGTAACTATGGGCTGATGTGAGAAGAATAGTCCCTCTCGTCTCTCTGCCCTGGCCATATGTTCAGCCTCCTCACTGCTTTGGGCACTGTGCTTAGGCAGATATAAAGCAAGACAGTTCAGTTTATGACCAAACAGATAACTATTGTTTGGCTTAATTTTCTGGCTATGGTCATGGCATGACTAGATCTCACAACCACCAGGGAGGGAAACAGAGCTGCTGCACTGAGGCCAGTTGGTAATTTATCATATTAGGTAGTACATGAAACTGCATCTATACTTCTCAATGGCTTGTTCCTCTCTAGAAGGCGAAGTCATTTTACTTATAAATGTGTCTGCTGCTTAGTTTAATCTGCTTTAATTTATGTGCATCGGCTTCCAGCAGTTCTTCTTAGCTTTCTGGAATATTGTCCTATAGATCTGCCTTTAGATTGTCTGTATGTGTTGTAGGCCATTAGGTCTCACTTGGGTACCTCTGTTTTGAATGGCATAGTGTTTTCAGCACGAAGGCATGAAGAGATGGAAAGGAGAAAGGACTGAATCCTTCTCACAAGCTGACTTAATGACTATCATTTAGAAATCAGTAAACAAAATAAAATGGTGTCTTTTACTAGAGCTGAATTTATCAGACTCAGCTTCTGGCTATTGGTTTTCTTGATGCCTTTGTTCATTAAATTAAATATTATTAGTGCCTGCTTTTTATTTTTTTCCCCTCATCATTAATGTACTTTCGCAAAATAATGAGTTGCCAGTTAATTTTTTTTGTTTAGATAGCAAACAAAATAGATCGGGCTTTTCAAGTTTTTCAGTGTACAGCCACATGGCTTTTTCTGATCTCGTGGTCTTTTTTTTTATGGCTCTTTTGTGTTCCCTTTTGAATTTTTTAATGCCCTTTTAAAAATTCTTACATGGAAGCATGTATCTTATTTTTTGTCTGGCTGAGACCACATACCAAAGTAACAATGCTTCCTGCCTCCTACTTGTTGGTAATATATCCAAACAACTGCAATCACTTCTTGTACCGGGCTGCTGCACTGGCAAGTTGCTTCTCCATGACCCTTTGCTCCTTTCCAGAACCTCTGCTGTCCAGGATACATAGTGGAGGCTTCCTTCAAAATGGAAAACTCCTCTTGGAACAAAGGAGGAGATACGAGAATGCATTGCTGGAATGGAAAGTAACTGTGGGAAGAAATCTGCGTTTTTTTAAACCGTCAAATTTCTGTTCTCGAGTGTGTGCCAAGTCAGTCACAGATTTCCTCCGCCCCGCACCCTGCGAGCAGCTTGATATAATATTGTTGCTGTGTTACTGAGTTGTGGCACTCGAGTCACAGATGAGTCCCAGTTGCCTTGGCTGGGGCTGCACACACCTCATCCCCCATCTTCTGTACTGAATCCGACTGTACCCATGATAGGGCAGTGGCAGTGAAAATGTGACAGGACTGAGACATTTAGCTGCTTGCATTATAAAAAAAAAGCCCCAAGAGGAGCTCTGGTTTTGTATTTAAGTATGCTGTATATGTCTCGTCCCCCACCTTTGCTCTATAGTCACGTCTGAACGCGTGGCTCCTTGCTATGGTTTCTGCCAGCTCTGCAGTTCTTTCCGAGGCATTCAGTGCTTTCCAATTGATTCCAGATGTGCTTTCTCCTTCCTGGCGCTTTCTCCCTTCCTCCTCCTCCTCCTGCACTGGCAGTGGAGGCAGGGCTGCTTTTTCCCTGGGAGGTACTGGAATTAGTGCAAGCAAGCAGGAGGACTTTTCCTGCTGGTTTCTGAAATTGGGGGAATTGAAGGGGCCTGTGTAAGTGCTGTATAAGTGAAGCTGCCTGATGGAACTTTGAGGTTTGTCCATCCTCCAGGAGCCAAGAAAGCTTGGAGCAGCACCTCCGTGCAGCTCAGTACCTCCCTTCCCTCATTCCCTTCGCATCAGGGGAGAGGGGGACAGGGAAGCCTGATGCAAAAGTGATCTTTAAAATCCTTCCTAGCAGAGCCCTGGCTATATAGAGAGATTGGGGAGAGTCTGTTACAGAGGGCTGTGTCACATAGTAAGGGCTTTGAACAATTCCTGTGACTAAAGTAGATACCAATCTTGCTAAGGGTCTGAATGAGTTTAGCAGTTAGATTTCTTGAGGTGGCAGGAATAACTCTCCACACTCACTGAGATTTGGTGATGTGCTTGCAGATACAGGGTGATAGTCCACTTGCAGGACAGGGATGTGGGATGAAAAATTGCTTATCAGTCCAGCTCAGGTACTGGTTGGGATTGGAGAAGCAGATCATGGTTTTTAGAAATATGACGTCACCTGGAGAGCTACTGTCTTCCTTGAAACAAAGCTGTGTGAAGTGAGCAATCTGACTGCAGAATTAGCTGAGGTGACAGTAGCTGTGGTGCTACCCTGACAGCCTGGTCAAGAGTTATCACGGCACCAGGTGGGATTTTCTTCTTTGTTACGTTTCCATGTTCTGCAACACTTCTTTTACTGAGCAGGACCAGGAACCACTGGTTAACTGTTTTAGTGCACAGCCCGGACTGTGACAGGAATAAGGCAGATCAGCAACACAGGCAGGTCTGCTGTGCCATCTTAGTCACATACACGAGTGCCCAGGTGCCCTGATGGAACCATGGACCACTCCTGAAAGAGCAGTTACCATGCTCCTTCCCCACCACTGGCCTCCAGTTCCTGCTGCCTCCCTGCCTGAGGATCTGCAATCGTGCAACTATGAGTGTGATCGGTTTGCTAATCCGCTGAAAAGCTGATCGTGGTTAGCTTGGATTAAACATATGTGACACATCTGCAGCACACTGTTGCTTAGCTATGATTCATTCTGGTCCAAAAGAAGAAACTTAACCCTCTTCTCCCGACAGGAAAATAATCTCACTTGTGTGGGAGATGCTTCTGCAGTGCCTGCTGGATTAACATATGACTAGATTTGTAATATTTTGAGACTTAATTTTCATATTGATTTGTTGAAAGCTAGTCATCTTATGGAAATCTTTTTTTCCCCAAGAATGTTTGACTAGGAATGTGAAGTGGAAAATATTCACTTGGAATATTGCAGAGGTGGGAAGAACACAGCCAGGGTAGGTGCTAAAGGACCGATCTGGAACAAAAAAATTGAGCCTGGGCCTTTCTCTTACTTGCTGGCTTTGCTGCTGAGGACATATCCATCCTGGTGACTTTTTCCTTTGTTCCAGGCCCCCACCACCTTCTCCCTAGTAATTCTCAGAGGTAATTTCATTCCTAATATGGAATGGAAACAGATGTTGAGACCTCAATGTCAGAGAGCGTGAATTGATTGAAAGCGTTTGGTGGGATGCCTTTGTGCCAGTAACGTTTAACTATTTTTTTTGGATGGGGGAATAATGTAGATTTCAGGAGCAGAAAATAAGTGCTTTTTAAAAGCTGAAAAAAGTATGTTTCAGGCTGGTAAAGTAGACGTGGCTCTGGGCCTTATTAATGTTGTGTAACTCTAAAGCTTTGGCTATATCCAACACGAAGCCTCTTTGCAAGTTGCCCAGGGGCTTTTTAATTAAGCATGTACACATTCAGCACCGAGTGCTCTGTGTTTGTGCATTGGGATAGAGCAGAAGTCGACCATTACTGGAAATAATGACAGCATGGGGATGAGTGAGTGCTTCCTGTGTATAAGATATGACTATAATTTTCTTTCATCCTTTCCTCCAAAAGAGGGGCTTGAACTTCTCCATAAAATTTTTAAATGCATTTAAAAAAAAAAAAAGGCCAGCTGTTTTATTTTACAGAACAGTTTTGGGTGTCCTGGAATGATAAAATGTATATTGGAAGATAACTTGTTCTTCCCTTCCTTTACTTATCTAGGAGAAGGAAGGGGAAGATTATCTAATCTAGTGCAAGCTTGCACCAGGAAGTTGAAGAAAACATGCCTTTAAATGGTTAGCTAGGTGCAAGCTGAAGTGCAGGCATCTTTTTTTTTTTTTTTGCCTTTTTTTTTTTCTTTCCTGGTGGGAGATTGGTTTATTTAGAGTTAAGTTAAACCAATGCAAAAAGCATTTCTTAAAATGATTACATTGGATTTAAATTCAAAAGAATGCATACATATAAACTTTCTTCTGTTTTAACAAAACTAGCATAAGACTCCACCAAACTTTTGCAAAACTACCTACAGGTAGAGCACTTGTTTTGGGAGGATTCATATGCTCATGGTAGGAGAGTCCAAATCCAGCATCCTTTTCATCCTTTCCAATATGTCATGTACTGAATGAAGATCAAGCTCCAGATGTGCAGATGAAATACAAAGCCTCTCATTACTGTGATCCAATTCAAGGTGCCTTTATAATCAACCTGCATCAAGAAAAAGTATGTTGATTTTATCAGTCTGGGTCGACAGACAGACATGCCAGTCTCCCTCTCTGGAGTAACAGAAATGCCTTTGTAGTGTAGACCGTGGGTGTCAGGTTAGGGTCATGCACCCCTCTGAATCTGGGAAAAGGTTTGTACATAGATGAAGGATATGAAAAGATGGTTATGTCCTTTGTATATCCTTTTCACCTCTAAACTTGCTTTCCATAGGCTTTTTACTCGCTATTCCCATTGGGAAAATAATTAATAAGGAAGCAGCCATGATGTAGAAAGTGTTATTGCTGCATTTTGGGGTAAAGAGTTTGTATGATGTATGTGGGTTCACATGGCCAAGTCACTGTTTTGTCATGGTTGGGGAGTTGGAAAGCCATCACTTTATCATCCCATCTATCACTTTGGATTGCATTTGAGTATCTTCGTGACTCCAAAGAGCAACAGTAGAATTTTGAAAATCAAGACTTAGGCTCAATGTGCTGTGAGAGCTATCAGTTTAGGTTGGGACTTTTCTCTGGTACAGTGCCTCAGCCTGTGGTTTTCTGGAAGGGATAATGTTCAAGTTCCCGGTAGATCTTTCAGTGTCCTTCATGCTGCTTTGTAACAATTGCCATTTGCAAAGAAATTGCTTGCTGATACATTTGTTATCAGTGGGCAAATTGAGGAATTGCCTGGGGAGAGGGTTAATGCGTGGTGGAGACTGCGGCTCCCTGGCAGCCTGAGCTCATCCAAGTGCTGGTGCCCTTCCCTCCCCATCTTCTCACCCCCTCTCCTTTCTGGCTCCAGTTCTCCTCCAACTCCTTGCCAAGCTGTTTCAGCACTATAAACTAGGAACAAAACTAACCTGACAATAAAAAGCAAGTCGTGTCTTTTCTTTACCCTGGGATATGTGCTGAAATGATCGGCAGAGGGTGGATGGAGCACCATGGCTGACGGGGGAGAAAGGGCAGGAGTGCACAGCTGGGGTTGGGACAGCAGCACCTATGCAGAACCCTTCTGGAGCCACAGCCAAGAGTGACTCCCACTGAGGCTTCTGCCAGAGGAGCACTGGGAGAGAGGCTATGTTGGAAGAGGCTGTGAAAGAGACCCTGCTACAACAAACTTAATCTGTGTTCACCTGTGAGAAGCAGGAGGAATGGAGCTTCCTTGTTATTACTGTTGCTCCTGTGTAGCAGCATGGTGTGGTAGGCTCTTTCTCTCTTGTCCATGTACAGCCAGAGAGCAGCATTTGGGTGCTGCTGCCAGAGCCATATAGCACCTTTGCCTCTCTGACAGGAGGCTGTGACCTGGGTTGGAACAGGGATGGCACAGTCCTTGCATCTCCCTCCCTCAGAAGGATCTCTTTCCTGCAGAGAGCTCAGGGTAGGCAGTAGTTCCAGGTTGAACAGTCGTGCCAGGCTCTTCAGATCTGAGTTACAAACATTTTTCTGTTTACAAAAGGGATTAGGTTAGTGCAGAGAGCAAACAGTCGTAGCCTGGAACACACTGGTCTTCACAAGCAGGTTAATTGCCTCCCTCTGTTAGCTGTAAGTCAGTTGGCTCAAGGTTTCATGAAATGAGTTCAGGGGAGGCACATCTATTAGAAACCCCATTCCACTAATAGGCATATACTTGCATCTATCCCAATGATTTGGAGGTTACCAGAGCTGAATGGTAGATTTAAGAGATTATTTGATGTTTACATGCTGTGTCATTTCTCTGCACCTTTCTCTGATGCTTATGACTTGCAGTAGGATTATGGACAACACAGACTGTTTACCTCATGGCAGTTTGTGTGGAAATGTCGATACAGAAATTGGACCAGTTTAGCTTTACCAGGATTATAATTTTTATTTGGTTGGCTTTGCTTTAATATCTATGCATTTTATGGCATACCAGTGCAGAAGGAATCTAGAGGTGTGTTGCTATAAAGCTCCTTTCATACTCCTATAATTACACCCATTTTTCTAATGAGCAAAACAGAACCAGCCCTTCACAAAATAGACTAATCTCTGACAGTTTTATGGAAGTACTTTGGAGGCCTTTCTGTGAGTTTCTGGTGTTTGCTCTTGGTGCTCCAGTGCCGTGATCTTGGATCACCACCTGCTGTCTGCTGAAAGAATTCATCCTACGTTGCATTTGCTGAACCACGTTGCTCCTTGTTGAGACATGGTCCCCACCTCCCACCCTTCTGCAAGGTACCCCTATGAGCAGTTATTTACCATTCCTCTGCTTAGCTTGAAGCTACAAAGTTTGTTAATTAAGTTAAAGGTGCTTAGAAATGTGTCACCATTAGCTAGTTTGTTTTTTAAACAAGATGTGGCATGGGTTTGTACTAAGCTAACCCTGTCCTTAGGAAGGAAATTGACACCTGCCAGGACATGGCTGTACCTTTGTAGGGCTGAGATTAGGAGCCTGAAAGGGGAGCCCAGATGTCTCTCCTGTGCCCTGAAGGTTTGGGTGCTAATGAATCAGATGTCAACATTTTGCAAGAGGGGAGCTGCTTTGAATTCCTACTGGATCCTACCTGATGTGGATGAATGATTTTTGTGGGAGCAGAGCAACAGAATGAAAAGAAAATAAAGGAATTACTGGTTTTCTTTGAACTATATGCTATCATATATTGTACTTAAGCTCTTTGCTTTTTTTAAGGAGTTTATGTTTACACTTGAATTACAGTTGCACTGAACAGCCTTTCCTAGTTTGGTGAGCACGGAACGACAACTAGTGTGGGTTGATGCATGGTAGCACAAACTCATGGAGGGTATCAGTTAACCTGGAACTGCTGAAACTCTTCCTGCAGCCAAGCTCCATTGCTGGAGACTGCCAGCCATCCTGCATTGTGTCTGAAAAGCGTTTGTCTGCTCCTGAACATCAGTTAAGATTTATTTCATGCCATCACACAAGTTGAAGATAGCAATAGTTTTTGGGGGAGGTTGCAGCCAGGCTTTCCTGGTCCTGTGATGGCATCCTTGTGTGTGTTTGGGGATAGTGACTGCTGTTGGACACGTCCATCTCTGTCTGTTGTTGCATTTGAGTCAATGTTTAAGAGAATTTAATGAGCAAAATGGGCAGGACTGGCAATGTAGTAAGGTATGTCGTCAAGACTGGATATACAAAATACTTTCAGCTGAGGCTCTCCTATGTACCTTCACCAGGAAGTTTGGGGCTTTTTCTGTGTTCTTTGTACCACCTGAGAAGTGGGAAAAGCAGTGCCTCTGTAGGGTTAGAAGTAGGGTGGTTAGAAGTAGGAAAAAGAGTTCAGGTTCTATGTTTGAAGATAAATGGGATTATTTTTTTTTCTGCATTAGTTCTTGAAAATATGAAGTGTTGTGTAAATGTTGAAATTTGGTAGAATAACAGAAGAGGTAGAATTTCCTCTGGCTCTGGAGGATATCAGTATGCTGTGCAACTTGCAGAGATCTCATTGGAAGTCCTTTTCTGTAAACACTAGTGGAAACAGAAGAAAAGTAATTCTAAAGCATCAAAGGAAATTAAAATTACAAAAAAAAAAATCAGATGGGAAACGTGTACATAATCATATCAAGAGAAAAATAACTTCAGATACAGATACTCTATGGGATGATGAAACCTGGACAAGCATAATGGTGATAGATCTGCAGATAACCTGCGACGTTAAATTAAGGATACATTTGGAATAAAAGATAGGATTTTTGCATGTAAGGAAAGAAAGGGGAAAAAAAAGTAGAGGGGGGAGGAGGAGGGAAGTGACAATAGTGTTAAAAACATTTAATTCTGCACCACAAATCCCTTATTTGACAAATCTTACGGAGGTCAGAGAGAAGTAATAAATAAAGTTACCAGGATATTTTGGTGGTATGATTAAGCTCAAAATAAATATGTATTATCAAAACACTACAAGCAACCGAAGAGAGAGCGAGCATTTTTCACCCTTCAAACATTTGTAGATAATTGAAGAAGGGAGAGAAAATATTTAAAAAGTTGAAATGTGTTTAAACTGTAAGGAACAGTATTAACTGAGGGGTAGAAATTGAAAATAAGGTTATATAAGGTTTATGGGATGGCATTTTAAGTAGTCTAAGAGTGAGATTAAACAAAATGTGTCCTTTGGGGAGCAGCCCTGCACTGTTGAGAGGATGGCAGAGTAGGTTTTATTTGTGGCTAATTAGCATTCTCTTCCTCGTATCTGGCGTATTACTGGCTTGTAAATCTGGCTTGTTCTAAGAAATTTGGAAATAGTTTCTGCTACTGCATCTTTCCTACCAATTTTTGAAATTGAAAAAAGAAAAAAGAAACCAATTTCATATTTAGCTCCTGTTTTAAGCACAACAAAGGGGCAGACAGTGTGGGCTATATGGAAGCACAGAGAGCGCATATACCTAAATAAGGAGGCAGTGTGGGGGCAGAGTAGAGCTGTTGTGACAGAGGATAAATAGTCCAAGTAGGTGAGCGATGGGGTTGCAGATACCTGGCTTGCAGTGGGATGGCTGTCGCTCAGCCTCTCCTCCCTCCCATTGGTAAAACTTGCCCTGCAGATCTTGGTTTTGGTTGAGTTGGAACCTCCCGGCTTTGGAGCTGAGAATGGCAAAGTGTGTGAGCAGAAGTGGAAGGCTGGTGGAGCTGCCTTCTTTTTTGCAGGGGGGTGGAAAAAAAACCACCGCCCTGTCCTGCTTTCGGAAAACGTGCTTGGTGTGCGAGAAACCTCTGCAGAGCTGCTAACACACGATGCAGGGCTGCAGCAGCTCGGGGGAGTGCGTGCAGAGAACCAAGCACTGACCGTTGTTGGCACACTTGCCTGGTTGGTTTTTTGGTGGTGTTTTGGTTTTTGTTTTTTTTTCCTTTCTCAGATAAGGCTGCAGAGTTTTGTGTTTCTGCAGGCAGCAAGGCTTTGCAGCGGCTGGACTTTAGTTAATGAAACCGTCCGTAGTTCCGCGCAGGCCAAGGCTGCAGCTTGGGCTCTGCTAAGTGGGATTGAATGCCCTTCCCTCTCCTCCCCAGCTGCGGGAGCGCGTGGCCACGTGGCCCCCAGGGGAGGCAGACCAGATAGACTAATGTCAGAGCAAATTTGGGATTCAGCCAGCGTCTGAATGACCTGGTGCTGGCTGGAGGTGTGCTGCATTTATCATTGTTTCCTTCGCCCAGAAGGGAAAGCTGTAGGTAGGCTGATAAAAGGGACGGAGAGGTTTGTCTAGCTTCACTGGAGGTCTGTCAGCCCCTGCACGCGCTCTGCTGAAAGGCTGCTTGGTAATTCCCGCTCTGCCTTTCCTATCCGCAGGATAAGGTCTGCTTCTCTTTTACTCCATTGATTTAAGCATGCTGGTGTCAGAATAGGCTTGAGCACCTCCGGGCTTTGTGGGGGAGGACCCAGGGCTGGAACAGCAGCCAAAATTTAAAATCAGGATTAGTCTGTTGACACGCACATAAATCAAACAGCCCTCCTATCATAAATCTTTTCCATGGATTTTTTTTGTTTTTTTCCTGCGGCGGTGGAAGCAGTGGGAGCGGTGCAGCAGCCTGGGCTTCCCAGGACAGGGTTTCAATGTCAAAACTGTTCTCCTTCGCCCCAGGTGGCTGAATGCAGCTCCCTGCTCCCCCCGCTGTGAGATCCCTGCAGGGCTGCATGCTTTCATGTTTGCTTCGGGTGGTTTTTGGGCATGATGGGGTAGGTTTTTTTACTGTCTTTTGGGGATGTCTTTTGCATGGTCAGCTGTCTGTTTCTGAGTCATCTGGTTGGTGTCAGCTACATCTAAGGCAGTGCTAAAAGCTGCTAAAAAGTCCACTGTCCTAGCGTAAAGGTCTTTGGGGGATACCCTGAGCTGAGGGAAGAGTGGGTAATTAATGCCTTGTGTGATGGTAGTGATGCTCGGGACTGGGAAGAGAGTGAGTGTGCTCCAGGCTTGTGCTCTCATCTCAGGTCCCACAGCTCTTCATTTTCTTCTGCACAGTCAACACAAAGCAAATGGGATATTCCAGTGACTGGTACCTGGTACAGAGCATACGTGCTCTGAACCGTGCTGGGTGCTTGCTTGTGAGCAGAGCCATGAGCGTCAGGCTGGAGATGTACCCAGATAGTGTACTTCTAGATATCTTATAGAACCCTGTTCTTCTGTGTTTCCTATTCCTTTCCAAAATTTCAGTGCCTCTTCCGCCTTCTAAAATAATACCCTACTGTGTGTAACATCTTGTGTGAGATCACAGGGGTATGCAGTTTGGTGTACATGGTACAGTACCATGTATCACCTGGTAGTGAGAAAGTTGCGCCAAAAAGATGAGGAAAACAGTGTCATGGCTCAGCAGAGTGAGGCATACGCTTTTTGATAGAGACTGGAACACTGTGCAATGTTATGTTGGGTGGGATATTCACATGAACATGTGTGTGTATCATTTCTCAGGGTGATGTTTTGATCCATCTTCTGTTGTATAAAGCTATTATCTCCTTTTCCTTTTCTTCAGGGTAACCAGGAGCCAGCAGCAACTCCTGATGCAATGGTGCAGCCATTCACCACAATCCCATTTCCGCCACCCCCACAGAATGGGATTCCCACAGAGTATGGGGTGCCACACACTCAGGACTATGCAGGCCAGACCAGCGAGCACAATCTGACGCTCTACGGAAGCACGCAGCCGCATGGAGAGCAGAGCACGAACACAGCCAGCACGCAGAACGGATCTCTTGCAGTAAGTGCAAAGGGGTGCGGAGCCAGGAGAGCAGCACAGCGCTTTGGGGAAAAGCAGCTGTTGATTAGATTTAAGTACATCGGCAGTAGACCTGAAAAGGAGAGAATTATAAATAAAATGTAGCTTCTGACCTTCCATTATTGGGTTCCTGCTTTTCCGTTTTTGCGTGTTCCCTTCATAAATAGATGTCTGCAAAGAACAGTAGTACTAGGGATTGTGCTGCATTGTCTGAAGTCAGTCCTTTACAAAAGTGTTAATTACTTTGTGTTAATTAGCAAACAGTTCAAATGAATGTGATGGAGGCAAATTCTGGAAGGTTGATGGTACAAAGGATTAGGGTGAGCACATGCATTGTAGGTGTAATCCCAATGTGGGTTTTTTTTCAGGAAGCTAACAGAGTAGAAAAATACTTTCTTTGACTTTCTGGACATAGCACGGAGCTTCAGAGGGCAATGATAGAGGATCTCTCAGTTGCTAGCCATCCATTTGCCAAACGAAGATTTTCACCTTCTTATTTTTTATTTTTTTTTTTTCTTTTTTCTTCCCATGGCCTGGAACTGGCACTGGGCAACATGCTGGCAGATTATCCCAGGAAAAGCTTTATCCACCTCTTAAGCCACTTGTTAAGACTTAACTTCCTAATAAAGAGCCTTATGGTGAGAGCCTTTGGCGCTCAGGGGCGGATTTAATCTGTTAATGCTTTCAGTTTTACTTGTAGTTGTGTGTTTGGCTCATAGAGATTATTTTTCCCCCTGCAAGTACTGAGTGAATTTGGTGCCAATGATTGGAAGAACTGATAGTACCAGCTCGAGTGTGCACGGTTTCTGGCGTGCGCCTCTGCTCCTTCTGCACTGGGCAGTGGCTGCACGGTTGACACCGCTGGTTATGATTTTGTTAAGGTATCTTTAAGTATCTCGAGGAAGAAAAATAATACAGACCCTGTAAAGCACGTCGACAGTGCGGAAGGGGAACTTCAGGTGCCTTTCTCGGCAAACACAAATGTGGATGAGAAGAGATCAGGCTCTCTGGGGGAATGAAACTTAGAGCTGATGCAGTGTGCAGAAATGCAAGTCATCATTTTAGTACCAGATTGTTCGATGTCCTTCCAACCCATGAGATCTGGGCTGCCTGTCTCCAACAAACAGCTATCTTGAGCACTGCCAGTTGGATGGGAAAGCTAGAAACGGGGAAATAAACCAGGGCAGTGGCTTTCACCATGTATTTTTGCTGTTCCCAGCCTTGCCCAGAGCTCAAGAGCGTTTCTTTTTAATGGAAATGATGTGAGCCTTGACCTTGGATGTAAGCTCTTGCCAACCCTCCTGCTTCTCTTCCATATTAGGAGCCATCTCCACTGCGCTGCAGGGCCGAGCTCTGTGTTTCATCAACTAATGCCGGCTCTGGGGAGCCCACAGCGCTCAGGGAGGCTGGCTAGCCTGCAAGGAGGGACTGGGAGCCCATCTGTGCAGGAGAGAGCGTTGCTGGGAGACTGCTGGGAGGCAGCAGTGTTGCCAGGAGGCTGCGGAGGGAGCCTGACTGGCAGGGGTTATCCGAGAAACAGGCTGAATAACATGTAACGCTTGTACTGGCTGTTGGGAACAGGTGGGCATGTCTGGTCTGACCATTTGACGTGGTTAAAGATGTGTGAGCTGAGCGTGTGGAGCCGGGCTCTCAGGCTGTAGCTTGCTGGGAAGGGGTAAGGGTGCAGATGAGTGCATTGCTGCCGCTGCTATGGCTGGGACTGATCAAACCCAGAGGATCCCAGATGGTGGCACATGAAGAAATCCGGGAGGAGGGGGAAGGTGCCTCAGCCGAGGGCTTTTTACATGCTGGACTTTCACATGCACAGGGTCCTTGGTCTTCTTGCGCCCTTTATCTTTCTGTCTAGGACTCCTTGTATAAAGTTATTTTGATTCTGTGGGGTGCCTTTGGGATGTAATTGCTTGTAGCTTTTCTCCTTCTCAGTATGTTGATTAATGATGTAGGAACTATGGGAAGGAAGAAGGCTCAGTAGTTACTCAAGCTAGAGCATGCTATTAAAATACATCAGAACGGCTTGCTTGTTTCACCTTGAACACCTACAGCTAACATCAAGCATCTCGTCTGTCACATACGCTGCTTATTTGTTTGACATACATGTTCAATCCATGTATGCTATGCTTTGAGGCATCTTTTCCTTTCACCATTTTGTTGTCTTGCTCAAACAAAAGTCATTGATACATGATCCTTCCCTTCCATTATTGCGACTGACAAGTGCAGCTGCTGTTGTGTGTGAAGGCAATACCCCAGACTGAACAGCCGGCAGATTTTTTAGCTGCTGACTTGAAGCCTCGGCTCCCATGGGATGATTCAGAAATTCCTTCAGCCAGACAGATAAGGTCTCTCCTTTTTAAGAACAAGGCCTGTGCTTGGTCCAGTTGGCAGGACAGAGCAAGATAGCAAAAGATGTGCTCAGATGGTGGGGATTTCCTGCTTTTTCAGGCTGGTAGCCTTTAGGACAATTGCAAAAGTAACAGAGAATGTGGGGTGACTTAAAGGTCCCTCATGCAGGAAAGGGGAGTTCCATCTGATTGATAAGATGTTATGCAGCAATATAATGGGGTCTATAGGAGGGTCTCTAACATGCTGGGTGGGAGCACCTTTTCATAGAAACTTGGCAGATTCTGGTTGGCAAATCAGATTGAATGATTTCAGATTAGTGGGGCTGAGTTAAGATAGTGATCTGGAAGCCAAAGGTCAAACATCAGCAGTGAACTTAAGTAAAATAAACTTTGAGAGTCGAAGTCCATGCCTTCCTAC
The DNA here is from genome assembly GCA_004320125.1 of Scolopax mira. NCBI lineage: Eukaryota > Metazoa > Chordata > Aves > Charadriiformes > Scolopacidae > Scolopax > Scolopax mira. The sequence continues at coordinate 327,275 of BJBW01000399.1, forward strand.
GCAGTCTAAAAGCCCTGAACAAAGGGTCCTGACTGGTTGGTGTCATCAGCTGAGGATGAGCTTGGTTCTGGAGGCCTGAGTGTGGTGGAAATCATTCAAAGCTCTTGGAGCAAGGGCATGGAAAATAAATCGGCACAATAGGTGGCGTAATACAAACAGCTTAACATTTTGGGATCTTCTTTTATTTTAGGATTGAGCCTCATCTGTGGGGCTTTGTTTCTTGCCGGTTTTCATCTCCGAGCATCTGTCCTTTCTCTTGATAATGTCCCAAAGCACAGCTGAAAGACCTGGATTAAAAATAGACAGAGGTAGCAGACCATATTCGGCCTATTCGGTCTGCCTGTTGCAGCCTGTCTCTTACACTGTTGACATGTTGCATTTCACTTCTTATGGTGGTTCCTTCCCCTTTCCCCCTTCTTGGTTTACATTAGTGCACTTATCCCTAATGGAGGCACCCGGCACAGATAGCTGGAAGTGGAGATGCTAATTAGGCTGCAGTACCTCTGGCAGCTGAGCTGATCTAAAGATTCACTGCTGTCAGAAAGCAGAGATCTGGCTCCAAGCACAAACTCCCACTCCTATTTACTGGCTCTGGCATTCCTTACATGAGCCACTTTAATTCACTGACCTGGCAGAAAGCTGTCCAATTCTTTTGCTGGGTTAATGAATTAGAGCAGCTCTTGGAGGGATCCAGCAAATACTGGTGTTGCAAGGTAAATGTATGGAGTGCATGGCCAGAAGCCGAGAGCAATTGTCAGCTCACTGCATCTCCTGGTACTCTACCCTCAGAGGGAAGATTAATCATCTGCTGAACTAAAAAAGCTTGCTTGATAGTAAATGCAATGCACTTAATACTGTGAGCTGATTATTCAACTCATTTCTCTTGTTAATGTCAGAGGGAAGAATTTGTATGTCTGTATAAATTAGAGAATGCAGCTGGAGGTACAGAAGTAGAGGAATAAGTTTATGTAAATTACTTTGCATGAAAATGGCAGGTGCTGTTGCCTTGGTGTTACCTTGTCATGAACCAATATAGAGCATTATTTAATTACAGAGCATTGTGTCTCTCAGCTTCTTGGTGTGCCGTACAGAAACATATTTAACTCGCCTGCTATACCATAAAGGGATATTAACTTTCTGATTTCTTAATGGAGACACATCTGTGGTTGGACATACCTATGTATTGTGTTGAGAAGCAAGACAGGGAATCTGCTTGATCGTCTGGCTGTGCCCCAGACATCTAGCAAGGGTTTGGAAAGAAGGGAGACAACAGCACCAAAGGGCCCTATCCGACTTTGTAACACATGGATGATATTATAATGAAGACTTTCCCTTGGGTATTTCTTGCCTAGTCTGAGATTGCAGAATTTTCCTCTGTAATTATTTTTCATCACTTTAGTAATTAAGGCAATTGCTCATTTGAGGTATTTCAGGTGAAGAATATGTTTAATGAATATCCTCACTTACTCTTGATACTGCTGAGCAGGTAGACACAAGGAAGAAGTAGCTTCAAATGAGTAGCTTACTGCTGATTGTTTGGCCACCTCAGCTTGGAAACTGCTGTCGAGGTAGCAAATTCTGACATTTAACATCAGGAATTTGCTTTGAATACGAGGCAGATTATTTTATTATTTTGAGTATGAAGCAGATTATTGTTAGTACTTGCAGACTTGCATCTAGTGAGGCAGATTTAAAAATTATTTTGAAAGAGAAATAGGAAATAAATCAGCAAATATCATTATGTTAGAGTATACAGCTGCAATACTTCTGCATTTCTCTGAAAGGTTATAGCATATCTAGAAGTAGTACAAGAAGGGATAATAGTCATGATGAAAGGGATGTACCAGGTTCTTTATGAGAAGAAATTAAATCTTCACTTATGAAAACAGCTGACAGGAATGAAGGCATATGGCAAGTACATAGAATTTTGAATGCTATGGGAAATTAAATAGGGAACTTTCCCATTCACTTACTAGGATGCATGCAAGAAATAACCAGGTGGCACATATTGAAAAAAAACAGGGGGTTTGTTTCTTGTTCTTTCCATATGATGAAGAATTTAGCTGTGGAACTCTTGCCCATGGGATTCTTTTTAAGTCGAGAGTTTAAATAGGCTCAAAAAACTCATTAAACCATTTCATGGGTGATAGATCCATGGCCAGTGACTGGCTACAAAGATGTGAACTGGCTCAGTTTGCTGGAAGCTGGGACACTGCTGGAGAAACATCAGCAAACATTTGTTCTATTCTTATGTTTTTCCACAGATGTTTTATTTGGCCTCTGTCAAAAAGAGGATAGTGACATGGTTGGATGCTAGTCTGTCACTGTGTGGCTGCTCTTCTGCCGCTCTCAGTGGAGTGATCTGGGGGTGACCACTAGCTCGGGAAGTCTTGCAACCTTCTTTACGTGGTCAGGGCATCCCTGTTTTGTAAGGAAGGGGCTGGAACTGCTCATGAAAGATTTGGCGTTGTGCTCAGCAGAGCAGGCCCCTTTCCAGGGGGCTTAATTTTACCACTTCATTAGAAGAAAAATTTAAAAAAAAAGAAAAGAAAAGAAAAAAAAAAAACAAAAACATCCTAGGAAAAAATATTAATCAGAAGAAATATGCCCTGAATTAATGGGGCTATATTGAAAATAGTTAAAAGCTTAGCAGAAATTATTTTGTACATCCTGAGTGATTTTTTTTTTTTTTTTTTTTTGGTCCAGTTTTTGGCATACAAAGTACATGGGCATGTTGTTAATTGTGCTTGTAACGTAGCCCAGTGTTTTTCAGTATAACACTACTGGTATCTCTGAAAAATCAAGTACATGGATATAATTCTAAAATTGTATTTATTGCTGTTGAAAGATGATTATTAACCCTGCAGTCTTCTGTCTGCTCAACAAATACAGTCTAATCAGAAGTCTAAGCCTTCCCATGCCCTTTGCTCTTGGATGTGCAGGACTTCAGTCCTACTCTGGTAGAGTGTGGTGGGGCAGGAGAGGGGGTTTGTGTCTGGTACTGAATTCTTCACTCGTTTTTTCACCAGACCTGCTTACTGGATATCTACTCATTAATGGGTGACTGGTTGTTTTGATGTGGGTTCTTCACAAGAAGCTGCAGAGGTCTTCTCACGCTGTCTGCACTCTCCTTTGCAGTGGGAAGATTGCCTTCTGCCAGTCATAGCTTTCGGTCCTTGTCTCCACACAAGTTCCTCAAGCACTCCTCAAGCAGAGTGAGCACAGCCTGTCTCCCAGATTTTGTAAGCCACCCAAGACCCCTTTTAAATATAGTTATTAGTTACAGTTTGTATTTTGTAAATATTTTCTTTGCACTGATTTATGGCTCTTAACCTCCTCATTATGATTCACAACAGTTTGGACTGCCTGCTTCCTGATGGAGAGGACAGGGGTTTGTTTTTTGCTTTTCTAGAACTTGAACCTGATGCGATTCCAGTTCTAGAAGCAAGTGGGAGATGGAAACAGAATGTGCTGGGTATTAATAGTCCCTGTGCTGGCCTGTCGCACTGGTGTTTGTCTGGCTTGTCAGGGAGGTAGCCCCTCTGTCTGGCCATGCAGATGGAGATTTGCTTGGAGCTCAGGTGGTGCTGGAGCTCCTGCCTCTCTCCTGCTGAGGAGAAATCTTCAGCAGTTGTTCACCAGCTGCTTTAGGACAGAAGAGTTGAGTTAAGATGTGGCAAGACGGTTGTAGAGCTGCCCCCAAACCTTTCAGAACACACTCATGTTGCTAGGTGTCCTTCTCCCCTTTTACACGCTTAGGTGCACATGTGTATGTCTATGCTTCTCTTTGCAGCTGCTGGCTCTTGCTCAGGGTGTCCTTAGTGCTGGTGGCTGTAAGGGAGGAGCTGTCAGGAGGGCACAGGCAGCAAGTAGTTAAAAGTGAAGCACATATTGCATGTGTCCTGAACTCTGATGCATTTCTCAGTGACCTTGAGCAGAGCTCAAAGCTTGTGTGCAGGCGTGAATGCATTATCGCCTCCGTTAAGTGTATGTTACCCAAGCTATGCCAAGGAGGTAAGGTGGATCCAATACTGGATCCAGACGCAGAATCTTTGTCGCAGCATGTCTCCGTGTTGCCTGATGACAGGCCTTGAAACCCAGGGAACATGTATTAGCTCTTCTCTGAGCTGAATCGCTGTCTGTAGTGAAGGGAGAGGGCTGATTCTGCACTGTGAAGTGTTGACATGCTGAAACTTGGTGTGGGGAAGGAGTCGGGGCGGGGAGTGGGCACTTGGTGAAATGCGGGCTTTTATCAACTGGCCTGGTTAGGGTAGTGCTGTTGCCAGTCTCCATTATGTGCTGCCTGAGAACAGGCTCCAGGCCCTTCCTTTCATCTCCTTCCTAATGAATTAAGGCAAGGAGTAACTATAAAAGGAAGGAAAAAAAGCAAGATCTAAGGAGAGTATTTCTTTCATTTGTGTTGTAGCTGAATGTGTGGCAGTAGACAAATGCATTGAGCTAATGTTATAGTGGCTGAAAGTTCAAATCTTACCTTAGGGCCATGGATGATAGAAATGAGGGAGCTACAGCATCCAGAGAGAAAAGGTATTTAAAGTTAAACTACTTCTGAAAAAATCAGGATATGTGAAGGCCTGAAAAGCATGTGGGGACTCCTAGTGTAGTCAAAAAGGTAAGAGTGGACCAAGATCCCCTGTTCCTTCTACTGTTTCTTCTCTTTGAGGCCTTTGCCTTATTGTACACATCACATGTGCTGCAAAATGACTTGTGTGTGGCAACAGCTCTCTGACATATGCAGGAACAGTTGTGGGTGGTTTTGAGCAGGCCACTGTACATGATACATCGCACCTTTGGTAAGAAAGCTCTGCCCTCTGCCTGTGAACAAATGGATGGGAGAGGGGTGCAAATGACCTCCTGGCTTCCTTCCCTGTGGAAACCGTAGATCCAGTCCTGTGCAACCTATATTTGAATTTAAACGCTAAGCCGGTTTTGTTGCCACTGTTCAGAACCAGTGCCTTTCCTCATTCATGCTGCAAAAAATACAGTAGTGTGTGTGTGTGTTTGAAGATGCATCTGTGTGCATGGGTGTTTGCCCAACTGCCAATTCCATGCAAAGCCATAGAAAACATGGGATTTGGTGAATTGCACTGGCAGGGCTCTAGAATGGAGTGTGGAGATCCCTTTTAGCGGGAACATTGATGATTTTGGGGAGTTATTTTGGACACTCACTTGCAGGCATTCTGTGTCGTGGTGATGGATGTACTACCCCTGTGTTTTGTTCTTGGACACATCTGCCCTGAGGAGCAAAGGACTCTGATGGAGTCATAAAAATAAAACCACCAAATAGCATAGTGTGATTTAATCATAAGCCAGATGCATTGATTCTTCCCTTAGGGTACAGTCTCTGTATGTTTGGAGATAAATTTTGTCATAGAGGTGAGGCTAGGAGAAGAGGAGGAACTTGGAGAGGGGGAGGCATCTTTTTAGATATGATCAAATGCAAGATTGAAAATTTGATGTTTTGGGCATGGGTGAGTGTTGAGAAATAAAAATGCTTCATCCTGTAGGCTTCTTCTGATACTTGTGCAGCTCTGTGGGGTTGGGAGACTTGCAGGGCAGCATCTCCATCCTTCCTATCACAGCTTAATTTATATTAAGCAGATCAAATATGTTTTGTGCTCCCAGTGCAGCGCTACTAAAAAAAAAAAAAAAAAAAGAAAGCTGCCACTGATTTGCTCAGCATCATGAGACCCCAGTGCTTACTGTTTGCTTGTTCTTGTTAGTGCTTTATAACCAATATACGAGTTCGATGTCACGTCTGTAAGATGTTTCAGAAGAAGCTCCCTTAATGTTACCAGGTCAGTTAAACTGCGGAGAGACGTTTCTTTCCAACTATTCATGAAGTGTTGTATATTGAATGATGTGCAGAGCAGTCTAGCAAGTCCAGTCAGTGTGGGTGACTCCCCTGAGACTTCTTTCCTCTTTGGTATATAAGTTGCGTATCAAAACAAGGGGGAAAAAAGGCCCAAAACAATAAAAAAGCTTTCTACTTTTAAATTGTTAGTTTAAGGCCTTTGTGTGTTCTTGAAGGTGCCTAAAAAGTCTGACTCTAGCAATTACATGGTCCTTGGCTTGCAGAACTTCTTTTCACTTGATGGGTTAAGGAGGAAGTCAGGTTGACATCTAAAGAAATGAAATGACACTTAAAAGTGCATCACACAGGTGGTCAAAAGATGACTCCTAGGAGGCTGAGGCAAGCTGAGGGGAGTGGGTGAGTGTTTTTTGAATACCTTGGTCTGTCAATGATTGCCCTAGAAAGGGACAGAGCAATAAAACCAACCAAATCGTAGTCTGCTTTGTTCTGTAGCTTGAAGGTTTTGGGGTCATTTTTCTGACTAAAGTGGGGAAAAAATACCATTTTCTCATCAAGCCTTAGGTCTCTGCTCTGATCTACCTTACTCCCTGCCTTCTTGCTGTACTTTCTCTGTGCACAAGTACCTCTGCCCACTCCTTGGCCTGGCTTCACTGTATCAGTCAGTGCTTGGGTATGCTGGTACAAATTCTGTTAGTTTAGCTGTGGAATTGGTAGCAGAAAGTAGCATTTGGAGTTTTCAGAAATGTTGGAGTGTAATGGCTGTTTCCTGTCCCTGGGCTGACTTTTAAATGCCCAAGAAAAGTTGATCAAAGACATCCGTAAGCTGTTCATATGTGGATTTTACCATTTAATTATAGATCTTCTTTTGGGGTAATGCTTCTCTGAAGGCAGCTTGACAGAGCAGATGCCATTTTGCCTGGGGATGCATTTCTGGTATTGGCCTGGTGAAGAGCTGCCACTTCAGCTGTGGGATTTTGATGATTGCATGAACATCCTGCCACATGAGATTAGAGTGGCGGTACTACCTCCCAGCTTCAGGATATGAAAGATCCGCCTCTTCATTAGAGCTTTCATATGGTGGCAGCTGAAGTGAGGAAGAACAGGGGAAAAGAGAGAAGCAATTTAAGAAAACCAAAGGCAAATCTACTAAGCTAAAAGGTGATCTGAGGGGAGGGAAGCTGAGACTTCATTACTGTTTGCTCGTGAAAAGGGAGGGGAAGAACAACAGATCAATTGTTAAGCGCTACTGACTTAATCAAAATAATTGTCAAGTGCTCAGATACTGCAATTGCAAGTGTAGTACTAATACCTAAAAAGAGATAGATAAAGCATGTGAAAAGAATTTGTGTGGTTTCTATTAATGCACACGCTTTTGTCTTTCTAATTTCAGCAGACAGAAGGAGGGGCTCAGACAGACGGACAGCAATCACAGACACAGAGCAGTGAGAATACCGAGAGCAAATCCACTCCAAAACGACTTCATGTGTCTAACATTCCCTTCCGCTTTCGAGATCCTGACCTTCGGCAGATGTTTGGGGTAAGTTACCAGCATAGCTTTTAAGGTATGACAGATTCTCCTTCCCCACAGGTGGGACATGTGGTGCTAGTATATTTGTATGAAGAAAAGTCCTTACCCCTCAATTTAGTCAGTTCATTCTAAAACATTTGCAGGACTAGGACAGTTGGTAGTGTTTACCTTAGCTGGTAAATACATACCAGAACTATAACTGTGTTGTTCATATCAAGATGTTGACTGTAACCTAACAATTGATTTAGAAAAAAACCACAACCCAGTATGTCACCTTATTTCCCAGTAAAGATTAGATTGAAACATAGACTTAATATATCCCTTGCAAAGCCCTGTTTTTCAGTTGCTTAGAAACTTGTTGAAATATTTATGTCTTTCCTCATGATCCACTTTTGTGATGAAAAATTGCTGCAAGGAATTGGCCAACTAACTATTGCACGTGGAAAAGCTAGTGCAAGTCAGATGGTATTTTACATTGTGTATGATATACGTTCTGTTTCTTTTGACCAAATAGCTTGTCTTCCTTAATCTTTGTATGCTATTCATCATTCTCAATTTATAAGCTCTTTGAGGAAGAGTTTGTTCACATGAAAGTAGGTGGTGACTCATTCTGTATGGACACAGGGATAAGTGAGTTAGATGTTTCATGACCCAACCTTCAGGTGAAGTTATCTGTATATTGTCATCATCAGGAATCCTTGACTTATTGGTATGATGGTAATATCCTTGGTTGATGGCATGTTTTCAAATCTCCAGAAGTATTCCTCATTATTTATAAAGTTAACAGACTTTTAAATGTTGGTGCCTGTTTAAGATGCAGTGCAGATGTCTCAAGTCATGAAAGACCAAAGCTAAGGTTCTTCTTAGCGCCTAGACTTTCAGTGGATACGTTGGTCCTAACTGTGTAGCCAGCTGCTTCTCCAAAGTCTTGCAGTGTTCCTGTTTCATCGTTGCATCTCTTGGGCCACCTGTGTGGGTGTGTGTACATACTCTAAGGTGGAGAATAGTGTTACAGTATGTAAATGTGTCAAATTAATGGACTTCAAGCTTAAATGGCTATAAATGAGAGAAGAATTGGGCTTAGCTGCTCATAGCTTGGACAGTACAAGCGTGCAAAAATGATGGTCTTCAGCAAGAGTCCCAATTGCTATATATTGTGAGAGATTTTTTGCTCTTTGTTTTTGAAGCTTTTTGTGTCCATAAGAAGATAATTTATGGATGAAACCAAATGGAGAAGAGTGGTCAAAATGCAGGGGGACAAGGCTGCTATTCAGAGGGATCTGCCCAAGCTGGGGAAATGGGATGACAGGAATCTTATGATACTCACCAAGAGTGAGTTTCAAGGCTTCCATCTAGGAGGGTATAACCCCTGCAGCAGTACAGGCTGGAAGATGGTTATCTAGGAAAGTGTTCTGCAGCAAAATATTTGGGGGTCCTAATGGATAACAATTGGACTCAAGCAGCAGCGGCAAAGGTGGCTGACCGTATCCTGAGCTGTCTTAAGAAGTGCAGCCAGGAAGCCCAGAGCAATGATGCCCCTCATCTTCAGCAATTGGTGGATGGCATCTGGAATACTGTGTCCAGTTTGGGCTCTCTGGGGCATTTAAATGAAACACTGCAGCAAGCCCAGTGGGCATCTCTAATGTGATCAGAGGCCTGGAGAACAAGGTATGTGAGCAGAGCCGGAGAGCCAGGCCTGCTCAGCTTCGAGAAGAGAAGGCAGAGGGGTTTTTTTTTTGTTATCTGCAACTACCTGATCAGAGTATACAGAAACAATGTAGCCAGATTCGTTTTGGCTGTGGGTAATGATGAGATGAGGGACATCAGACACAAGTTATGACATGGGAAATTTCAAGAACATGTTCCCCAGAGAGGTTGTGGAACCTCCATCCCTGAAAGTATTTAACTTGTCTGGGCACAGCCTGGTGATCTAGATCTCATTAGGCCTGCTTCAAGCAGGGGCTGCATTAAATAACCTCTGGAGGTAGGTCCCAGCTGAAATTATGATTCTGTTGAAAGAGGCCTGGGTTTGCATCTATGTTGTTCATACATTAGATTGTCACATTCTTGACATCTGTGGGAATGTTTTTGGGGTGAAACTCATCTTCTGGCAATCTGTGATTGCTGAATCTTCTCAGCCAACTGATTTCTGCTTTTGTGTTTTTTAGCTTGCTTTTTTGCTCTTGCAGGGCTGTGCAGTAGGCAGTTCCGTCCGGTTTGGATAAACCGGTTGCTGAAATCACAGCCAGTTCTTGGACCACCTGCTACAATCTGTATTTAGCACGTCTTGCTCTGTACTACTGCTGCTCCCCTCCCTTGGGAGCTGCATTGCTTACATAAACTGTTCCCTGTTGCGGCTGCCCCTTCCCTTGAGGCCAGTGCTTGGCTTGATGTCTGGCCCTTTTCATGCTTGTTCACCTTGATGTTGTTCCTCCCTGTGCTCCTGGTGTGTGGGGTGTGGATGAAATGGAAATGACAAGAACATCCCTGTCTGGTGACTCTTCCCTCTGCTTTGCAGATGAGGACACCCAGGCAGTGTGAATGAATTGTTGTCCTGAAAAGTGACTTGTAGAAAATGTAGCCTAACTGCTTGCATTAAGGTTTCTAATCGTTTTTTGGAACCAAATGGTTGCCCATAGTAGGGGTGGGGTAATACGCTATATGATCTGGTTTATATTGTTCCCCGAGCTATTTGTTGGTCTATTTTTGTTCGAAACATCATCTTGAGTTGCAGCACAGTTAAGTGCACAATTAACTGGGCTAAGCGGTGTATTTCCTATAAAACCTTTTGTTAGTCTTCCTGGCTCTGTGTTTGCTGAGACATATGCCCACGAGAAGAGCATATATGTTATGGGACATAAAACACCGCACATGCCATTTTCCTGTAATAGGGAACTTTGCTGCTTTGCCAAGGAAATAATCAATGGTTCTCACAGATCTCCCTTCTTCTTTCACTGCTGTTTTCTCAACATGCTCAGAGCCTCAAGCAGGAGAGCATTTCTCTCTGAATCCTCCTCACTTCTATTTCTTTTTCAGAATCAGGATGCTTTCCTGTGGGTGACTCACTGAAACCTACCCTTTCTCCTACAGGGTTGTCTGAATCTTCAGCTGTGGCTAGCTTGTAACCCCCATCTTCTCCCTTTCCCTTCTATGTGTCAGGTCACATCTCCTCATTGTCATATTTGAGAGACTCAAAATCCTTGCCTGGAGTGATTTTTTTTTTCCCAAGCTACTGTACAAAGAGAGGAATTGGGTAGACAGCAAAGCCGTGGAGGAAGAAATGAATGTGATGGTAGGGAGGGAGTAATGAAAGCCCCTGAGGATGGAACAGCATGCGAGAGGTCAGCCCAGTCCTGGGGCGCAGAACATTAGCTAATGCTTTCGTCCAGACTTGAGTAGAGGTGGACTTCAGACATGTTGTCCCATGTGTGATTAAATGGTTATTACATAATGCTTTGTAAACCCTCACGATTTGTGAGAGCTGCAAACATAAGGATTTCCCGACAAATTTAAGTTATTTGGGTTTCCAACCATCTCTCACCTATTATGTATTTCTAACAGATCTGTGAGATATACTCAGGAATGGAAGAAATGTTTCCGTATGTATATGCTTCTTATAAGGAGGCAAATAAAATAGTCTGCTTAAAACAGGTAATATTTATTTGACACTTCATGATGCCAATAAAAAGACTTCCAGAAAGCTTCTAGAAGGAGTAGGTAATTTATTTTTTTTAATGCACACAGTTCTACACCCACTGTGGAATAAATCAACAGTTGACCTTGTTCTAGCAGATAAAGAAGAGTTAATAGCTGACCTGAAATCTCACGGTTGCCTAGGTACCAGTGATTGTTATTTGTGTGTATTTACTTTGTGCAAACAGAATATGGCATCAGGCAGTAATGTAAGGAGCTTTAGAAGAGTCTGTTTTTTTGAGTTTAAACAATTGGCAGAATAACTGCTCGGGAAGGTACCTTTAAAAGGGAAGTGTTAATGGAAGCTATAAAGTATTCAACCAAATCATACTGATGGCTAAAAAGGCATGATTCCACAGTCAGTGGAACTGTGCTAATAAAACACAAAGCATTCTGCACATTAGGCAGGGAGGATGAAGAGGAGGAGGAAGTAAATGGCAGTGAATATAATTGCAAACTTAAACAAAGCAGCGGGTGAGAAAGGAAATGTGCTAAATTTGAAGATACTGGTGATGCAGGTTCAGAGAAGGCACCAGTCTTTTACATGCAAAGAAGAAAGATCTCCTCTGTGTAAAGAGGTGTAGGTTCAGTATAAAATTAGGAAATAGTTGTGTGCTTTGGGAAAAAACAAAACAAAACAGAGAAAAAACAAAGCAACAAAAAAGCTTGTCTTGCTGTGTTTATGATCTACTAGGAGGTATTTGTACCTTATCTGGTTTTGTATAAAATTTATAACAAAGGAGGATGAGACAGTGCTAGCTAATATTTTAAAGGCAGCTAATCTAAATAAGGTATGTCAAAAGATAATAGCCACATCAAGGAGCTCTTTTATTCATTAATGTTAATTTTTGTCCAGTTCTTGTAAGCTAGGGGAGTTGCACGAGGCTGGAATGCTGTCCACCAGGATTCACTATTGAAAAGATTGAAAGGGATGACCCAAAGAGCTACAAACTGATTATCCGTATGTTGATCCAAGATAAAAATAATTTTGGAATGTTTTAAAAAATATTAGAATCTGAAGAAATCGTTTAATGTCTATTCAGTGTGACTTTGTATAAGGTAATATACAACTTTTCAGACAAATATTATCTATTTTGACGAGTGTACAAAGGTATACTGATACAGCTGAATTGCTGTATCAATTGCTCAACCAATTGAATCCATCCAAGTGACCAATTTTCATCTTTAAGTAAAAGAATATTTATCTCAAATAAACACAACACACATTAAAGAGATTAAAATCCTCTTTAAAGATAGATAATAAAAAAGTAGTTATTAGGGAAACATCAGTGATCAAGACCGTTTCTTGTATCAATTTCCCCAGGGGTCTGTGTCAGTCACAGTCCTGTTCAATATCTGTCTCAACTCATGGAGATGATACGATTAAAACATTGACAGTAAGGTTGGTGATTAGAAAACTATTTGAGGAGGAGGAAAAAGAAAGATAAGGCTACTGTTAGAGAATGACTTGAAATGCTTGTTAACTGACAACAAATCCAACAAAAATGTTTGATACAGTTTAGTGCAGAGTACCAAGTATGTGGGAACTGAGTTGTGCTTCTAAGATGGAAAGCTTTCTTTGGAAAAACACTGATTTGGGAGAGAACGAGTGATCACTGAATATAGTTGCTTCGGGTTGAAGCAGGTTGAAGGAGGGATGCGATCTTACTCATGTTCAAAGTTGAAAAGACTGCGTGATTTTGTTCAGTCCTGAGATCAGTTTAGGACCCCCCAAAAATCTAGGGCTTCAAAGATGAGTGGCTTTTTAACTGTAAGGTGTTGAGTGAATGATTTACTCATCAAAGAGAGGTTGGGAGATGACAAGTCTGTTCTGTACACGTGCTTATGCATGGATGATACCTACTAATAGGAGTTTTAGGTCTCGAATACAGTCATAAGATGATTTTCCAGTTGGAAGCTGAGATTTAACACAATTAACCTTAAAAGAAGATAAAAATTCTTAGTCATTTAGGCTAATTTAAATAATAGAACAACTTACCAGGGAGTAGAAGGGTTGCCATCAGTGTTAAAAACAAGTTAGCAACTCTTCAAAATCTTATTATCCAGTTTCTGAGGGACATTCTTTGGCTAGTGTGTGTAAGGATTCTTGACATAATGGCAGTATAGTCTTCTTAGCTGCTGCTAGGCTGTCCCCTTCCTTACTGGACTGTGTATGAAGAAGAAAAACTCGTGTTTCCAGTCCTTTTAGCTTTGTGGTGTGATAGTGCCTGTGCTTGTATGTACCTCATGGCTGATAGCTCCAGTCCTTCCCTCTTAGACTTCAAGAAGCAGTTTTCCTCCCTGTATAAAATGAGCTGGGCTTCAGAGTCTCCTGGGGAAAACTTAAGAGTCTCCTGCAAAAGGAAAAACCATTTGTTCTCAAGTTGAATCATTAATTGCCTCCACAAAAGCAAGCAAAGTGGATCGTTTTGGTAGTTCATACAGGTGCCTGTGCACTAAATCATTCTTACTGGTTTTGAGAGCAACAGTATGAAAAGTCAGAATTAGCATCTCAGAATTTACTGTGGTAAAATGCTCTTTACTCAAGAATTTTCAACTGTTTTTTAAAAAGGAGATGGTGTAAGGTAAAAATAAGGACTATGTTGATGACAATTGCAGATGAAGGTGAGGATAGCACAGTACAGGGTGTGAATTCTCTCAGGCTCTGGCTTCAGATGGATGCCTTTTTTACAACATGCTCACTCCATAGCTACTACTTGAAGGCTGTTAACTGCTTCTGGTGGAGAACATCACCAGCCCAGGTGATAAAGGATTTTTGTGTATTATCAGCTAGGGCAGCAGTAATGCATAGCTGGTTTAGATAAAGGTGACCATTCTGTCACATTTAATAACATTCAGTTAATGAAGTTATTAATAACTTCATTTATTACAGGTGACAGAATGGTAGCTACTGTCTTTTTTTTTTTTTAACACTGGATTTTAAGGCAGGTAATGTTGTTATCCTTTTCCTTCTCTAAGCATAATTCATATCTCTATGGTGTATGTTTGTGGCAGATCACTGCTCTGTATGACCCAAGCAACACAATTCTGGGAACTCGGATATTTTTGGAAGCTCTTGTATCCTTCAGATCTCGGCCTCTGGGGAGACATGTTAAGACTTTGCACTTCCTAAAATATCTCAGTGGATGTAATTTCTCATCTAACTTCATTCCCGTATCAAGAGTGCGAAACACCTCCATGAGCCTATAGTTTGAAGTAATAACAAGCTAAACTACAGCTCTTTCTCACCAAGAATTTGGTAGAATTTCAAGTCTGTATTTGCCAATAAATAAATTTAAATATGTAAGTAATGCATGATACATAAGTATTGGCAATGGCAGAAGATTACTCAATAGGCATTAAGGTAAGTAGATAAGTAATACAAAAGACCAAGAAGCTCTGACCTGCAGGTGTTGATGCAGTGAGGCCTGAAGTACAGCAGTAGGAAAGTTGTTGGAAGGGACTCTCCTTTCTGAATGGGTTGGGCATCTGAAGGAGGAAATCCTGTCTTAGGGGTGTCTGTCTTAGGGGTGTCTTGATGTATTTAATTTCTTTCATGTCCAAATAGTACTGCCCACCGATTACACATAACAAGTCCTGTGTGCCAGTACTGGAGAACAAACATTCTGACAGAAGGTGGCCTCTTTGTGACAGTTCTTGTTTCCAAGTCCTTCCAAAGCAGGACTTTGTTCCTGCTGATTTTGGGTAGAGTTTAAAGAGGCATTGCTGTTTATCCTGATGTGTTTCACTAACTTGATTTCTGGAGTCACCTTTTGCAAGTGACTTGTGTACTCAGTGCTGCTTGAGCATCCTGCTTTGTCTGCACGACTGTGCTGGGAACCATGGTACTTCTGTGCAAGCGCATTTGTGCTGCTGCAGCTGTCAGCAAATTGTACTGTCTGTTTTGTGCTGTGAAACTGTGTGCTGATGCTACAGGATGTAGAAACTTCTGTAGTGATGGCTGGATCACACTTTTATATAAGGTCTGTCTTGGTTTTCATACATTTCACACTTGCATAAAGGGTAAAATTAGATGAAGTTATCTTTTATAACCCAGTTTTACATTAATTCAGTCTACATATGTGAGTTCTCTCAAATTGAGCTTTGAATGTATGCTGCGTTGTGGGCATGGGTCCAAGTACCTTTTTCATGGCAGCAGTACTAGGTTACAGTACAGTCACACCTCTGGGGATGGCACAAGGAGCTGGAAGTGCAGACCTGGAAGTTGGCCTGCTGTTAAGATCTCTGGAATAGTACCCTGTGGTACTGTTCACCTCCATCTCACTGTCTTGTGAGTCAGGGGATAACAAATGACTGAGAAACTGTGTTTCTTGTCACTGTATTCACTGGGATAGCTGTGATGTATAAATCCTGTTAGAAATCTGTACTCTTGGTGTGGTTTCCTTTTAAAGTCTGGTTTCTTAGAAAACATGTCTTTCGATGGGCAACATGTTAAGCCTAATAAGGGCTTGTTGGTGCTTGTTAACTGTCTGTCCAGTTGGTAACCTATGGTAGTGCTTTGTTTTATAAAACCTGGATGCTTCCATCTTCCTGTAGGCAAAGCATGCTGGTGTTGCTCGGGTGAATGGGATTGGATGTAGCAGGATTGGCCCCACTATGTTAAAGAGATGTGACCCAGCTTTAGGTGAGGAAGTTCATGTACTGATAATAGCATAGCTCTGGCAGACCTCATGCTGAAATAACTAGGCACTGACTAATTCACACTATGATAGAGCCAGCTGTTCTCAACTGAAAGTATATCCCATGGAGCTGGGAGCCTGGGGTAAGGCCTCTCTCTGTAACATGGACCCATCCTGCATTTGAAATGCTCTTTTTCATGTGCCTCAAGTCTGAGGACTGGAAATGGTTTCCTGCATGTGTTGTGGTTTGGGCCGGGTTGATCAATGACAAGACAACAGATGCTCTCCCACTCCTCTCATTCTCAGAAGAGGAAGAAGAAGAGAGAAAGGGATTTATGAGTTTAGAGAAAAACTAAACTACTTCAATGAAACATTAATAATAATAAAATAAGAAGGAAATAATGAAATAGATACAATATATATGAATATATATACAAAACTGTATCAATCTCCCAGGAAGATGTCACTGGTAAGCACAAGGAAAGTTCCAGGCTTGTCTTGGGGACCAGTGGGAATTGGATTCTGGAATACTCTCAGATCGATCAAAGGTAGGTCCTCTTCATTGAAGAGAAGCCCACCTGACCCCTTTGATCCCTCAGTGTTTCTACTGAGCATGGCAAACGGGATGGAACACACCGTATTGGTCAGTCTGGGTTATCTGACCTGCCCATAGCTCTCCTTGGGGTAAGCAACCAAGTCAGCTGGCCCTCTTGGCCACTGCAACAAGTGTAAGCCACAGCCTCTCTCGCTGAACAGAAAGTTGGCTCTGCTCCACCCCAAACCAGGACATCATAGAACGTTGGTTTCCTGGCTATTTGGACCATCTTTGAGAATGGACTCTTTGTCACCCTCAAGGTTTAGCTAGTTCACTACACTCGTCTCTAAATTAATTTTGTAGGACATGTGTAAAGCTGTTTAGGCATAGAGTTATTTTTAGGGATGTGAGGCTGTTTAATGGTGGCTCATCTTTTGTTGTTCCGTGATTTCTAGAGAATTCACTTTGTTGTTTGTATCTTTAGGGTTAAGTTATTTGTCTGGTGCTTTTTGGAGCTGGTTTTGAAAGCTCCAGACAGGGAGAGGAGACAGGGCCAACTGGAAAAGAGAATACAGGAGGCACCCTACCAAACTGTCAGTGCCTTGGAAGGCAAAAGCTCTCTGGTGCCAGATCTCTCAAATTTATTACATATAATGTAGTTATGGCCTTTGCTGGAAAAATCTGCTGCCTTCATGTCATCTGGGTGGAAACAAACACACAGCACACACATACTCTTCCTTGCACAATGCCCTTGCATCTGTGATAAGGTACATCATGTTCAAGCAAAAAAAAAATGGGTTCTGGTTGTTGCTGATGTTTGTTAATATCTTTATGCTGCTTAAAACCATTATTTCCAAGAGAATCCCTGCTATCATTGTAGAGGAGATGATTCTCATTTATCTCCTTTACAGAAAAATAACTAAAAGCTGATACAAGGTCTCACCAGGGGATGGAGAACTAGGATAGAACAAGGTGCTGTAACTCCTGCGCCACTATACAACTGGAGATGTGTATGTATCTGTATCTATCCATTATACAGTATGCACATGAGCAATATATGTAGGAGGCTTCTTGTACAACCTGACATGTGATGGGGAATGCTGACTTCTTGGTCATATAGTAAGTTTTTTAAGTCATGGTGCAGAACATTTGAGGCGTGTAGTCCAGCAATGCCTCCTTCAGAGGCTATGAACTCTGCTGAGGATTTTTTTTTTCCACTGCTGCTGTGCAGGCTTGTAAGTAGAAGTTTTTGTTAATCACTGAGTGAATGAATCAGGTCTGTGAAAACAGCGATCCACGTCTTCAAGGTTAGAAATTAGAGGGCTAGTCTTCATGGATAACCTAAGCATAGATCTTGTTTTATTTGGCCAGACCCTCTGTCTGCTGAAAAATACAAACACGCCTGTATACATGATTTTAAAAAATTACTATAGGGATATTTGGTATTGACCCTTGTATTTAGATGGCCTAGCATTTTCCATACAAAAATTGTGACCTTTTGCTAAAGAGCTCTTAAAACTTCCATTGTTTGCAGTAGGTTGTTGACATTTGGTAAGGGAAGCACCATTGGAGAACAAAGTGCCTTTTTCTGTTTCACTAAATTACATTCAGCTTTGAAGGAGATATAATCTGTTAAAGTGAACTAGTTCTTTTTTCCTGCTTTCATTCTTCAGGAACATTCTGGCATGGTACCAAAAAAAAGTGCCTCCAGTGCTGGACCTGCTGTAACCATTGCAGCAGTGAGGACAAGAGCCATGGTGTTAGGAGCTGTCAGAGCAGCTGTGGCAACGGCCGCCGCAGTCTTGGAAGAGCCCAGCGCACATCTTCCTGCTTCCCAGCCACGCTGCTTTCTTCTAGGGAATTTAATGGAGCAGGAAACCCCTCCCCAGCAGGGACCTGGAAGTCAGTTCAGCCGTTAGCTCTTGTTGTCTCTTTTCCTTTTCTCCCAAGCAGGTCCTTTCCTCCTGCCTCTTCAAACACCCACAACTCCTACGCAGAAAAGAGGTCAGGCGGTTTGCATGGGTGGATTGTAGCCCATTGCAGTAAATGTCAAGCATGTGCTTGCTGCAGCCACAGGATTTAGTGATCTTAATTCTGTCATCTAGGAAATGACATCTCCATCATCGCCAAGGCAGGGAGGCAACCCTGCTGCCTCTCATGGATCTAGGTCCATCTATTTGCATTCAGCATTAACTGCCAGCATTTTGTCAGCCACGGGAAATTAAACACACAGGACAGGATTTCCTGTTGGTGTGGAAACCCTAAATGGTAAGTTCAGCCAAACAGGGATGGCAGTAATACCCAAGGATACAGGCCCAGGGTGAAGAGGAGGGGAAAGGTGGCATGGCATAATTGTACAGTAGAAGCTATATAGTGTGTTTGCTTTCAGTGAGACCCTATCTGCAGTACTATGTCCAGCTTTGAAGTGCTCAGCATGAGAATTATGTGGACCTGTTAGAGTAGATCCAGAGGAAGGCAACAAAGATTATCAGAGGGATGAGCAGAGAACAACCCCAGGCTGACAGAGTTGGAAGAGAAGGCTCTGGAGAGACTTCTATTGGCCTTGCAGTGTCTGAAGTGGACCTACAAGAAAGCTGGAGAGGGACTTTTTGCAAGGGCATGCATTGATAGGACATGGAGTAATGGCTTCAAACTGGAAGAGCGTAGCCTTAGATTAGATATCAGGAAGGAGTTTTTCACTGTGAGGGTGGTGAGACACTGGAACAGGTTACCCATAGAAGTTGTGGATGCCCCATCCCTGGAAATGTTCAAGGCCAGGTTGGATGCGACATTAAGCAACCTGGGCTAGTGGGAGGTGTCCCTGCCTGTGGCAGGGGGGATGGAACTAAGTGATCTTTAAGGTCCCTTCCAACCCAAACCATTCTATGATTCAAATGAGGTGGAAAAAGGTGGGTTTTGATTGTTTTGAAGATTGTGAAAATAATTTTGGGATTTGCATTTTCGAGAGCCTGGCTGTTTCAGCATGTGTGGCAAGTCTAGGCAGCTGACAGGGACAAATCCTTGTGCTGCTTTCCACTCCCTTTTTCTTCTCAGAGCTCATCAGACCCTTTGAGCCACTTCAGTAAATTGTCAAAAGCTTTGTATGTATTCCTTTTGTTGGGGTAGTTTTTCATGGGATTGGTGAGCTGTATCAGTTTATCTACAGGTGAGAATGAAAACTGGAGCTGGCTTTATGAAGCTGGTGAGACAAGACAAGGAGTGACAATGGAGCAGGGACAACCCTTCAGCAGCCAAGAGCTGTTAAATTGGTTCAGCCCCTGTCGTGTAACAACACTAAAATAGTCTACCAGGAAAGTAATCATGACTAATTTCTTTCATGGCAATGCCCAAGCCATATGCAACAAAGACAACAAAAAGCAATCATCAGTTAATCTCCTTTATAGACAAGCCCACACCAAGAGTGGGATAGAAATAGAAAATATATTTTAGCTGTAATTGGCACAGCAGTGGTCAAAAGAGGATCCAGTGTGGATCAAGCCTAAGCTGTTGAGATGTTGAGGTTTCCAGGAAGACGCATGTTTACATTAGCATTATTCAAACTTTGTGTAACGTGGGTTATTGTGAATTCAATTGTTCTTGGGATGAATAGAACATCATCCCAAGTATTGTCCTTAAACAATAAAACAGTAAAAGCAACATCTGTGAACCAACATTTGTAAAAGAATACAACTATCTCCTTTTTAAGAATGGAGAATGGGAGCAGATAAAATCTATAGCTAAATTGTTGGAAGTGTTTTATTTGCTTAAAGGCAGTTGTGGAATACTTGTTTCAAGGGACTTCATAACTTTTTATTGCTTTACATATTCAGAGCCTCTCCTCTAGTCATCATGGCTCACTGCTGTAAATGTTCCCTGTTTGCAAATCTGGCCACAAGCCTTTTAAGCAGGGCACCTACAAAATGACGATTATACCCATTTGATTCTGAGTGGAAATGTTAATTTTAAAAAAATGGCAAATACTATATTAAAAGCACCACAGCAAAGTGGAGAGTGCCCCACTACCCAGAGGCTGCGTTTCGTCATCTTTCCTAACTCTAAAAAATCATCCTTTCTTTTCCTGTTGATCCTTCCTTCATTTGCTACCACCTTTGAATCTTCTGCAAGCAGTGAAATGAAAACCATGTTGATGGAAGCTTTCATAAATTATGGGGTAGGAAAAACACTCGGATACAGCATTTGGCTGGGCACAGTGTTCATCTCTAGAATGAATGTAAAGCTGCTTCTGAAAATGAGATCTTAGACTTGTCTTTCTGGAGAGCAGACCTTCAGTTTGGAAATACAGCTGCTATCTTCTAGAGGACAGAGCATTGCAGGGCTCTGTTGAAGCGATGCTTTTACCTGTAGGTTACTGGTTTTAATGTGGCCAGTTCAATAAAAATGTTTCACTGTGTTCCAGGGTGAAGGATGTGATACATGTATGGTTCCACAGAGTGTGGCAAATCTCCTTTCCAGCTTTTAGTTCTTGTTTCCCATTTTCGCTCTGTGCTAAGTAGGGACCTCTTTGGAACCAGTTGTTGAAACAGGGCAGGGTAGAGGGGCCTCGCTTGCCTTGGGCTCTCCAGGCTGAGGTAGAGGTCAGAATTCTGTCATAGGTGATAAACTTGCACATGTTATTGAGAGCGTGCTGTATGTCAAAGGTTGAAGTTGAATGATCGTTTTCTGATAAAAACGCTGTTGGGAATTAGCTCTTTTCATGGATTCTAAATCTGACATCAATTCCTTTGAAGGCTTGGAGTTTTGGACAGTAAAGGGAGGGGAAGGAAAGGAGACTTACAGTTTGGAATCCCTGAGGTTGGGAGTCTTATGTGACTATTCCCTCCAGAGAAACAACATTACTGTTAAGTTTTTCTTTATGATAGCCACTTCGGGAGGAAGATGAAATGCTGAATTACATTTGAGAAATGTTGTTAGCAGTCTAAGATGAAATCATATAACCATGTCTTAGATAAGATAGTAGAACAAGGGAAGAAAGAATCATTTAGATTAAAAGGGGGGAAAGAAAAGCTGTTTCAAATCCCTAAAACTCTTCTGGAGATTGTTTTTCTTCCTTTACACTTTTGTGAGAAAACCTGGGGTCTGTGACCAAAAGGATCTGCATGTTCTAACCCGAGAGAACTGGATCACATCACTGGGATTTTATGTCTTTGCCTGTGTGCTAGAAATTAAAATATTCTCACCTCCCTTCTTGCACTAAGCCAGGCCCAAAAGGTAGGAAAAATAGATTGCCAAAAATAACTCTTTCCCCCCCCCCCCCCTCTTGTCTCTCTGCAGCAATTCGGCAAAATCCTTGACGTAGAGATAATCTTTAATGAGCGTGGCTCGAAGGTAAGTCTTGTTTCTGTACCCACTTCTGTTGTTTTGATTGCAGAGTAAAAGGCAGTTCATTGCCTAGAGAATATACTCTGTGGAGATCAGCAGGAATTAGTGTGATGGGGGAAGGGAAAAGCCATTTTGGGGACTGTCTCCTGTTCCCAACTCCAGATTCTGAGCATGGTCATTTCTGGGCAGCATGTACAAATGCTCCTAGATGCTCTTGTCTGTAATGTGGGATCAGGTTCCCCAGCTTTTTGAACAAACAGGGAATCAGTCACTTGAGCCTTCATACCAATGCTCTAGCGATGGGTGTCCTGTGGGGAAGGTAAAAGAGCTTTGCATTATGGGTGACTATGAGCAAAGCCTAGTCCCTCCACTCACCCACTCAAACACATTTCTGTTGCATTAAAACACTTTTATAGAAAAACTGCCATATCTCATATGTGAAAGGATTTTATTTACTGTGTTTTTCTGACTTGGTACTTCTAAGATACAGACCTTTCATGTTTGAGATATTTAATGCTTAATATAAGTATCCTTGTTCCACTTGCCCTGTCCCACATGGACCTCTCCCCACTGGATTTGCATTCACACACTTATTTTCATCTTACAAATATATTAAGAGGGAAGTTTTATTGAGGGTTAATGGTAATTTATTTCTCTGGAGATGAGATTTCAAATTTTGCTCACGTCAGCCGCAGAGAGATTAAGTAATCTTTGTCCTAATTGGCAATTGGTTCTCATCACATAACCAGTATCACCACAATGACAAATTGATGTGATTCTCTCTCTGCCCAGGAGGTTCAGCACTGGAATAGCAGGGAATTTTGCAGGTCAGGAGCAAGGTGCATTGCCAAAGCTCTATGGGGGAAGCTTGCACAGTGCATGTCTATACTCTGCTTGACTTAATCAATGCTAAGATTCCCATTTTCAATTAAAACAATATTTCCCTCTGCCCCACACACACGTGTGCGCACATGTGTGCATGCACACTAGAGACTTTGAAGTTGCAATTCAGCTAAGCGGTTTTGGTTTAGACTCTATGCCTTTCATTTGGATGTGAGGTTCACAGCCTTAAGGTGGCCTCTTTGCTTCAACATATATTACGGGATATGTTCATGTTCAGAGCCCCCTGCAGATTTCTACCCATGTTGCCCAAGATGCATTCTGAAATTTTTCAATCTCTGTATTAGCTGGAAACCAGAAAGCAGTTAATTTGTATACAAAAGAAGTGAGTTAGCCCTTTCTCCATCCTTCATTTGTGCTTAATGCCATGTTTTTGTTTTGTTTTAATGAGACAGTCTAAAGAAGTAAATGTATATATGGCTTAGTTAGAGAGTCTTACTTCCCTGTGTGAATAAAAATCTCTATGCTTTACCAAAACAACTAGCAATGCTGCATTTGTAAATATTTATTCTGCTTTCTACTATTCTTCTGATATTCGTAGGCCAGAACTATCTGTGAGTTAGTCTTGATTTTATTCTAATTTCTATTTGGCTTTGGATATAGCCTCTGGCCTCTATCAAATCCCTACTTGTTTGGATGTAATTGCAAAAGAAAGAACAAAAATAGCTGGCCTGGCAAAGTGGTGAGCTCTATCCCTCACCCCACACTACCTATGCTTATAACAGTGAGGGTTTTCCCCTCCAGACATGAACCTCACCCTCTCTCTCCCATCCATACAGCCCTGTATTAAATGCCCACAGCTGCCCTTTCCTTTCCAGGCAACGCTCAAGTTGGAGGCTTTCTGCGAAGATTTGATTTATGACTGAGATGTACCTTCTTGTGCAGTTGATAAAGCCCAAAGCTTCTGGTTTTCAGTTAAAACAAGAATGATTGCTGAAAAGTTCCTTGCCTTAATAAATATATGTAAAAAGAAAGTGACCCAAAGAGATGTTCTTCCAGATCTTGACCATGCAGTTTTCTACTGCTTTTTTTATCATCTTATAGTAAAAAGCAGTTGCAAAACTGATAGCCTGTATAAGGGATGGGGCAGAATCTGAACAGACTGAGAAAACACCCGATGAGTAATTTTGTGGTATCTTTGCATCCTTCTGTACCCAAAATAATTCCTGTTTTACAAAGAATGCAAGATTATTCCTGCTTAGCATGAAAATGGGAGGCCCCAGTGTTTGAGTGGGGTGTAGCTGCACGTAGCACCTGGTATTCACATAATAATGGAAAAACAACAGTTTGGTGATCTAATGGTAAAGCAAAAGAAATTGATCTTTCTGGAGGCCACTCACTCACTCTTGGGTTCTTCCTCCACCTTAGGAAAAAAAAAAATCTGAATGCGTTTTCCTGCCCTGTGGTTTCCGTTCTAATCTAATGATATGAAACCTCTCTCTCTTCTTCTCCTCCTCCTCTCTCTTGGGAATCCGAAAGCAGATGCTCCTGCTGCCTGCCTTGTGCTGTGTTCTCAATGCTCCCTTCCCTTCCCCGGGTTCCTAAGGGTTGTAGAGTTTTGTGTATATGTTTTGTAAAAATTTTTAAAAGGTACGGTGGTGAATCCCAAACTGCCCTGGGTTCACCCTCACCTAGTGTACGATGGGGTTGAGCAGCACTTTGGCCCTGCCGCGCTGTGGCAGGAGATCTCTGCAGGGATAGCTCCAGTGCTGGTGGTAGGAGGGACTGGAGGAAGTGTGCAGGTTGCATTCTTCCTTTTGAATCCACCTGAGATGACCAGGCAGTTTTCTTTGACAGCTTGAGGGACCTATAGCAAACTGGCTGCATCTTCAGGAACTCTGTGTATTCAGGAACTTTGTTGACAAAAGAGAGAGCAGCGTGTGTCCATCACAGCTACCTCACACCTCCGGTTATTGCATGTGGCTTAGGAAACTTTATTTGCTAACTTTCTGTATCACAGCAGAGTAGGAGGCAGATAATAATTAGTTTTGCTGGTTGTCCTCTCAAAGCAATGTGAATTCTTGTTTCCTCGCTCAATTTCTGCCTGGACTCAATCTGTTTACTGGGATTATATAGACCCTGGTAGACTTCACACTGATACTGCTTTCCTACATATGAGAAACAAGATGCAAACTTTAAACATCTCTTGAATTTCATTTTGGTTTACTCTTGTTTAATAGAAGATCAACCTTGAAGTGGTTGGTTTTTTGCTTGCTTCCAGGAGACTAGCTGTTTGTTTAATTTATCCTGTTTTACCATTACATTTCTAGTTCTGACCTGTGTAAGTGCCTTTAAATAGCATTCTACTCATGATTACAGTTTACTGTGCACTTCACTGAACCGTGAATAAAACACCTCCAGAGGAAGTTGAGAGAGAGAATTCCTGTTCCTTTTATTAGTGGAGATGCATCCTCTAGATGCGTATTTTGGCACTGCTGTGTTGAACTGAACAAGTGGACATATTTGCAGAATTAATGCAGTCTGCCTGCGTAACAAGTACCCTGTGGCATTTGTAAAGCTGTAGGGGAAGGGAATCCAAGCTCTTTGCTCATCAGCTGTGGACTGTGTGGCATTCCAAAATGTGCCCTCAATGACATTCAGAGACCAAAAGTGCGTAAGCACACAGCAAAATTTTGGCTGAAGAGGGAGGGTTTTTTGGTTTGTTTTTTTTTAGATTTTTAAATGGTGAAAGTTCATATCAGTGCAGACTGCAAGCTCATGGTTTCAGAATAGTATGTTTGGGACACCCAGATCTCCAAGTTTATGCATAGGACTGAAATGTCTAGAAGTGCTCCATATTTAATTTAAAAATTGGCTGTATAGTTGCTTACGTCTTGTCTTCATAAAGAAATTGTATGTGTTGTTGAGTGGACATCGCTAGGTAAACCTGTGCTAACTGAAAACTTGTGCAGGAAGCTGTGTGGAACACTTTGGGGGTTTTTATGTTTGCAGTTAACTAAAGGTTAAGATAAGAATTTAGGGTTTGATAACTGTGCCTAAAAGACTGTATGTTCGCATGTGCATTTTTTTTCTTGGAATGGATTAGGTGCTTTGAGTTGAGCCACTCTTGTTTACAAGACTTAGTTTCACTTAGTTTCCACTCGGTGAAATAGATAAAACCCCTTTTTACATAAAATAAATTAGAGGCCTTGTTTTCATCTTAATTCTATTTTTATAATTTTTGTTCAAATGTCATCAGGTGAGCCAGAAATTCAAATAGCATTATTAACACAAAGAGGCTTAATAACAAATTAAGTACCAGCGACTAGCGTCGCTTTCTCAGGTCACCAAATCCCTTTATAATGCCAATAGCATGAAGGAGACATGACCCGTGTCCCTTTATGCTACTTCAGTTTTATGCCTTCAACTCTGCAATACTAAACTAATGACTTAAACCAGTTTAGTGTATGTACTAATTTATTTAAACTTGTTTAATTAAGACTGAAGTTGATGGCTTAATAGTATAAGTTGATTTACTGCCCCTGTGGGAGCACCTTCCCAGCAGTGCTCCTTTCTCTGTGTAGGGAGCCAAGTCCAGGGTGCTAAATTATCAAAATACCGATGCGGCAGGAGGAGAGAGAGAGAAATGAGCTTGTCTTCTGCCAGTTTAGCTAGTTGAATTCACAGACCACACACAGTAAGATCCGTGATCAGTCAAGGCGGGGAGGAGGAGGAGCACAGAGCTGGAGACAGTGCTGGGCCTTGAAGTCCCTGACCTGAGGTGGCTGGAGGAAGCCCCAAGCTCTGGTTTAACAGCAGTGCTGGCCAGGCACCCCTGGTTTTGCAGGAGAGATTGGGAGTAGAGCAACACAATGACTGGGGAAATTATACAGCTTAAAAATAACGCTGCGGGCTTATAGTATTTTGTTGTTGTGGGGTTTAAGATAAATTTATGGGGTTTTAGCCAGGTTGATTCTTGTGTTTAGTTCACCAGATTGCACAGGGGACAGGTGCTTTATGTGCCTTAATGCATGCATGAGTGCAGCACGGGCACAGGGAGGAGCTGGAAGAGTGTACATTTGTGTGTGTAAATTCAATAATGTGTTTCTGAATTTTGTGCTGTGTTTCTATCGGTGCATTCAGTCCTGTTCATCTCAGGTGGATTATAGCTGAAACCCTCCTACTCTTTCTAAATGCCTTGGAAACAGGTAGCCTAAAGTGCTGTCTCCTTGGCCATTATTTCAGGCTCCTAAAAGTTTGTTCATTGTGGAAATATGAAGGGGGGAAAAAAAAGGGGGGGGAACCCAAACAAACTTGGTTAAAAACAAGCATGCTCCAATGGTACAAGGCAAAGATGCTGCTGCTGAGGTGACTGGTCTAAACTCTGTGACAAACAAAGGGTTAACAATGCATGGATTTCGAGGGGCTCTGTTTAGTTTCCTTTGGTTTTATTTTCTTTTTTTATTTTCCTTTATTTTTTTTTTTTTGTTGTTTTTTGTTTAATTTCTGTGTTCTGGCCACACCCAGGAGAACCGTCTGCTTTTGATTTCTCCCTTTACGGTTACATGGTAAATTTTCTTTCTCATTCTTCAGAGATGGAAACGTTCAATTATATATACATTTATAATTATTTTTTTGTTCACTGCTCATCATGTTGCTTGTTATTTATTGCAGAGTCTGAGGCCAGACTAAAAGGGTAGCAGTTACTCGGTCTCTCCAAGCCCTTTGAATAAACCTTTGGGTAAAAAGGGGTTATTCTGGCACTACAAATTACTTACCAGTCCTAAAAATGCTTGCTGGGGTTATTTAGTGTTTGCTGGGTACACTGAGGCTTAAACTTATTTTCTGCTTGGGAGAAGTTCCTGGCAGTTGCTGGCAGAGAGGAATTGTTGAAAATTTCAGCCTTGTTATTATAACAGCCTTATTAAACCCAAACTATTTGTGTAATCTAAATTTTAGAAAACTTAAGTCTTTTTTTACCCGGGATTGTATCTTCCCTTCCTCTGGCTCCATACCTACTACAGTGGAGCAAATCGGACCTGCTATAAAGCTAAGCTGGTAAATATTGGATACCTGCTACCACTTTTCTTTTTTTTTTTTTCAAGGGCGAGACAACCTTGGGAAGGAAAACTGAGAATTGTTTGTTGTGTATGTATTTAGGTACAAATTAATCCCTATTCTTTACAGGTCATCTGTGAAAAGGAATTAAAGTTATATATATATGGTTTTTTTTCCTCTCCAAATCAAAAATATGTATGCATAATTGCTAGTTTTTAAACTTAAAAATAACAAAAATGTTAAGTGTGGCTCACCTGTTTTTCCTGATGAAAATTTTAATATCTAAGTGATGTATTAAGAAGACAAACCAATGGGGAACAAATACTGACTGCCATAGTCGACTATGTAAAGTGTTAATTCAACATTGATGTTAAATGGTTCTCAACAAAGTGAGTTACACAAGCTAAGGACTGATCTGTCAATAAAAGAAAAATTGTGGTTAATTAGTTATGTTGCTCAGAATCAGATTAATTCTGTTCTTATTCACATTGTTATTATTTTTCATATAGTATGCATGTGGATTGTATTTTACCTTGAGTTAACATTAAAAATAGTGAGAATTCCTATTTAGTTTAAAGGTATTTAATGATAATGGGGTGTTTGAAATCCCATATAGACTTCATTAATTGCAAACAAATGTGAATTAAAATAGCCTTAGTTTGATTCTAGTATGCACAGATTAATGCCTAAAAAATTACCTTCCCTCTGCTCTCCAGCTTTCAGTTCACATCATCAGCGAAGACATAAATTTCATTTGGTCTCCACAGGCTTGTCTAGAACAAACAGAAATTTTAATGTCGAAAGAGAAGAGGGAAATAGAGATTCCTGTTGCAGTCTTTGCCTCCCTTCTTCCTCCAGCCTTTTAAAGATGCTTTTCTCCCATTATATAGAACCAGAGGGAAAGGTGTTGCTTTATTTCTCAGCCTTGCCTTTCTCTGTAGGGGTCCTTTGAAGCAGACACGATACCCTGTCCCTTCATAATTGGCTTTGCTGTTGAACCCCCCCTGAACCTCCCTGGTTCCTTGCACCATATTTGAATTACACACAGTTGGGCTGGTTTATTAGCCCTGGTCTCTAACTTTAATTCATTGAAATAGAAAATTTTTATGCTGTTCTGGAAAAGGCATCAGTTTGTTGTTTATATAGCTTATTATTTATAGCTGAGGAAATGAAATTATCGGAAGCTTTAGATTATTGGGTTGGAGCACAAAGGAGCACTGTCTTTGATCTCAGCATTGCAATACTTGGCTAAGTTCCTTTATTATTGCTGTTAAGGGGAAAAGAAAAAGAAATAAAAAGGCTGCATTTTACAAATGTGTAACAATTTTGTGCTGAAACCTAGCTGTGGATGACAAAGGCAGCATGTGCAAATAGCTTGGGCTTTTTGAGATTAGTATTGTAAAGACCTTTAAAAAGCACTTGAAGAATGATGGCTTGCTTGTGTCTTCTTGTGAACAGTGCTTGGAAATCGTGATGCTTTCTTTTGGTGGGGGAGGAGGGGAGAGGGTCTGGTCCATACATATTGACCCTGATATGCACAGAGGGGACCATGAGGCTGGCAAGTATACCATGTCCCTGCATTAACATGGGAATAGCTGTAGTTTGCTCACATCACCTTGCTCTGCAGTTAATACCAGAAGTTTCCATTGCATCGAATGCAAGTTTTGTTTCTCCTGCTGCTGAGGGTATTGGAGCCAGCAGAGATTACTCTGTCTGTACATTAAACCAATACTTGCTTTATACCAAGCCATAGGAGCCAGCTACCCATCTCCTGTTATTAAGATACCCTAAAAGCACAATGCCACAAAGCTTTATTTGGCCCTGCTCTCTGCAGTGGCATGGAGAATATCACGTCACAGTTGTCTCTAGAAAGATACCATTTGTTACTAGATAAAATCCTAATTCGCTTAGTCATTTTGGCTCTGTTTTAATGTCACTGTATTCATCTTCATGGAGGGAAGCATGATCTCTTACCATGCCCTGTTACGTGACTGCATGAGTTGGCAGCAGCATGAGCATTTACGGACAGGCGTGTTGCATGTGCTGTTATGGATGTGGTAAACCTAAATTCTTCTAACCAAAGGGACGTTTTAGTAGTCCTTGTGCTTTTGTGGTTGCTCCAAGCAGGGCATGTTAATTTTTCCTCAAACTTTATGGCCTGACTACGCAGAGCTTTGTTACAATCCACTGTGCAGAGGTCGCCATTTCAGAACAAAGCCAAATAAGATGGGTAACAGGGTGGGAGGGAGGTAGCTGTAAGTCAACAGTGTCAGACAAGACCCACCTTTACTGATGAATCACTATTTTAGAAGTTTAGATTTACACTCGAGTCCAACACAGTACTTATAAATAGGAAAATTTTTGCAACTAGAATATGTGATACTCCAAATCTTCATTTTAAGTAATGTTTATTTGATGGTGCCACCTAGAAGTCCTGCTTACTTTCAGGGCCTCATGCGTTATTAGGGAAGTTACAGGCGTAGGAGTGTAGACATGAGCTGTTCCCTGAAGAGCTTACAAGGGATGATTTTCAAACAGCCCTTCCTCAACAGTTTTCTAAGGTAGGTAATTATTATCGTCTCGTTTTACAGGTGGGAAAAGCAAGGTTCAGTGTTTGATTTGCCCAAAACTTCACAGAATTCCTGGTGCCAGGCATGAACTCAGATCACTGCTTACTCTCGCAGCAGTTTCTCAAGAGAATGAAGTGCTGCTCAGTGTCGATGTCCTGTACCAGGTGGGGGGGTGGGGGGTGGGAGTCATGCAAATCATGTGTGTTAATTAGCAGAGGGGAGAGAAACCCCAGTTGAGCTTGACCAGCTTGCCTATGTCGGAGCAGAGTTTAGTGTTTTTAAACAAACAAACAAAATGAACAAAAAACTGTCTCGAGTAACTTTGTACTTCTTTTTTGGTCTGGCCTCAATTGCTTTTATGTTTTTTTAATTACTCTTATTATTCTTATTATGATTACAATTCCTTTATTTTATTGAATTTCATTTCTTTCATTTATGAAACATGCATGAACCAACAATGTGACTCTAGGAGGTTATTGCTGAGTTGTGCTGATGTCGATTTCATACTGTGATATTTTTCTCTATTTACCTAGAGATCAGTATTTCAATATATAACGATGTGCATGTTTTCCCCCCTTCTCCCGCTGCATGCAGGGATTCGGGTTCGTAACTTTCGAGAATAGTGCTGATGCAGACAGGGCCAGGGAGAAATTACACGGCACCGTGGTAGAGGGCCGTAAAATCGAGGTGCATGTCTTCAGTAATTCAATTTCTTCTTTATATTTATTCTTTTGATTTCTTTTTGTGTCTTGCTTCACTTATTTCACATTTGGATCCCAGTCTTGTGTGTGCGTGTGTGTTTGTGTCTGTGTCCTTCACCTTCCTGCACTGAAATGTATAAAAGTTTACACCCCTTATGGAATATTTTTATTATTGTTTTGGGTATTTTTTTTCTTTTCTTCTTTTATTAAGTTTTTTTCCCACCCACTCCAAATTTTTGCCCTTCTGCTATCTTGATTTTTCCTTTGCTTCAGTTTGCGAGGCTCCGATTTCCTGTTACCAGGCCTGAACAAAACTAACTGAAAGAGTACTGTCCGACTTCTAACTCTGTGTCCAAAAAATAAAGCAGGGGGCCAGCCAGTATCCTCTCTTTCCTCCGAGGCCAGTTCTCCTCCACTCAAGTGTGAGATGATGCCTGTGGTGGGAGGGGAGGGGAGACACGGGGCAGAAGCCCAGAGTGCGCTGTGCTGTACACACCACTGGTTTCTTGACCTGCCACTGGCCAAGAATGTCTCGGTGAAAGCCAATCCTTAAAGTTTCTAGCTCTCACCGCAGGGGAGTGAAAAGTTCATGTTGGATGGCCAACGTGGGCCGTCATATTGGGCATGCCTGGTGCTGACCAGTTTGGTGTTCCACTGTGTTGAAGGCTAACTGGCGTCGTCCCCTCTCTCCTCCTTTCCTTAAAAAAAAAAAAAAGTACAAATATTAAAACAAAAAAGCCGCCGTTTTTGAGTAAGATGTCTGCATATTTTGCTTTTTTTTGTTTTGTTTTTTTTTTATTTCCCTTTTCAATGGTTTAGCGTTTAGGGCCCTTCACTTGACTCACTCTTTCCATGGTAACTATACACAATGCTGGCGATGGTACGAGTTGGCGGTAAGTGAAACAAAAGCACTAGAGAAGAAGCTTTTTTTTTTATTTTTCTTAAAATTACAAAAAACCAAAATTAAATAAGAAAGAAAAAAAATCCATCTGCCATCTCACATTAACACTACGAAATGTGATTTGACTTGTTGTCCCCACCCACCTCCTTCCCTTTCTCCCCCTTTTATTTTCAATGCTGTTGAGTAATGCCGCCTGGACTTTGGATGTACATATCGTTTTGTAGCAGTCTGAGCTGTTTGATTACTGACTTCATGGTGATTTCCCCTTGCACATCTTACTCAGAGTTACTGAACTCCAGTTTGGCTGGTTTTTATTAATGCACCCATTTCCTCTTCTCTCTCTCCCGCCCCTTCTTTCTGCCGCTCTCTCTTTTTGAGACCTGTTTGTAGCTGTTACTGTTTGTTTTCTCTCTTTTTCTTTCTCTCCCCCCCAGTTTATTTCTTTACTTGGTTAAATGCAGCTGTTGGTCTCTTTGCTGACTGGTGGTTTCTGATCGGTTCTGGCAATTTTTCCTTTAAGTGCTTGTGTTGCACTTTGCTGTAGCAGCTGATTTCAGGCACTCGCTCCATCTTAATGATTGTCTGTGAGACCCTATCTCCTCCCTCCTTCCCTTCCCACCCTCTGAATCAATTGTGGTGTTTTGTTTTTGTTTTTTTTTTCCTTTCTTTTATCTGTGTGTGTTTAACTGCATGCTCTCAGTCTCATCATTGTTGTTTCCCATTCTTTCTTTTTAAATGTGTAATGTTTCTATTGTTTTGGGGCTGAAACGAGAGTAAATGTAGCTCCAGACTCCCCACCCCATGTATGCTCACCATCCATAAGTGACAAGGGCCCGAGGCAGCTTTTATTTTTATATCCTTTTTTTTTTTTCTTCTTCTTCTTCTTCTTTATCCTGGCCTCAATTCCCATGCCAAATGGCTTTTGATAAATTATTGATGTTGTATAAAGACTTCACCCTCCTTGCAAGAACTTTGAGGCTGTCTGACACGGGGCTGCAGTAACTTGGCTTCCAAACTGGTCCATCTTTTCTTTATCAGCACCATCTCTGTGGTAACACCCCACTTGCTAGAGCAATCAAACCGCTTGGAACTATGCAGAGCTCTGTAAAGAGGGTGGAGGGCACAGTGCAACCAAAAAAATGACCCAGGACTACAGCTACGTATTTCTTCCTTTTGTTCCATGAGATTTGTGACGGAAAAAATAATCTGTAAAAAGATTTGAAGATGCTGGGGAGGAAAATAGTGAATGTAGACTGTCCAAATGCTTGGTGGAGTTCCAGAAATTTCCGCAAGCCTTGGGGGTCCGAATCTAAAGCTGATGGACTCCAGGCTACCTTTTTTTCTATCTAAAATGTATGGCTGCCAGCAACCTACTGAGCCCCAATCCCAATGGTGAGCTTGAGAAACAAGTCAGCTTGTGCATCACCTGGTTCAGTTCCTCTGCCCTGGCTGCAGAAATTGTCGCTGCCTCTCGAACAGAACCTGGACAAAACCTCCAAAGTTTTGCCCTTCCAGTCAGTAAGCTGAAAATAAGTACATGGCAATGGGTGGCAGGGCAGTGGAGAATCTACACTTTACTCTTGTTGGCCTTTTGTTTAATGCATAATTTAGCTGTAACTTTTATAATTAAATGGCAACTTTTAAAAGTAATTTAAAGATTACATTCTTGTAAAATTAGTTGTTTAATTTTTTTTTTGCTCAGAGAAATATACTCTGTGTGTGTGTGGTATCTGAGAGTTTTCCATCGTTTTCCCTAACTTCCTTTGCTTCCTTCCCTCTCCTCCCCCTCCCTTTCTTACTTTTAGGTTAACAATGCCACTGCGCGAGTGATGACCAATAAGAAGATGGTCACGCCATACGCAAATGGTAAGAGAGACTGTACTAATGATGAGCTGAGAGGTTTGAAGAAAGATAAAAGGGAAAAGTCATGATCTCCTCAGAACCAAAAAAACCAACTCCAAAAGAAACCAACAGAACTCTAATTTATAACATTATTCTTCAGTAACCCATAAGCATTTATGGAGGAATACTACTTTACAGATGAAGAAGTGGAGATAGAGAGGAGTAGTGATATGCCCAATGTTGCCAAGCTGGTAAAGAAACGAAGAACCACTGCCACTACTGCAAGCTGATGCTGTACGGTGGGATATGCTGTATTCCTGAGCCTTATTGCCATCATGTCGATGGCACCTAAATATGAATGCAGAAGCATAACTTAGGATATTTAATTGGATAAATCTCAGTTTAGGTTCTAACTGTAAAAGTACAGCTGTCCCCAGGCAGCCAGGGAAGCAGAGGCATTGCACTGCTTGTTTGCTCCCTTTTTGTTACAGACTGTGCCTGTGTTCAGTCATTTTCCAGTGAACCTGAATAGAAAAAGACTAACTTGTTTGGGTAATGAAGAATCCCATTTCATCAGGATATCTTGGTTCTTCAGTCTGTGCAGTAATTTTATTGCAGAGGCATATATAGCATAAAAAGTCGTTCTTCTCCTGACAGAACTGAATGCTGCTTTTGATTGATACAGATTTTGAATCTGTGTCCTGACACAGGCAGAAAAATTCTTTTTGATCTGAAAACATTCCCAAACAGCTTCAACAAGGCAGGAAGCTGCATATAGGTAGTTGCTAATGTGAGAATCCTCTTTGGTTACAACCTAAGACTCGAAAGTCAGAAGATAGGGATTTTATTTGTGACTCTGCTACTGACTTGTTGCACAGCTCGTGGCAAATCAATCTTTTTTTGGTTACAGAACTGGGAAAACAGGGGCAAGCAAAAAGGCTGGGATTCTAAGTCTCAGCATCTGAAAGGATCCAGGAGATTTTGTAATAAAAGGCAATGCAGCCATGTTATGTTGTCCTGAAAACATGGGCAGAAAATGCATATGACTATTTGGTAATAAAACTTGGCTTACATAACAATGACTTGTGAAACCCTGATAATGGGCGAGAGTATTTTGTTTTCTCAGCCAGCAATTTAAAGCCAGCTTTAAAGCTATGCAAAGGTGTTCAGTATTAGGCCAGGCTTAAGGCATGCTAATGAGTGGCTGTGCAACCATTTTCACATTTGAGGGTTAATGCCAGTCTCCTCTTTGCTACCACTCACTTGAGTATTTTGCCATCAAGGTGGTCAGCACAGACTCACTCTTCCAGAGAGAGCACATGTTGCATCTCTTGTTGATATCCTGCCAGCAGATGAAGGGATGGTGTTGATGGGCTGCAGTTCTCAAAGTTGTTCATACAGTTTCTCGGTCTGTTAGAGGTGTAAAAGTAAAGTAATTGCATCAGAACTCCAAGACAGAGGAAGAATATGGATTTATTTAAATATGCCTGTGTGGTTGCTAGCTGAACAGCTGTGATCTTTCCTGGAAGGGAGTGCTTTGTGGAAGCCAGCCCAGATCATGCTGTTAGCTTTATACCCCTTGCTTCTTTTCCAACATAGAAAGGTGGGGGTGAAAACAGATAAGTTTCTAGATCTGACTGGAAAATGTCCTCCTTGTACCCCAGTGATAACTTCTTTAAGCACTAGTCTCTTGTAGGTGTTATGTTGATGATTTGCAGTTCTTGCAAATGTTATCCAGATTATACTAAAATCAATTCTCTGGGACAGCTTTCACCTGTAAAGTGGCATAAAGAAGACAGGAAATACTAAAATAATACAGAGAGGAAAAAGATGTGAGATGAATAGACTGAATTGCTTTTCTGTGCTGTAGTTGTGTGATTTGGTTAATGAGGAAACTTAGATGCTGTTGCTTTTTAGCAGATCTCTAGCAAATAAGACAGAAGGGTGTTTTGAGAATTAAAGGCTATAAATTGATTTGCCCAGGATGATAGTCCAGGGCAGTAGCTTTAGAGAGCTTTTGGATCTGCAGCATTCCTGGTGAAAGCAGGGAGGAGCTAGAGGAGCTGGCAGCAAGGTTTGCTCAGGGAACACAGGGTCGCATGGTGTTGGTGGCGAATATGCATATAAGGTAGTTGGCATTCCTGCAGTGGATCAGCTGATGTTTCGCTGTTCCCTCCCATACAGCAACCTGTACCTAGAACTTGACATTAGAAAAAGGCAGTTGGCCTCCATCTACACCAAGGGGGATTGAGGCAAAGCAGAAATTGGAAAGAGCTGTGCATGTGAAGCTGGGGCGCACGCAAAGAAACCGTTCCCCCTACCCACACTGCCCGCTCCTTCTCTTGGTGTAGATTTTGGCATTCACTGCAGTCTTTGTTGTTTCAGGTTGGAAGTTGAGTCCTGTGGTTGGAGCGGTGTACGGCCCTGAGTTATATGCAGGTAGAGCTTAAGTAGACACTTCCACTTCTGCCATTTAACTGCAGTCGTGTTTGTTTATGTTCTCAATATGCTGTTTCTTTATAACCTTTTTATGTTTTGTGTTTTGTTTTTTTTTATTCTTTTTAAAATTAAATTAGCGTCCAGCTTTCAAGCAGATGTCTCGCTGGGCAATGACGCCGCAGTGCCCCTGTCAGGAAGGGGGGGTATTAACACTTACATTCCTTTAATCAGTAAGTAGCCCCCGTTGGCCCCTACATTGTTACTGTGCTTGAGTTAACAATGACCTGTTACCCTTCTTCTCTCCAGTCTGTATAATATATACTTGAAAGGATGGGTCTCGCTGGGAATGAGTTTACCTTGAGCCAAAGTATACTGGTGCAGTGGCTGTAACTTGTTCATCTGCAGTGTGTTTCTGTACTGGTGAATGGGTCTCTCTGAGCGATGAGGAGGCTGCAGAACAAGGGGAGGGTGTGTGTGAGGAATAGACCATTCCCTTCCCCCCCCCCCCTCCCCAAATCAAAGAAACCAAACAGACAAATCCCTAAAGTACATATTATACAAGCTGCTAAACTGCGAGTCTGCAGGGCCCCTAGCGGCATGCACCTGGACGCACATTGAGTTGGGTTTGTGCCCTGGGACTCCTTGCCTCTCGGTATCTGTTTATTACGTGTTTGTAGATGCCTCTGAGGCTTTATGTCATTTTATCATGGGTTAGTTTACTCCAGTACAAAGCGTAATAAAGCAGGCCCCACTATACCTGGAGCCAGTTACTGGTCACACTTGTTAAACGAAGGTGGGCTCTCAGTAAATTGGCACTTTATGGGAAATTGCTGCTGCTGTTATATGGGCTATCTTGTCTTTCAGGCTTTAAAATGAACATACAGAGGATTGGGTGGCAAAGAGTGGGAGGGGAAAGGAGGGAAGAGACTGATGTAAGTTGGTTGACTTTAAGGGCCTCTTGACAAATTACATTAAAGAGCCTCTGCAGTTGTGGAAGAGCCGCCTGCTGTATCAACAGTAACTCTCTGCGCTTCTCGGACTCTAACCAGAGTGCATGGCGGTGTAAAAAGGCGGGGGGATTTGTACCCTGTTTGTGGTGGGTAAGGCATGCCAAAGCATTAACCTCTTGCATGCCAAACCTCTCTGCAACCCCTCTTCCCCCCAAAGGCCATGGTATAGCAGGAAGTACGTATTGGATGCTTGCTGGGTTATAAGCATGCCCCTCTGCAGGACTGATGCAAAATGTCCCACCGCTGTGGAGCTATTGTGTCACTTTGTTTGGAGCAGACAGTTGTTCTCTGGGCAAGAATTTGTATCCTTTTCACTCTCCACCTTGTCTGTCTTTCCAGTTCCAGGCTTCCCCTATCCAACTGCAGCCACCACAGCAGCCGCGTTTCGGGGAGCCCATCTGAGGGGCCGAGGAAGGACAGTGTATGGGGCAGTCCGGGCGGTACCTCCCACAGCCATCCCTGCCTACCCAGGGTAAGCACTGGTCAGGAGAGCAGAGTGCTCTGCACAAATATGTCAAATAGTTGATTGGTTAACCAAAAAATAACTAAAATCATCTGGATGGTGAGAGTCAGCTAGTGCCAGAGCATTCTGCACATGATGGTATCTAGTGGGAACAAATCTAAATTTTAAGTTCTTCGCTGAAATAAATCTCAGTACTTGCAGCAGCATAAAGTGCTGATGGATTCCTTCTCATAGTTTCTCAATTTGTCTATATGGTATTGGGTGAATGGATGACAAATATATTATAGCGCTGCTGAGAAGGACGCAAAGAGAGGTTTAAAACTTCCAAAAAGATTCTGCTCTTTGCATTTGTGTTTTCATATTCAGGAATAAGGAGTATTATCTGTTACCTTCATGCCTCACCATCTGGCAGTAGGACAGAGAAGAGCCAGTTACCCACAATGGATTTGCTTTCTTTGTTGGAGACGGTTTAAAAAGGTTTAAAACAAAGATTAATCAAGTCCATTAATTTAAAACTGGGAGTGTTTGGGATATAGGGAGAACGAAAGTGCAGTGTTCTTCTAACTGTTACATGAAGCAATGGTGAATGCGCAGCCTTAGCGTTCCTTGCCCTCTGACTTTTCGTTACTAATGCAGTGAAAAGATGCTGTTACAAAAGCATATTGTACTGATTAAAAGTACAGGGAACTAGGTTTGTATGTGAGTTTGGGTTTGAGTTTTTGTTCATTTAAGTGTGATGGAACAACAGAAATCAACAAAACCCTTCCAAACGGTCTTTTTTTGTTTCTGGTTTTGAAGATGCTTTATTCATATTACCCGTCTCTGGAATTGTACTTGCATGTTTTCCAGGCAACGTTCTCAGAAAGAATAGGAGTAGGAATGAATCCTCCAACACGGAGAAGTGGACTGACCCTTTTTTCCTTTAGACTAGCCCCAAAATGGAAGAAAGTAAATTATAAATATTTTATTAAAAATGGAGGTGGAAGCCACACACATCAGTGCAGGGAGCTGGCCTGATATATGCTGGACAAACTTTGCAAATATCTTCTGTAGCAGATTAAGTGGTGTGAGCTACTGTGGCCCTTGCTTTTTAGAGTCCAGTTTGATATTTAAAGTAGAGCTCAAGGGAGCAAGCTGCAGTGGTCATGTGTCTATCTGGCTTTGCTCTCCAGCAGATCTGGTAATGTTTGTATTTAATTCACCAGAAGACTTTAAATGAAACCTCTTGTCTGAACACATTGGCCTGCCAAACAGAGTGTTTATTCTGAATTTTCAGATTCACCTCTTTTTGCCACCACTCCTAGTTCATATTCTACATCCTGTAACTGCAGCTTCTGACCTGCAACTTGTCTGTCTGTTGCTCTAAAAATGACTCAGTCTGATTTTATTAAGAAGTGCTCCACAGTGGAACAGAGAAGAAAGGCTGAGCTAAGTGCTGCCGTCTAGCAGAGGCTAGACGGGAGCACCAGGGAGGGGACGTGCTTTTTGTCCCTGGGAGTTAATGCCTAGAGCATTCCTAGCAAGAGGTTGTCACGAGTGGTGGACTGGGAGGGACTCTAAGCTTGTCTTAGAGCCGAGTCCTGTATGAAAGGCTTATTTCCATTTAGAATATGGGCCAGGCTCCAATGATTATTCCTTCCAAATACTGTCTCATGACTGTGTTTACTTACATTATGTTGAGTTTGTCTGACCCTGCTGACTGATTCCACGTCTTCATGAGCAGCACATTATCCAGTAAAGGTTTTCAGGCCAGCAGTAAGCAAGGCAAGTTGACAAATGGCCCAGAACTGTCCCTAGTCATGTCCCCAATTACACTGGGATGTAATTAACTAATTCTGGTCTTTATTGTCATCACAGTTTGAGTGTCTACAAGATATGTCGTAGAAGGAATTGAATTCCTCATGGAATAATACACAACATGCTATTCAGCTCCATGTCACAATAACCTGTAGGACAACCACCATTCCACGTGGGCAGTGTTGACCTCCATGGAGCCAGACATCTTACCCTGCATCAATTGCTTTCCTCCTGACCAGTGGCAAGATGACACCATAAGATTAATCAGCAACACGAGTTATCAAGACATAGTGAGTAATGTGGAAGAAGACAGTAAAGCAAGCTGCAGGTTAACTCAAACCTAGTAGAAGAAATTGTTTTTCACAAACTTAAGTGGTGTTTAAGTTTTAAGTCACACAACTTAGTGTGTGACTTAATGCACTGCATTTGAGAGCTTAGCAGAATTCAAAAAATGCAGAATGTAGATTCATAAAAGCTTACAGGAGTTGCCATACTGGATTGGACCTGAGGGCCGTTCAGATTAGAGTAAGTTTTCACAGTATCTACTGCTAGATAATCCAAAGGAAGGTGCAAGAAATCATATTCTTAATAGTTTTAACATTTATTTGAAGAACTCAAGCTAAGATTTACTAATGCATATGTGAACTGTACATACCTACATATGGAATATGGACATTTATCCAGGGAAGGCTGTTCATACCTTAGAAAGCAATTGCTCAGACCATTGGAGAGGATGTTAGATAGTCACCTGAGCTTGACCTCAGAATACAAACACAACCTTCAATTTATAACCAAGATAGCATTCAGTAGAAGTAAGGAGACGTCTTATAACCTCTGATATATTGCACGAGTAAAACCTGCAACTGGAATATTGCTCTGATTTGTAGTGGCCATGCTTGCTAAACAAGAATGCTGACAAATTATATTTCAGGCCAAGAGCTGTAAGAATTAAGACAATCTGAATAAAGCCTTGCCTATTATAAAACTTTCAAAATTAAATAAGCTTGATCAATTTTAGTTTTCAAACTATAGGTTACGTATTGACTTGTTTATGGTTTTAAGTACCTAAATGAAGAGTAGACTTGCCATAGTAAAGAATAGTTTAGTCTAAGAGTGTAAATATATAAAAGATTCTCTGACTCAAAGCCAAAAGAAGATACAGACTAGATATAAGGCAGTAGAGGGCTTTGGGGGTTTGGTGGTTTTTTGGTTCCTTTTCAACAAAATCAACTGTTGGTACCCCTAAATGATATGATGACTGCTTTGCAAAGCAAGCATTTTTGGTTTTTTCTCATGGATGTGTTTTAGCTCAGCTAGAAGCCTTTTTGTAGATGCCACAGAGTTGATAGGCTGCTGGGTTGCTTTTTGCTTCTGGTTAGTCTACATAACCAGAATGGTCTCTGTGGTTCTTGGATGAATTCTCTCCATTGTTCCTAACATTAAGAATCACAGATATAAATATTCTAGCATATAAATAAACCTTGCTAAATTTCAGCCCTAGCAGTCGGTGTGAGTCAAGTCCTAACTGGAGGATGCACGTGTACTTTGTTGTTTGGACTCAGGAATTCTTGCTCTTTCCTGTTACTAGTCTTCCTTGCAGTTTATTATGGAGAGCTGATGCTAGTATCTCTTGCTGACAGGATTCTAAGTTACAGGAGTAGTGGCCTGATCCAATGTGGTAATGCTTATATTCATTCAGCTGATTTTGTTCAGAATAACTGTTAAAACTGCTAACCTGTTCATAAACCAAGTCACTTCCTCTGTCATGCGTTTGCCTTTCCTGCAGGAGCAGGTGGAGTATCACTGCTAAAACACTCCTGGTCCTAGATAGAGAACCCAGCAATGTAAGTCACTGCCCCAGGAGCCAAATTCTTTGTTATGTGGTTGTAAAAATTTAGCTTCAACAAACATGATCTTATGGCCTGCTTCTCCCTGCTGAAGTGGCTCCCCTCTTCCTCTAACAAGGGTCTCTATCTTCATATCTGCTCCCAGCGCTCTTGGAGACCATGGTAACTTTATCCATTGGGAATGAAGTGTACTTTTCCTGGGGAAGACAACAAGACTAAATTATTCAAGCAGTAGCTAACATTGCAAGAGAATTTAAAAAAATTTATTTTATTAGTAATAGCATGCAGAATTTTGGCAAGATCTGCGGGGCTTTTTGTGTGTGCGTGCCTTACAATAGGTGGGTGTTTGAGGGTGGCAGGCTCTTGGCAGCATTTCACATTCTGTCTGATGAGTAAAAAATTGTAATCAGAAGAAAAGCTAGTGTTCCATACCTTCTTTTTCCTTAATGCTACTGGTAAGTGATGCACATCAGATCCATGAACATCACAGATGGTGGGGCTAATGCTTTTTAAAGCCTTGAGTGAGTCTATATGGAGCTATTCAGAGAACAAAGTAGGAGGAAATTCCTCAGTACGAAGCACATGCTGAACTCAAATGGGTGGGGGGCATCCCCTCTCTTCCTTCCTCATCCTTCCCCATCCCCTGTCCCCAAAGCAAGCTCCATAGTCTTACGCTAGCAAATACTCTTATCAGAGTGGCTCTTTGGGAACCCCAGGCTCTGGTTTAGCAGTTTTCCTGCTTGAAGTTCTGAGAGAAAGAAAATATGGCTTAAAGCAGAGAAAGCATCCCATGGAAACCCTTCCAGTTGCTCCTCTCTGCTATGCAATAGATTGTTACTACCAGGGACTCCCACTGCACCTTTCAATTCTTGGACCTTGGACGAGTCACCTAACCTTTTTAGCTCATTATCTCTGCTTGTGAAAGCAATGCATTGTGGGTATTTTTGGTTTTTTCTTTTTAATTACATTTCTCTGTGTTTACTTTGATCAGAATTGATTGACTTGTTTTCCTGAGGTGTTGCATTGGTTCTTTAAGATGCTGAATAATAATACTTTGCATGCTTGTGTGATCAGCCAAATCTTATCGCATGTCTAATGTGCAGGGTAAAAGCAGGTGATGTATGGATGTCAGAAACAAAGTCATGCGGCCCTGTGAACCTCAAACCACATAATCATAAACAACTCTGAAATATGCTTCTGACATAGGTGACTCCAGCCCCTGTGGGATGCCTTATGAGGGGCTCCTCAATTTCACAAGCCCACTTCATGAAGCCAATGTTTCCACATGTTTAGGGGGTAAATAAAATAATTCCAGGAGAGAATTAAAGAGAATAACCAGAGTGGAGGTTTCTAAACCCTTGTTTCTCTTCTTCAGGACATCAGATCTTTTTGAGTCTATTTTTATTATACAAGATGGTGGTTCCCCTCCCTCTCTCTTTTGCATACTGTCTCCCCCTCTGCCCGCCCCTTCCCCTTTTGCATGCCATGGAAGATGACTTGGAACCGTCTAGCGTGCGTGCACACACACATTCTCTCGCTGATTTGCTCCTGCCAAAAGCCCAGGTTGTGGATTCATACATCACCTGCCTGTGTAAAATGCATGTGCATGCTGCCGTCCTCAATAACCGGAATGTGTTTTCTGTTCTTTTGTTTTTTTGTTTTTTGTTTTGTTTTTTTGTTTTGTTTTTGTGTGGATTTTCTGCAGTGTGGTTTACCAGGACGGATTTTACGGTGCTGACCTCTATGTAAGTACACACACCGGAGCCTTCTCATCCCCAATCCCTGACAAGCCAGCCTTTTTGGTTGTTTTTTTTTTTTTTGGTTTGTTTGGTTTGGTTTGGTTTTTTCAAATATCATTTACTTTAATTTTCTTCTTCCTTGTGGATATATATATTTATATATTTAGGAATGCAAGCATGCTTCTCTGTCACTGCGCTTGCCCCTGGGTGCAAGACCTAAGCCTTTGGGTTTCCTGATCATTGCCAGGGTCAGTTTACTGGGTGTCCTGTCCCCCACATGCACACTGCTACTAATCAACCTGAGAGATGATTAGCAAATTAAAATTTCTCTCAACACTTCTCTCGTTTACATAATTTGGGTATAAAAATAACAGGACTGGTTTAGCCTCAGACCTTCCCTTTCCTTCTCCCCCTACACCCTTCCCTTTCACTCCCCTCTTGGGGCCCTTTCAGGTTTGATTTATGCAGCCCATACCAAACTGAGCGAGCTGTATGTTTAAAAATGTTCATGTGCCACTGGGATGTGGATGTAATCCCTTTGGGGAAGACACTGGGACTGATTAAAAATGGAGACTGAGATACTAGAGTGAAAACTGACATCTAATTTTGCCTGGTAGAAATGGTACCTAAATAGATTAGATTCTCTCACCCCTTTGGGGAATTGTAAAGTACAAATATGTGGAGATGTTGAGTTAGAAGAGTAGGTAGTCTCCTCCTGTCTGGGAATTAGCTCTGATACCACAGGAGACTTTGTCCTGTCATTGTCTTTGTCCTACCTAGCCAGTTGGTATTCCATATCTCCAAGAAATCCATGTATACATAGGTGGAGGGATTCTGACTGGCCAGTGAGAAAAGCAATTTCCTCTCTGATGGAGAGCTGTTG
This sequence comes from Scolopax mira, assembly GCA_004320125.1. NCBI lineage: Eukaryota > Metazoa > Chordata > Aves > Charadriiformes > Scolopacidae > Scolopax > Scolopax mira. Next base: position 370,934 of record BJBW01000399.1, read on the forward strand.
CAGAGCAGCTGTGGTAGGAATATGCCCTTCAAAGCCAAAATGTTCAGGTCCACTACTGCCATTGCAACCTGTGGCTTGCCTAGCTCTAGCAGAGCTCCCTTTTGCAGTATTGTAGGTAATAGCTCTTTGGAGCTGGGGAAGTTTTGTACTGGGTAGTGCCACAGTTGTCAGCATGGAATTCACATACCCGCTCCTTTGAAGGTGCTGCTCTTGATATTTATAAAGAGGGTTCTACGGTTAGACTCAAGATAATGGATGGAATTAGCTTTTGGATTTTGTTGGCTTATATGGAGGGTTATGCCTTGTAAAGGTGCTTTTCTCAACACACAGTGGTTGGAAGACATGCTTGCTGAGCACAGAGATACTGGGTGCATTTCTTCATTCTTACATATACTATCATGGGCACAGTCCTGCTTAGTCAAGTGTTCCTTTATGAAACTGTGTCAAGGACTACAGAGGGTTCTGACTTTTCCTGCCTCATTCCTAAAACACCAGCTTTGCCAACCACTGACTTTGCTACAGCAAATAAGCAAGCAAACGAGCAATGCTTAATTCCTTTTCCCTCAGAATATGGCATCTAAGAGGCTGGCATGTTGAAAGGGAAGATTGTCCAGGATTACTCCCTATTTCTTTTGAGAAAGCTCCTTCAGAGCTTCTGTTGCAGGGGGAGGGGAGGCTTATTTAACATGTTTTAAGGACAGAGACTTCAATAATGAAGAATCCCCATAACTACATAGCGCTGCAATGCAGCGGCATCATGTAACACAAAATCAAGCCCCACTTCAGGTTGGAACCGTAAGGTGGACTTCTGGCAACTTTGCCATTGGTGGCTGTGGTCTCACTGTCAGAAACTAAGATGATAGAAGAGGGGACTCTTCAAGGTAAATGGTGGTGCTTTTTGCTACATTAATTGCTGCCCAGAGCCCTCCAATGGAGCTCAGGAAAAATGAATCATAATCCAAAGATGAAGTGACACTTCCAAACAATTTGCTTGGCACAGGTGGAACAGTAACAGTGTCTCTGTGCCCCACTGATTTGTCGTGCTTTTCACTGCAGTGCTTACACCCCTCTGGCTGCTGTGAAAGGCTTGTCCAGATTGTGGAAGGGGTGGCAGAGGATGCTTCAGTTAGGACTGGAAGGAAACTTGAACTTGGGTTCCCTTAGGTCTTTTGAGTCTGCAGAGTTGTGTAAAGGAAGGGGTGGAAAGGAACTGAGCTGTCAGGGAGTGGTTAGTGGTAGGTAAGATGAAGGGGAACTGTCCCAAGATTGGGCTGCTTTTTCTGCATACATGTTATGCACCAATTTCTTATTTTCCCACTCCTCCTCTTCCTCACTTCTTTTTTCTCTCCTGGGGCAACCATCCTGCTAGCCATTTCTTCTGTGAAGAAGGCATTCCATCTCTTGTTGGATGTGTCTCACTCTGGCAATACACCTGAATTCCTAAAACAACCTGCCCCCAGGATGTAGAGGGCTTCATTTTGGGTCATAAGAAAGGTTATCTTTCTTCTACAATGGGATCAATCTGGGTGGTGGGGGGGGAACCCAAACAAACCCACCTGTGCGAAGACCGCTGCTGCCTGTGAAAAGCGTGCTTGCATCCACTGGAAAGAAAAGGCTGGTGAGCCCTCCCGCGGGCTGTTTGTATGATTGTTTCTTTCCACAGCTGTGTTTTTTTGAACTGCTCTTCCTGTGTTCTGTTATAGAATAGTCTTACAGGAACCAATCATTAGCGCTAAAATACCTCAGGTAGGAGTGCCAGTGTGACCTGCCAACCGATCAGATTGTGGATTGCAGTGGAAAAAACTGAATTATACTAACCATTCCAGCACCACATTAGAGATGGGAACAGAGGCTTTTTTAGGGCAGCGCAGACTCATGTGTGATCCGAGCCCCCGCTGTAGCAGGGCGGCGTGTGTCCAGATTTCACACCGAGTGGCATTTTATTCAAATAAAAAAATAATATAAATTTAATGGAAGGGTTAACAAGGTCATGCTTGTCCCATTACCATGTAGAAGCACCTGCTGCAATGGACACTGTTGTCCTGTCACCTCTTTTAATTAATTCATGCTCATTCCTGGTGCACATATGCCACCCTTCTAATACAAAAGTACTGGAAATGGTTCTTGCCCTTTCTCCTTCTTAACTTTTGTTTTAGGGCAGTTTTGGGGATGGAGAAGACACATTTGAGATGCAGCTAATGAAAGATCGTAAAATCAGGCATGCTGCCTAAACCTGCCAGGTGTTCAAACATATCTAATTGGTACCATGAGTTACACATTTCTACAGGAGTATGGAAACACTTGTGTCTTAGTGGCATAAGGATTCTTTGAAGAGGGCCAGCAACACACTTTGTACACCTGTCTAAGGCAACAAGGCAAAGAGAAAAGGGAGGATTATACCATAGGATACACTGACATAGTAAGTTGTAGTTCCTCAAATTCTCATTGGATTGATCACCTTATGGATGTGAAGAGTGGAAGAGAAGATGGACTTATTTTGAGCTGAACTGTATAGTTTTAAAGTGCTCATTTATCTACATTAACATGCTTAGTAGTTGGAACGCTGCTTCAGTTAGGATTGCAGCTTCCTGTAAATGTTGTTTTGTCATGTTTATGTTATGTGAAAATATTGAAAAAGCTATCATCTAATTTTAAAGGAGGAATTAAAAATTACATATTGTCTTGCTTCATTGATGAGCCAAGGATGATAACATTATAGAAGAGTCATTTTAAATTTGGGCTTTTGTGAATACCTGAGCAAATACAGGTATTTGACAGTTGAACTCTATAGGCTCAAGTGCTACACACTCGCGTGGAGAAAGGGGTTTAGCCCCAGCAACACTGACAAGATACCCAGAGAAAGAGAATTTGAATTAAGATAAGCAATGTTTAGGATTATGTTAATCTCTCACATGTTCCCCAGATAGTCCAAAACACTGTACCAGACAAGTCCATTCTTGATTTAGACGGCCCCTTTGGTTGTTACTGCCCAGTAAAAATGCATAAGCCTTTTCCTTAGTTTTCCTATTTCTTTGTTGAGGCAGCGTTTAAACTGTCCCTTTGATAAAAACGCCTCTAAATTAACAAAGAAGCTCAGCCACCCTCATTTCTTTTGAGACAAGGCTAAAGATTTTAAAAAACAAGCCTAGATGGAACCTGTCCCTGTGAAATTACTTCAATAGATGGAGTGGGAGTTCGCATGGCTGTCCTGGGTTTCAGGTACTATGCCACTCGATGCTGTTTTCTGTTGCAGTTTGGCTGGGGCACTGGAGGAGTGTGGTGCAGCTATTAGCTGCAAAAGGGACTTTTTTTTTTAATTATTACTATTATTTTTCTTTTCTTGGGAAACACAATTGTTCATGTTTGTTGAAGATGCTCTACTCTGTTACAGTGTATAATTACTAGATTATGCGAAGTGAGGGGCATCAGAAATGACTAAGGGTGGTAGAACCGTGTGGCTAAGGTTATGGATGAGCTCTGCATACCAGTTAAAGTTGTGTGTGAACAGGAATAGCAGGAGAAAATAACTGGTGCATTGGACAAGCTGAGCAGGGCTTTAGATGCACTGATGGAATTATAGGTGGGTCCTGAGTTATTGAGAACAGGAGCATCAGCTGGGTACGACAACCTGCACAGTGTCTCCTTTGCTCTGTACTGGTCCCAGAGCTTGGTGAAAGCAATTGCGAAATAACAAGTAATAGTTTCAAGTTTCCTTCTCCTTCCTTCACCCTGTTTTGTTGTGTTTGGACCTGCTGGTCATGCTAAGTGTATCCCCATGTCAGAAATTTCCCAGCTGTCCACACTCATTGCTCCTATGACAGGAACATACCATGGCCATTATAATCCCCATTTTTGGTTTTATTTGAAGTACACACAAGTAGAATTTGCCAGACCGCTTTGAACTGAGCAGGTCTGCCCGTGTGTGTGTACCTTTATCCTGTGACTTTTCTTTTTTTTTTTTTTTTAAATTAACAGTAGCTTCAATTTTGCATCAGTGCATGGTTAAAAAGCAATACACATGTCAGCTATTTCTTAACTTCATTTCTCCAATGAATTATTTCTCCTGTTTTTTTTGTTTGTCGTGCAGTTGACTGAAGAAATGTTAACATCCCGCTCTAAATCTCTCAGTGGAGTCTCTGTTCCCTTCTCTGATATAACAGATGGGTTATTGCTTGTTATAATTATTAACATTGTGGTGTGGGACAGGGCTAGGGTGGGAGCCATTCTGGGGGGTGAGGGCGGGAGGCTGCGGGAATCCATTAAGGTTGGAATGTTAACTCCAGTGGTGACTGACTGTTTCCGTAATAGCAGGTTGTTGTGGCTGCACGCTCTAGTACTTGAGGCTGTGTACTTCACTGAGCTTGTGGTAGAGCCTAGGGCGAACTGCTGTCCCAAGAGAATGCTGGGATGGATAGAACTAGCCAATATGAGTCTGAACGTGGTGACTTTGCTGGTTGTTCTAGCTCCAGATGTCGGCATGCTTAGTTTTTAATTTTGATTAATAAATGTTACGCCATTCCCCTCCCACACCTGATTCCAACCCTTATTTTCTTTTATTCTTCTTTTTTATTTTGTTTTGGTTTGGTTTCCTTTCATTTTCCTTTATGAGAGACATGAATTAAGAGAATTACATGATAACCCATTTTGGTTTCAAACTGCATCTCACTGTCATGTTCAGAGTATGTGCCAGGCACATTTGAAATGGCTTCTGATCTGAAATGTGGCTGGCAAGTGTGGGGCAGAGTGGGGAGAAATCTGGGTGAATGCTGAAGATAGCTGTCCTGAGGGAGGGTTCTACCAGGCAAAAATGTTCCATACACTGCCCAAGTGACAGACCCCATCAGGAGTTCAGGAAGTTCATCAACTTAAGGGAATACCACAGTGACATTGGTATGAAGTTTTGTCTTAATTTAGTGAGGTTGATGAAGGTTTGATTTAGATTAAGGCTGTACCTTGTTCCTCTCTTCTCTGTCGTGTTTTGGAGGTGGGAGTAATGGTGGTGCAATGGTAGTATGCTAAAACCGAGCTACACCTCCCCAAATGGTAAATCCAAAATGCAGGGACTGAAAGAGCTAGATGTGATTAAAAGGACAGAATTGTAACATGACATCTCCTTCAGGCAATGTGGTCACATTCCAGAGGTATAGTTCTGTGTCACTTTCTTCTATTAGCCAGAAGATTGAAGCTGACTGCCCACGTGTGTTTTGGATAGCACATTAGCCTTCGTGGGGCTAACGCAGTCCCCACAAAAGCAATCAAAATTCATTTAAAATCACTCCTTCTAATTTAAAAGCTGTCTAGTCCAAAACTGAACACTGCTGAGCAAACACACAGTCCTGTAGTGTGGCTGATCTTGTACTCTTAGTTAGATATACGTGAAAGATCTATACGGAAGAAGTGGTACAGGTATGTTGAGCTGATTCTGGAGGTGAAGAGCATAAGTCTGCCTTATGGTCCTTCAACTTCTGAAATGTCAGTGGGAGAGAAAGAAAAAAAAAAGCCAGAAGCAGTCTGGAATTTTCTTTTGTTATTTATGGGTCATTGTATTTCTAGCAAAGCCATGGTTCATTTACCACTGCCCTCCCTAAGTTAACTAAAATGTGTTCAGAAATGTACAATAAAGATCTAACCTGGGCTTCAGAGCCCTCTTTGCTGTCTGCCCATGAAACCTTTACCCATGGTTCAAAAGGTGGCCTCTGTCCTTCATTCAGAGTGTCCAGAGCTGCCTGTCTGAGCCAGTTCTCTCTCTACTCCAGGAACTCCTTGTGGGAGTTGCAGGAGGAGACCCACGGGTCTTACATTGGGTATTCACATTTTTCCAACCCAGCTCTATCTATGTTTTTTTAGTAACTACCTTTTGTCAGTGTAAGCATCTGAAAGACCTTTATTACAGGTGTGGGGCGCGGGCAGAAACACAGCAGCAAACACAACTCCAACTGTTCTGGCATAAGTTTCCCTGACCTGTTTCCCTCTTACACAGAGAGATGGAAGAATGGTCTGGTTTGTACCTCTGTCAATTTGACTGTTGCCAGCCCTGAGACTACCAGAGGTTGTCTTCTCTGGCTGGTTTTTCCTGATTGCTTTTTGGCTTTTCTGGCTATTGGTACTTTTATGCATGTGGACCAAATTAAATTCTAGCCTTTTGGGTTTCCCAGGCTTAAAGAGATAGAAGAGGGGGGAAAAGCAGGGATTTCTCAGAATGATCCCCTCTACACACTTCACAGTGTGTATTTTACACACTGCCTCTGATTTACACTACCTCTGATTTTCCCAGCATAAGAAGGGGACAGAAAAATTACGTTTTATGCAAGATTTCAGCGCTCCTCTGGTTTTCAGTACTTACACGCCAAATTTAATTTCCTAAGGCTTGCCTTAGTTTATTCCTTCTGCTAAACAATGACATAATGGAAGAGTCTCCCTAGTCCTTCTGAAGAAAGGAATACACACGAGTTAATGGGCCATGCTTGCAATAAACATGACATGGAGCTGATGCAGTTTGAAACACTTCCTCTCCTTGTGATGTGTGTGATTTTTTTTTTTCATATATTTTTATTTTTTTAATGCTCTGCACGGGTGGACAGGTATCTGTAAAGTCAGTTCTCTTCTCTCCTGCAGGGTGGATACGCAGCCTACAGATATGCACAGCCTGCTACTGCAACAGCAGCCACGGCCGCTGCAGCTGCTGCAGCAGCTTACAGCGATGGGTATGTAAGGGGGAGGGTCCACGGGGACTAGCTTGCTGTGCTCAGGGATTCCAGGAGCCATTGGTCCATTACAGTATTTTGACTTCTCTCCCCGTTTCTTTGTCTCGCTTGCACTGGCACGTGGACACGTGCATGCACAGCCCAACATGAAAGACTTGAATGCACAGTTTGTCTCTCTGCTCCCGGGCAGCATTGCCCTCCGGTGTTTGTGAGCTAGCATGAATCCTGGCCTCTTCCCTGTCCTTGTGATTCTCTGCACAAAGGAGGCAGTGTGGTTATGGCCTCGAAGTCAAAAGACCTGCTTTGCCTCACCAGCTCCTTAGATTAAACAACCTGGACAGGTTGTTTAATCACTTGGGTGCCTTTTTCTCCCCATCTGTAAAGTAAAAAGTACTCAGCTCAAACAGTACTCTAGGATGCTTTAGCATACAACTCTATATAGATATAAAGGATTATTGTCATCAGAGTGCTTGCCTTAAGATTTTTCATTTTCTGTGCAGTGAGGCCAGGTTTTAATCCTAGCGCATGCGAAACCATTAAAGTTTATACTCTCTTTTCATTCTGGAGAGCCCCTCACTGCTTTCAATTTAGCAGCTGTTACTGTGCCAGTGTGCCAGTAGTGTTAGTGCGAGCAGTTACTCTCTTCGCAAATTGTATCATGTGAGGTAAGGGATGCACTAGCTGTCATGTCAAAGGTGCTGACCTCTTTCCTACAGGTCAAGCTCATGGCTTCTGCCACATTCCTTCTTGCAGGCTGTTCTCTCACCCATCTCATAGGATGCATAGCAGCATGCCCATAGGATCTCTCTGAAGAGGGGCTGCCTGTATGCATGTGTGTGCATGTATGCATACATATGTGTAGAAGGGTGTGCTGTTTCTTCCATTGCCTGTGGTCAGACAGCTGTTCTCTACCCCTCCAAATTGACTTTTTTTTTTCTTATCTTTTCTCCCTCTCTTCAGTTATGGCAGGGTGTACACAGCAGATCCTTACCATGCCCTTGCCCCTGCCGCTAGCTACGGAGTTGGCGCTGTGGTAAGTGGGATTTTCTTTCTTGTGCTGTTTCTCATTTTCCAGCTTAGGGAACAGCTATTCAGTGGGTATCAGGTAATGAAACTTCACACAGAAAAACTTTTTTGCTGAGGGAGTAGGCCCTTAGCTGCCATGCCGGCTTCCCAGTACTGCATTCATATGGTTGTGTATGTGTAGTAGGAGAGGAGCCAGGTTGTAAGAGACCAGTTATTACTTGATCTTGCATAATACCTAGTACAAAGGAGATGTTAGATAAATGACTTGAAATGACCAGACATTGTTGGTGAATCAGTAGAACTGTATCAAGGTGATATATAGAGCAAAAATCAGCAATAGTTAGAGATGCAAGACACCCTTTCTTGACATGTTGCATGTTGAGAAATCAGTTCTAGGAAACAAAAGAATAAGTTGTTCTCATGACATCTTGCAGCAAAGCTGCTCCACTTGGTTTGTTCTTCCACTAGCGGAAGGATGCGGTGTCCTGCCTGCCAGCAATAGTTACGCAAGCGCAGAAATTAAGGTATGCTAGCATTGGAGGGGAGGGGAGCAGCTTGCTGAAAACACATTTGCCCATCTGCTTCTAGCCAGCACAGTATCTGTTGTTGCAAAGGCTGGAATACAAATGTGTTCAGAGAAAAACACACCTAAATATAGATATCTGCAGTGTAGCACCTCTGCTTGAGCCTCAGCTCATCATGTGGATTCTCTTTAGGGTCGATGAAGGAAAAGCAGGTACTTTTAGGATGCCAGGTCATTGTGTCTGTTTTAGAACTTTACCTTAAGGTGAGGTGAAGTCCTTGTCCTACATCCTACAAGTCCTTGTTTCTGCTATCCATAAAGACAGCCTAGACAACTGGCTTGGAGATTAGGACTCATTAGGAGTCCCATCTCTGGTACTGAACTTCCTTCAGCTGAGATTTGACAGATTTCACTTGTAGCTGGCTGGCTGTGAGCCATATCTTTGGTTTTGCAGGCAGGGTTCTTCTTGCTTCTTAGAGGTGCTGATGGTGGTGGGTCGGTCCCAGGACATGTCCATTAGTTCTAGTTCTTCTGAGAGGATTCAGGTGCTGTCCCAAGTGTTTCTTCACAGTTGACCTCCTAACAACCTCTTCTTCTCTCATTTAATTTCTACAGGCGAGTTTATACCGAGGTGGCTACAGCCGATTTGCCCCCTACTGAAGTGACGTGAGCCCCCTGCAAATGGGACAGCCCCCCAGTTCATGAGGCCTGGCTATTGCAATATTTACTAGTAGAGGAACTCTATAGCAAGACGAGGAGGAAAAACAAAAAAACAAAAGAGAAAATACTTTTTTATACCTCACTATGTTCTTTGAATATGTATTTTTTTTCCTTTAAATTTCTGCCTTTAATTCTTTTGTTCCAAAGATTGTGCATTTTTTTGGTTTTTTGTTTTTGGGTTTTTTTTAACTGTGGTAAAAATAATGCATTTCCGTGTCTGTATGTTGGTGCATAGCTTATCCTACCAATCACGGAAAGGCGATTAGCGATAAGGAAAGCTGTTAGAAACATATACCATGTGATTAATCAGGAACACACAGACAGTTACTTCCCTGGTCTGGTGTTTGGTGTCTGTGAGACAGGAGGATGTGAGGGAGAAGTCTCCACCTGCTGTGTTTCTGGTCTACGGAAGGAAGCATTCTTTGGCTGTGGCTGAGACCTTAATGCTGGTGGGAAATAGTCATTTACATTTGGGGGAAATGCAGAGACTTTCCTCGTTTTTATCACCATCTGATGCACACAGATTTGGGACAGTTTCAGCAGTGTCAGGATTTTAGACTTGGCAAGAGAAGATTTCCTCAACCTGCCCAAAGACTTTGGCTGTTACATGCTGTAGAGGTGACAAGACTTTGAAAGGGTTTTTTTTGATGAGGACGGTCTTTCCCCACCACATGACTTATTCTAGCTGACTGTTGTCCACTGCTGATTGCTGTAATTATCTTAGTTTTCCTTCCTCCTTTTCAAGACCTTTCTCCCTTGCTGTCCCTTTCCTTCTCTTTCTTTCTTCGAGGAGTGACAGATGCAGTGCAGCATCACACAGAGTACCTCTGTTGCGGACAGCAAGTGGTTAAACTTGCAGCGAAAGAAAGCTAGCCGAAAAATAGTGCAGTGCTTGGATGCTCAGAGATCCAGTGTGCAAGGTCTCTTGTGTTCATTCTGAGCTGCTTAGGGACTTCTGCAAGTAATCTCTTTCAGATAACATGAGTGAGGAAAAACAAGTCACGTATAAGCTGCTGAGGCGAGGGGCAAGCGTGTGGGTTTGTGTAGGGGAAGAGGGTCTTTTATATCTAAAGGTGATCCTGAAGTAGTTTTGGTTCAGTTGGGAGTTTAAGGGAAGGCGGAAGGAGTTTATGCAAGCTCCGATTTCATAGGAACTTCCCACCACAAGCTATTTCAGGCCCTTACATAGTTGTGTTGGAGCCCCTGGGTCTGTTTTGCCCAGCCTCTCATAGAAAGTTGTGCACCTGGTCTGCTGAGTCCATATAGACACTACATATTAAGCGATTTGGAAGCAGAGATATGATTTAGGGGAGCGCTCCACAACTCCCACACCACCTCCCTTATGATGTCACATACAGTGATTTCACTGTATTTCTAAGCATTTTTAGATGACCACGTGAGCTGTGCTGTGATGGGGAGTTGCTGCTCTCCAGACCTCCCTGCTCAGCTGCGGGCTCCTCAAGCGCCCCCAGAACCCCAGTGCTCTGAGGCAGGGTCTCTTACCACATGTGAGAGAAGTACAGAAGCAGGGTTTTTATTAGGCTGCCTCGATTTCCCTCAGTTGGTACTGGGGTGAGCTCACCATCCCCAGAAGGGCTGCTGGGAGCATGGGTTTTGTTGGTGGAGCCCGTCCCAACTCCTGTCGTACACCTTCTCCGTCCACCGCTGACAGCGGAATAGGAAACCTCCTGCATTTAACACTAAGCAATATCAACCAGCAGAGCTCCCAGGGAGGTGTTGTGGCCCAGCCACATGTAACCACGCTTTTTTTTTTTTTTGCTCTTCCCCAGTGATATTTATAGCCTCTCTGTGTGCAGCAGAGGTGGCACCTCAAATGGGAGGAATGGGGAAGCCATTAGTTAAGCTAGAGATCCTGAAGCTATTGATTCTCTGGAGGAATAGCTAGAAAAGGGGACACCAAACTGACAGCCTGTTGGCCACCTTTTATTATTTTTTTTCTAGTTTTATTGTTGGTTTTTAACTTTTTTTTTTCAAGCCAAAGTTTGGTTTGTTGCTGTTATGACAATTTTTTTTGTTGTTTGTATATAAATATTTTAATTAGCTTGAAAATGGGGAGGGGGGAACAGGGTGTCGGGGCTTTCACAAAATCCAGGAAATGAGGGGGACTCGAGTGCTTGGGGGCTTTTACTGAGTTGGGATAGGGGAGGGAGGATTTGTGGTAGAAATAGTCATAATCCAAGGGCAGGCATTTCCACAACAGGGCACCCAGGGGACTTGTGGAGTTGAGATGCAGCAAAAGCCTCTACTGGACTTGTTCTACCCACCTGTGGGGTGGAGGGGTGAGTGAGGCCATCCCTTCCCTTGCCCGCAGGTGATTCCTCATGGAGCAAGTCTTGCAGGCTGCGAGTGAGAGGAGAGCAGCTCACAGAGCCTGCCAGGGGCAGCTGCTCGCCCCTCTGCCCCTTCCCTACCTTTCAGTTCAGCTGGTTCTGACTGCAGCTTCCAAAAAGCTGGGCTCTCCCTCCCCTAGTGCCCTCCCCTGCCCTGGTAATGTCCCCTGCAATCCCTACTCCCTTCCCCCTGCCACTTGGCCTCTCTGGAGTAGGGAAGCCAGCCCCATTTCTGCCTCCGAGCAGAGTCTATGCATGGCAGCTTCAGCCCTCCCGAGTATATTACGAGTTGAGGGGTTTAGTGCAGAAGCGCCCAACCTTTGCGGGGCTGTGGTCCCCTGCAGTATGATCTCTGAGTAATACCTGTTCTAGACCATCCAGCCTGATTCCTCTTGTATCCGAGCCCAGCCTGCTCCAGTTGTCCCCTGCCAGGCTCTTCTGGTGCATTAACCAGATGGTGTCTCCTCAGCTCTGTAGTTAATGCTGCAAGAACCCTGCTGAGGCAGCTCGCTGGTAGCCCATCTCCCTGCTCTCAGCCATGGGCTGCAGAGGGGATGCCGGGAGGCTCACATGGCTCGGGGCCGGCTGTAGCTCACTGGTTCCAGGTCTCTGAAACCAGACCTCCCAAAAACTTTCACACCAGCTGGAATTTTGCAGTGAGGTTTCTCGAGTGAGTGTTGTGCCGTGGCAGGGAGAGCTCTTCAGCCTTTCCTTGCCTGTCGGCAAACAACAGCTCTGGTTTCACTCAGATGTGTTATGAATAGCTTGAGATGTGTTCAGAATAGCCAAGCTGTGGCTATATCCATCTTCTTCAGAAGTGAGGACAAAGCCTATATCTCTCCCTATGCAAAATGAATTACACTTAATGAATTAAACTGGGCCCTGGCTTATTTGACCGATGGCAGCTAGTGCTTGTCCCAGAGATGGGTCTGCAGTCACAGGTCCCTCGCAAAGCAGGGTGTGGCTTTCCAAGGGAAACCGCCCAGGCAGCCTGGCAAATAGCTTGCTGTTTGTCACCACCTCGTCTGGTGGCATCTGGGATTCCTCTTGATGTAGAGGAAAAGATGTTTCTTTAAGTGTTGCTGTTTGTACTGTCTTGCAATAGGTCTGGCCAGCACGTGATATTATACTGGTAAAATTTTGGATTGAAGAGTTGATTTATTTAATGTGCTGATGTATCTTTCCTTGTGGGTACCATCATGCTGGTACAAAGATGACTTCTACTGGTATAACTTATTCCCAGTAGAGACTATGCTATATTGGTGCCCAGCACATTAACAGTTGTCGCTGCCCCAGCACCAGGGAGGCCGCACTGTTGCAGGTGGGTTGGCTTTTCTGAGAAAAGCCATGAAGGGACCTGGAGACAATGGGGAGGTCAGCACAAGCCTGCGATAAGGTTAAGCAGTCACGTGGATCCTGTGTCATGAGTTCAGATAGACAAAGCCATGTTTTTAAATTAGCTGTGGCTTGGCTGTTTCGGTGCCCGAGAGTGCTAGCTCAGGAGTCGGAGACCTGTGTTTTGGTCAGGGCTCTGTGATCCTCAAAGGGTCATCAAGGAGCAGTCGTGTCACTGCTCTAGAACTCGCTTCCCCATCCCTAAAGTGAAGTGGAAGTTTATCTCCTCTTCTCACTCATCTTGAGATCTGTGGACGTCAAGTGCACAGCAAGAGCTGAGGAGGGTTATCTGAACAGCTGGCTCCAGTGCCAGTTGTGAAAACGGTTAATTGAAACCATTTCCTTGCCTGAAGAGAGACTCTGGCTGCTGGGGTTTCCATTCCAGCACCCAGAGCTTCAGAATACAGCAGGGAATACAAAGCAGAGCCTCCCAATTCCTACCCGTGTTTTTCCCCAGCCTATCCCTGGCTTTAGCTTCCCATCCCAGCCCCAAAGAAGGAGGCAAGTGGAGAACACGTTTGGGGGAGTGCTTAGGAATTCAATAAAGGGAAAACCAAACAACAGCTCTGGGGAGCGCTTTTGCTGAGTCTAGCTCCAAAGGGAAAGCATGCAGGCAGCATGGCAGGCAGCCTGTCACCCTCCAGCCTGGCAGGGTCAGGGGGACGCTGTCCCTGGTGCAGAGGGGTGATTTTTAAAGTACATTACCTGTTTGCACTGTTTTAAAATAGGAGGGGGGGGAGGGGAAACAAACAACGTAGTGAACAAGATGAGCATCCAGTATAAACTTCTTTGTGTTTTTATTTCGTCATGCTCTTGGAAAATGTCAAACATTTTGTAGTATACACCAGTGAGACTTGATTCTTTGTTGCATAAAACACTATTTTTGGTGATGTTAATGTCTGAAAAGCCTCTTCCCTCTGCCCCCACCTTACTGATTGCCCTCTCCACCCTCCAACCCCAGTAAAATTCTCTCTACAGTGAAAACTCCAGTCAACAAGGCCAGCAGGAATCTGATAGCCAGAGTGTGAAATGGGACCCTTGCCAAGTAGTAGGCTCTGGGGTTTCCTCCCGGTATGCTTTGCTCTAGCCAGGAGTTGGCAGGATAGACCCCATCCCTCCGCAGTGTGGGTATTGATGGCAGTCTCAGCGGGAGTCCAAGTCCCATCTCCATTGCCACTGCTAGCCCTGGAAGGCAACTTCTTGCCAGTGGTTGGAATTGCTGACAGTGGTTGTGCTCTCTGGGTGACAGTTTTCAGCCAGTCCCAGGCTTGTGCAGGAGACAAGCTGCCCGCACTGCCTCTCCACTTGTGGTGGAACGAAAAATGCATCATCCAAAAACCTTGCCTGATTTCGCCAGGAGATTGCTGGTGTCTAAAGCCGTCCACCCGAATATTGGTTTATCTGGCAGCCAGCAAAATGCCAGTTAATCTTAGGAATGTTTTTTTTTTAAATATTTTTGCTGTTGTTCCTCCGAAGTGGGTCAATAAATCTCTTGCCAGATTACCAGTTCTCTGCTGGTGGAGGGGCTTGTTGCTTCCCCGAGGAGTGAATTCATTACAGAAATCAGGCCTCCCACATAAGTAGTCTCAGTTTTGGTCATGTTTTTCTAATTTTTTTCTGTTCAAAGTATTTTGTGTGTGCGTGTGTTGTAGTTTTGGCAGCTTGATTTGGCTGCATTATCAAGTGACGAAATAATCCTCTTTTACCCCAGGGGATATGATTTGGTTTTGGGTTTTTTTCCTTTTTTTTAATATGATAAATTCTGCTTGTAAATAGCTGGAGCTAAAACCTGGGGCTGATAGCGAATGAGAACCAGGGCTGTACAGCGATAACAGAGCTGGTGGAGTATTTTACTGACCTCACAGGCTGATCTACTTGAGACTGGGAGCTTTTCAGTGCGAGGCTGAGATGCCGCAGCACCTCCAATGGCAGTGACAGACTTGCCCCTTCATGCGGTCTCCCCAGCACCTCCCATTGCCAGGTACCGCCGGGGAACGGGACGTGTTTCGAGTGGGGTGCGTTCCCTTCCCCTGGATCATTTCCTAGGACGCCCGAGCCGCTTGCCCAGGGTCCCATTTCCCTGCTGACTCTGGAGAAGCAGTATCTGCATCCCAGGGCTTTGTGGCAGCCTCTAACTTCCCGCCCGCCCTCCCTCGTTAAGTATCATATTGTATAGTAGCTTTCAGACCATACAGTATTCATTGGGTTATTCCTATTATTATCAAGTAGCTGGAATTGTGAAGGTCGGAGTAGTTAGATCTTTAGCTTTTATTCCTTTTTTTTGTATTACTATCCATGTGTATAAATTATTGATCATGTTGCTGGCTTTTATAAACTTTAAGCAAGGGGGGAAACCCTTCCTAACCCTTTGCAAATGGTAATGAAGCACTGTTTTTAAATAAAAAGAGAGAAACACCAGTCTGCTGGCTCCCTTGTGTTGTCTGTTTTTCAGTGTATCTCGATGAGTTTCGCTGGTGCATCTTCCTGGCAAGTACAACACAAAGAAGGGTAAGCTGGTTTGGAGGATGAAGCAGGAGATAGGATCTTCTTAGCAGCAATAAAGGGTGAAGGCTTGGCAAGTCGTGCTGGCAAAATCCCAGCTCAATCCCAGTTCAAACGTCAAGCTCTCCATAACCCCTGTCCTTTCCCTGCCATTATTGCCCGTTGCTGCTTATTTAGCAGAAAAGGACACTTGTTGTGTATTTGATAGGGAGCCTTTCCCTTTTTTTTAAATTTTTTTTTTCCAGATTCCAAGCCTAATCTGTGTTTGAACCTGTTAGTGTGGAAGAAGAGACAGCCATTTCAAATTAGGGTATCAGCATTTTCTTTAATGCCTGTGTAGCCAACCTCCCGCTGTCTGTGTTAGCACAGGCTTAATAGTTAACGCACACAACTGGAAGCCACTGTTCCTGTGCTCGGCATAAATTTCCTCTGGGAGTTTGGACATGTCTTTGAATCACTGCTCCTGTTGTCCTGTCTGTAAAAGGAATATCACTGCAGACAAGCAGAAATTCATTCATATTCTATGAAGTGCTTAGAGGTCCTCAAGTGAAAGTTGTCATGCAAATATGTATCCATATAATGAGATGCCTTTTCCGCTGAAATGATCCTAAAAATACAAATAATAAAATCCCAGTGGCAAATTTGCAAGTAATTATGGAAACTGATAACTGAGTGAAATGATACAGTGAAATATGCCAAGTACAGTTGAGGCCAGCACAGGATTTTCATATTGCTTTTGGAATTGCAAGGTACCAGGAACAAAAAAGAATGGGATAAGGTGTTCCCCAGGTGGTGGGATTGTCAGTAACGATGCCAGAAGGGGTGTGAGCTCCTTCGGCATTCCTTCCTGGTATTTACCAAGGGAGCTGCAGTGTGTTGCTGTCAGATGATCCTCATTTTGTTCTAGCAATAACTCAAAAGAGGATGTTCAACAGTAACTACTAAAATTAGATGCCTGGAAATCAGGGATGAATGAATAATTGTTATGGAAGAGCTGGTTCCAAGGGATTCTGCATCGGTGACACTGTGAGAGCTCTTGAAACGCAGCTCTGCTCTGCTGGGAGGAAGGCAATACAGAGGCACACTTCAAAAGCACAGCGAAGGTGCTCTCAGTCTTCCAGCCTACCTTCATTTCAAGGTAAAGCCATAAAATGGCCCATCCTGGATTTCCCTAAGAAGTCATTAAAAGTGTTGTGATATTATTGCTTTGCTCAATCAAAAGTAGAGCTCATCTGCGGAAGCCAATATGGGTTCTTTGACTGCAAGTAGGCCAAGGAAACAAATGCTCCCAATTTAATACATTCTCTTTCTATAAACTATAAATAACTTTAATAAATAATAGATGAATCGTGTTAGTTAGGCATAGCTTGTTGCAAGCCTCTGCACACATCAGCGTGTGCAGGCAGCATCCATTAAGGGCAAAGGATGCCACTGTCACGTCTGGAAGTAGCTCAGAAGAGGGTTTGAAAACACCCTGGATGTGGGCTCTGGGACACTGGGCTTGGTGGCAGCCTGAGGTCCACCAACATGGTCATGGGGCACAAGTCCCTCTGCCATATGGCAGGGTTTAGCAGTTGTGCAGAGGGGACTTGGTCAGTAATTACAGCATTTGCTGGAAAGTGTTTGGATCATTTTGAAATAATTTCTGAATTCAAATTGAATTTGCACAAGTCAGGGGTGAGGCTAATGTGACTGCAAAGGCTGTGTCTATGCCTGGCACTGACAAACTGCATCAAGAATTTGAGCCCAAAAGCCCAAGAAGAAGCTCTGATCCCTGTGTCAGTGATGGGGCTGACCTGTAATGACTCTACTGCTTTAGGGATAGTCATTGGGCACGCCTCTGATAGGAGAGCTTAGCTGCTGGTGTGGGAGGGAGAGTTATTTGTGTGCTTGCTTTCTGTCTTTGTACAAAAATCACAAAGTCCTGGAATAATTTGGGTTGGAAGAGACACGTGTAGGTCATCTAGTCCCATAATGTGCTAAAAGGTCAGTCAAGTTCATCCAACTGCAGCATCTTCAGCACAAGCTTGGGGATGAAACACCTTCTGGAGTGTCAACAACTTCACCAGGACCTGGGAGGTGAGAGGTGACCTGTGGCCTCCTGTGCCTGCAGCCCCGTCTCTGCTTGGTCTGGGGTTGGTCATCGCTTTTGGCTTTTCACTGTGGTGTGGAAAGGAAAAAATGCAACTTTGCACTTAACTTTGCTTTGGACACATCGTGGTTTGCCTGAAGTGTGATCATTTCTGGCAAAGCTTGTCCTGCGCTGGCTCCTGTGGCTCCAGATGGGCAGTTTAGGGAAGAGATTCCAGCATGGTTTGAGAGCTGGAGCTGGGAGAGAGGGGAAACGGGGAAATGACTGCAAGAGCTCATCTGTTTATTTGTCGAGAAGGAGGACAGTTAATTGCTTTCTAGAAGCACCTTGCAAGGGATAAAGATCTGACTTTTCTAGGGCTTTCCTACCTGGCAGCATTGTAATATGTCCCAGTCCTTGGGAGGTGAAGCCAGACAACTCCAGCCTTTCCTGTCGGGGGAGAGACTTGCTGCAATTAGTTTCCAAAGCATTTCTGAATAACACATCCTAATCCAGGAGCTTCTGGTGACTTGTGCTGGCCAACTCTATTGCAACAGTTACTGGGGGTGAACCACCTACGGTCCTAGGTGCTCCCTGTTTGTCCTGGGCTCGCACTGACCCTTCAGCAGCAGCCCAAACCTCTAACCCTTAGGTGCTGCTCCCCTTTCCTCTGCTAGCTGATGGAGACCAAGCCCTCATCCACAGGATCAGCCTGAGGGTGCTGCTACCAGCGTGTCTTCATTTCTTCTGCAGCAGAGGTCAAGGCTCCTGGTGGGACCCCTATGACCAGGGAAGCAAAATTAAAACTGGAGGAATTTTTGTTTCTAGGAAGAGGCGATTGCCTTATGCAGGTCTCCAAAGGGGGAACAGGGAATGTTTGGCTCCTGAAGTACTGTGGTCACCAGCCTGTGAGCCAGCCTTCTCGCTGGAAAAGCCTCGCTAAGTTTGGCTCCTGTCCTGCTGCAGCGTGCCGATGCCAGGATACTCCTGCCTGTGCCAGGGATGAGCAGAGCTGACCCCGGGAACAGCTGTCCCAGTTTGCGGAAACTTTCTTGCCTTTTTAAGGACATGCTGAGTGCTGTGCTCTAACTTTAGCACAAAGGTATGGTTGACTTGGCTTCTTTTACTAATGGATGGGTATAAATATATCTGCACTCGGTGCCTGTCTTGTTCTTCCATGTGTAAACACTGAGCTCTGTCCCAGCTCCTTTTGATAAATTCCTCATCTTTTGAATCACAAATCACCTTTTTGCGTGTCAGGAGGAAGCGTCAAAGCCCAAAGTCACTTTGCTTTTTATAGCACCAGTGCTCGCCAGCCGAATTCTGCTCAGAAATCACCGATTTCATGGGGCTCTGCAACAACAGCAGATCGGGCGTGTTTATGGTTTTATTGAAATAGCCTTTTGTGCTCATCCAGGGGCCTCGTGTCATAGGGCGCTGCAGTCCTCTCTGATTTTTGCAAGGATGTTACCCGTCCTCCCCAGCTGGGGAACCTCCCTTTGCCTTCAAAACACCAGGGCTTTGCATTCTTGGTTCTTTTGCGGTCAGTGCATCCCGGTTCCACCACTGCTGCTGCTGCTCTGGGAAAAGCTGCTCTCCAGAAATAGCTCCTGCTTTTGACTGAGCGCAGCCTGTGGGGGCGAGATGCCACCGGCTGTCCCTGCGCTCTTGCTGAGCATGGAGGCAGGTGTCCCCCCAGCGAAGGGCAGCCGCAGAGAAGAGGGCTCTCTGGGGAGGGCTTTCTGCTCACCCCTGCGTGAAGGTGGACAGGCACCGGAGCTGAGGTGCCCACTCCCCCATCCAGCTTGGCTGCAGGGCCTGGGGAGCAAGAAAAGGCAAGGGAAAACCGGCACCATCCCATGCAAAGCTTTGTGCAGGTGGTAGGAAGCTCCACACCTGTGTCATGGGTGGGGAGTTGATCAAAAAACTGGGGGGAAAATGAAAAATTCAGTGTTGGGGAAAAGCTGGTGGCAACTGAACTTGCACGCTTGGCTTGTAGGGTGAGGGCTGAGCTGGTTGCAGGGCTGTGACCCTGGGATAACACTCTTATTTCTCTTCTGTGGACCAGGGTTGGGGTGGAGTTCATGGTGTGGGAGCAGATCTGACCCATCCTCACTTGCCATTAATGCTATGGCAGGACTGGCACCGAGCTGAGAGCTGGTGCAGCCAGAGGCCTGGACAGATGAGCCTAATGCCCTCCTCAGGGTCAAACTGGGTGAGACTCAGACCCGAAGCAACGGGGATGACAGCTAGTGGTAAAGCCAACTCATCCCTGGTTAAGCTCCAGGTCCTGCTATGGTTGAGAGAGATGTTAGCTCTGAGGGGGAGGCTAGCCAGAGCCCTGCTCGGCAATTCAGGTCACCAGTGGTTCTGCAAAATACCTCTTCAGCCCTGGGCTCCCAAATAGCTTTGACTTGAAAGGAGCTAATACCCAGAATAACCACAGGGCTGAGTGAAACTTGCTGTTCCCATATGAGTGAGTGGCATTAAATACCTCTTGTAGTACGGAGTCAGGACCTATCAACACCAGGATGCGTAAGTATCAGTGCTTTCTGCTGAGTGGCATGAATGCTGGTGAGTCACCAGTCCCTGCTGTTACCAGTTGAGCTGTGTGGCACAGTGAAACACTTCTGCACCATCAGCCACTGTCCTCACACCAATACAGGGCAAACCCCCCCTGCAGGTAGAGCTAAGAGAGATTGCTCCAGTCATCCCCCCAGGAGCAATGTACAGGAGGGGGCTATAAGGCAGCCCTCGGACTGAGGGTGATCATAAATAACCCCAGGGATGCAGTGCCAGACCTTCTGGTTTTGCTCCAGACAAGCCTGGAACTTCAAGCTGTCAAGCATGTTGCATTTCCCTGAGGAATAGTGTCCTCAAAACAGAAAACAAGAGGAGGCTGCAGCCAAATTTCATTCCAGGGGATGTATGAGTTTGTGTCAAGCCAGAGTTGCTCAAGTCATGGGAGCAGTGACCATCCAATGGCTCACAGCAATGGCCCAGGGTGCTCAGGACCACACCAGCCCCCACAGGAGATGCTTCAGGTGGGACATCACAGCACCTGCACAGCACCCCCTGTGACTTGCAGGCCACATATGACCTGGTGCCACAGCAGGGAACTGGGGAGGTTTTCTCTCGATGGTGATGCAGGCAGGGAGCTTTGTTTGCCTTTTTTCATTCTTTGCCCAGTTGTTTAAATGTTTCTCATTTTGGGGGGAGAAAAGACATTTTGAGCATTTGGGTTGTGGCTGGGGTGAGCAGCAACCCTTCCCCTGTTTCTCCTATTAGAAAAAAGCAACCAGCACCCTTCCCCACCAACCTAGTGATAAACCCACTTGTAGAAAAATTAATGATTGCTCTGGAGCCTTGCCCATCTTTGGTGTGCTCTCATCCTGCCTGCCAAGTCCCTGGCTGCTGTTTTGCAGCCAGTCTCTTCACTTGAAATGAAACACCTTGACAAAAATTGTGGGGTCCTGTGAGAAACACCTTGGCTGAGCATCTTTCTCCCCACCAGCAGCTGATGGCACCGAGGGCAGGTCCAGATACTTGATTGTCCAGTGCCAGTGGCTTCATGTCCCCTTACTGGTGACCGTCATAGCTAAGAGACACCCAAAGGCACAGAGGAGCATCCTTATGGGCACTGCCAAGGCCAGGATCCTGATAAGCCTTGGTGTGTAGTAAGCATGACTTGAAAAACAGACGGGTCCTGGTACAGCACCTTCCCGAAGGGAACCCTGGAGATTTTGCTCTCAATGTACATCCCTCCCCACAACAGCAGCCATGTAGGTCTCCTGGGGCCACGTGTTTCTAGATGAGTTACCAGCACTGAGGCTGAGTACCTGTGCCCAAAACATGACAGAAGAGGCTATAGGTGAATCTCTTCTCTTCTGCTTTCCAAATGATCAGGTCCCCAGCTTTGAGCTCTGCTATTCTGCCCCAGCTCCTTGGCTTCATGTTAGGTGGCTGCTCGGGGAGTGCTGCAGAGGAGTTATCCACTCCAAAAACTTTTCTTCTGCCCTCTGGCAGCCAGGCAGTCCCATGGAACAAAGTGCTAATGCGGCCAGAGCCAAGTTTCATGCCCAGAAATGTTTCTGGCCTCAATTTCACTCCAGGCTTTTGGGAAAATAGAAGTGCTTTTAAAGACTGCCATTTCATCATCTAAGTCAGAGAAACTGCCTGCCATGAATGTGCCCAAAGGGATGATCCTTTGGAACAAGGAGGCTTCGGCAAGACAGGATGATCCAAGGCAGCAAAAGCAGAAGGGCAGATTTTTGAGTGGTATTTTAATAGTTTGCTCGCGTGGATAAAATCAAAAGGAGAACCCAGAACCAATAAAGCTGGGTCTAGCCTACCTCCCAGACACATACCACTTCCTCTCAACTTGCTCTCCATGTGGCTTGCCTGGATGTGGCTGCAGGACTCAGCCTCCTGCTCATCACTTCCAGCTGAAAAACAGGGCTAGTAGCTCGTGTTTGAAGTTGATTTCTTTAATGTTTGTGCTCCAGAGAACATTTCTGCAAGGAGCAGGTGATGTTCATGCTTTCATTGCCATTGCTGAGATTTTACATATTTGTGATATCTCATTAGATGTCAGGATGACCTCCTGGAGATGCTGAAATGCTCAGATATTGTCTTTCCCTAGATGGGCACAAACTTGAATATAAAAAGTTCCACCTAAACATGAGGAGGAACTTCTTTACTGTAAGAGTGGTAGAGCACTGGAACAGGCTGCCCAGAGAGGTGGTGGAGTCTCCTTCTCTGGAGACATTCAAAACCCGCGCGGACAAGTTCAATGTGTCTACCTAGAGCACAAGTGCAATGTGCTCTAGGTAGACCTGCTCTGGTGGGGGAGTTGGACTAGATGATCTCCAGAGGTCCCTTCCAACCCCATATAATTCTATGATTCTTTGATTCTACGTGAGCACAGCAACTCATTACTCTGTGATTTGGTCATTCATGCGTTCCTGTCTCAGAGGTACTTCAGTATCTAACCCCATAAATGCCCTGCTGGTCTGCCATATGTGGAGTTGGAGTAGTGAGGTGGGTCTGCAGAGGTCTCTTGTATCTCTCTCGTCTCTAGACTGCGCTAGGTCATGTCTGTAGCTGTGTTTCCCACATGGAGCCCTGTACGGGTCTGACCATACCCCTTCACTGCTGAAGGGACCCAGCACAGGCTCTGGGCAACCAGAGGCCATTTTCTCCTGTGTGGGTAATGTGTGGCCCTTGAGCTCCTGTTTCCCAACCCCTCTCATCAACATTGGGGTCGTGCCTCCATACCCTTTTGCTGCAGGCTCAGGACTACTTCAGGAGCACCAGGGTTTGATTTGGAGTGTGTCGGTCTCCAGACATGCTGTGTGGGCTTGGAGCTGGAGGTGCTAAGAGGGTGCTGCTGCTCCTGTGTCTCCCTGCTCCCTAGGGTGTGAAAGCTGGAACATGAGCTCTGCCGCATTTCAGGGTGAAAAGGTTATTTTTCTCACACTACCTGGCTCTTACCTGCCATATGGATGTCACAATAATTTAGATGTAGCAAAGGTAAGAAGAGTCATTTTGGATGTCTCCCAGCATGCCAAGAGTTGGAGGGTCAGGTCACATGTCTGAGGGGACAGGAATTTTCACTTAGGTTTTCAGGAAAGGCTGGGACTCAGTTTGGGGTCCCCAAACTGGACCAGTTGGGCAAGCCCCACCACGGGAACATGCGTGTGTGGCTGCAATGGTGTCCGCATGGGTTTATTACAGCGGTACCCACAGAGGTGGGTGATGCTATTTCAGCTGCCGCTGGGTTTGCCTGCCATGCAAATCACCCATGGCATTTTACAGGAGACATTTGTCTGTGTGGCAATGTTTGTGCTTAGGGTCATGTCTATTTTTGCTGCTACGCCATGTATTTTTAAATTGGGTTTGAACGCCATACAATGCCCATAGTGCAGCCCCTTTCAGATCATCTGTCATGTCAGAAAATGGTTTTGAATGTCTGTCTGCTCATTTCAAGCTAAATATTTATTCTGTAATTAGGTTGTTTTGTTTCAAATGCTTTCTTTTGTTGTTTTTTTTTTAAAAAAAGAAGTATGAACAAGAAGCCAGTATTAGGCTGCCTAAGCATGATGGGAATATGCGGCTAGAGAACAAAACGCTTCTGCAAAGCCCACTGGTGTGGGTGTTTCACCTTCACAAAGGGCCCCTCCGTTTCTTTTTCCCCCTGGGTTTACTACTGTGAAAATCTGCTCTATCAGTTTCTAAGCCAGGACACACTGGGGATATTGCAGCTGCATACGTGGAGGTAAGGGAAAGGTCCTCAGCCCCCCACCTGGCTGGGCTCCTCAGCGCTGTCACCCCAGCTGGGCTCTCGTCCCTGTGGAACTGTTGATGTCCTAGTCCAAAGATGCCATCTGGGTCCTCCCTGATGTGGGTGTGATGCAGCCCCCATCTGCTGTGGTGCTTCTGGAAGCATCTCTGCAGCACAGGTATGAAAAATGACAGCAGTCTGGGGCAAATATTGTTTAATGTTTTCTGCTGCAAGAGTACTTAAAAGTCATGCCCTTGGCAGAGATGGAGGCTGATCCTGCATGCACGTGTGGACAGACAGAAAGGAAGGAGAAAGTTTCATACTTCACTGAGGCACTTCAAAAGCACTTGCTGCTGTTGTAATTTTACTCCTGAGATGGACAATACTGCAGCTTCTGATTCACGTGTGAGTACATAGGGAGGGCAAAAAAAAAGAAAGTGTTGATGTCAATGTCATTCAGGCTGAAAATAGGTCTTTTAGGTTCCTGGCAAACCAAAAGCCTCTTGAGATCCTGGCAGTGTCTTGTACCAGGGGGTCTATGCAGTTTCACATTACTTTTAGATGAACCTGTTTCATAAGAGATCTTGTTCTCAGCTCTGATCCCAAAGCAGGTCTCCTCCTAACCCTTAATAAACTCCTGAACGCAAAACATCAGGTCCTGCATCAGGGCAGGGAGCAAGCCCCCAGCCAACATCGGAGCTGCCTGTCCCCTGCCTGATGCTGCAGAGTTGGGGGTCCCTTGCCTGGCTTGGGCAGGAGTGGAACCCCAGGGACCCCAGGTTTTTGGTGATGCACACTGGGAGCTGCCTCTGGATTTATGCTGCCCAGCAAAGAACAGCATAACGCAGGCTGGGGGGATGTTTGTGTGTTAACCAGGGCAGGGAGTTATGGAATTCATAGCCATGTGGATAATCACAGAATCACAGAATCTCTGTGGTTGGAAGGGACCTTTGAGATCATCGAGTCCAACC